>OU343221.1:161985478-162342061 GCA_910596185.1 Chrysanthemum makinoi
GGCGATTTGAAAGTTCGCTTTGACAATCAAGCCATTTCAACTTTAAGGACTCGACCGCACATTACAATCGTTCTCAACATTTACTAACGTAATCACAAAGATAGTAGGATATAATCAAATGCATATGACAAAGAATTCTAGCACAACATTATGGATATCAAAGACAGATGACATCTCTCCAAGAGTCGCATCAATATCTTTCTCAACAAATTTCTTTTTACGCTTAATGTTAGAAATAGATGTTTCAGCTCTCAAAAACGACCTTCATTAATCCAAGTTCCTTATGAAAGTTCCTTTCCCAAGACAATGCACAACTTTTCAAATTTTTAACATTTGGTAAAAGATTTTTCTAAAAATGTCTCTTTGTTCTCGCCTAGAGGCATTGAAAGTGTTGAACTTGATTTCTTAATGATATTCTATCTCATGTTGTAAATTTTGAGGTCACTATGAAAAGGTCAAAATATCAAGAATTTTTGGCATTTTCGTGTTTTGAGTTTACTTCTAATCGATGGAAGGTAAAGGACCATAAGTTTGTGCATAATCCGTGGGATTAACATTAGAAGACTTAGATGTTTTATGATTACCCGTGTTAGAAGAACTGCTGTGACGAAAAGTGATCGCTTTTGAATAGTTAAAAGGTTTGTTGTAAACAACATTTTCTAATTTTGATCGACTCTCGCCTTCTCGTGATCTAATTCCTCTTGACGCATGATATTCAACAAACACTCATAAATGTAATTATCAACTTTATATTCGTGACCGAAACTTCGTGGATTTGGTTTGAATGCTTTGGTTGAAAGCTTAGGTTTGTAATCAAGAAGATTCGTCCATATCCATTTGATTGGGCTTTAAGTAAACTTTTCAATGGTCTGGACCGACTCGCCATGTTTATAAACAACAGTTTTAAACTCTTTAAGTTTGTTTTGCAAGTCGATGATTTCTTCAAGATGATCATCTATTCGCTTCGTTGAATGCTTTTTGTATGCAGAGAACTGTTTTTGACAAGTTAACAACTCACTTTTTAGCTTTTGATTTTCCAAGGTGAGAGCGCGATTTGTCTTTATGTTCATGTTTCAGCTTGTTCTATTTCTGACAACAAAGCATTCTTCGGGCTAGATCAACGATCCTGCCTTTCTAAATATTTTTCGCTTTGATAAGATTTGGCAAAGGTCGCTTCAAAACCGCTTTACGCTTTTCGAGTTTTGAAAAGTTGAGTTGCTTTTATAGACATTCAAAATCCTTGGTTAACAGTGCATTTTTGCATTTCAAGTCCTGATTAATGGCATGACATTTTTCAACAATGGTCTGTTGGTCTTGTATTAACCGAAAAACTGGATGAGGCAAAATTTCGCGCGTGTTAACGCGAGTCTCAACATGATCATTACCGATCTCGCAAGTAAACCACGGAGTCAATTTGATTATCAAGGGAAACCGTTTGGTCATCTTGATCGCCAAATATAACTACGGGTCTAGTTGAAAATCGCCTGAATGAGATGTGGATGGCGATTTTGAACATTCTCCGAGCCTTGTTTGATCTGATGTTGGCGATATGAGATCGAGATAAATATGGTTTGTTCGGTACGAGACAAGCCATCAAGTCATACATTGGGCATGTGTCACGCATGTAACTCATGCATATTAGCCATCAACATAATAAATGCATTGGCCCGCAAGTCCTCCATATCATCATCCGAAGTCAAGATTTGCCATAAAGCTCTATTCTTTGTCCGTGAGAGTTCCACCAGCTTCATCCTTAAGAGCCAAAAGAAGAGCTCTTTAAATAAGCACGCTCTAGTCCTTGGCTTTTGGGCATGCATTAGCCGTGTGTCCCTTCTCAAGCGCTTGTAGCATCGAAGACCATTCAACCCATTCCTCAGCATTTCCTCTCCACCACCTGAGCTCGATTGTTATTCCTACCCACAAAGATTAAACCCTTGACCACCGCCCCATCTCACACATTATAACCCCGATTCTCAACTTCAACTCGCTCCATTGTCTACAAATAAAACTTGATTCCTTGTATTAGATGAGGAACGCTAATCGGTTGTTGGATTTGTTGGTATAATCTACAAAGGCATTAGCAATCATAGCAAATCCTGCTTGCTTGCGTTTCAACGGATCGATTCCTCATTCGCTTTAGCTTGAGCATTGTGGTTGTTGTATGGAACCAATTGAGTTTGAGATGGAGGTTGTGAAGGATCATGTGGTGTGATTTTAGCAGTTGGTTGAGTTGCTGGTTGAGGAGAATAATGCTTTGGAGCATATAAGGCAAGATGTTGATTTTCCGGATGTGTCGGTGGAGCAATTTGAGCACGGAGAATCCTTTCCCTATCAACTTCCTTTTCATGAGGCTTCAAGTAATCGTACAGTAATCCATATGTAGATTGATGCATGTTTTTCGATTGACGGAGAAAAATTACATACTTCTCCCATTCAGGACCAAGACTACTCAGGAACTTAGTGTTCACAGCAATTCTTCGCATGATGATGTTGTGTTTATCCAAATCATTGATGATGTCTGAAAAATGGTGATGATAGGACTCTAGTGTTTCTCCAGGTTCAATCATGAAGTGTTCATAAGCCAAGTAAATTTTGGATTCCAAATCTTCCTGATTGAGTACAGATCCTTCCATAAGAAGACGAATATGATCCCACATTTTCTTTGCAGTCTTTTGAGCATCAACACTACGAAGAATTGGGTTTGGTAATCCTAAGAGGATATATTCCATTGCAAGCTCATCTACTTCATAGTGTAGAAGTTCTTGAGGATTCAAGTCCAAATGCAAAGTAGCAATGTTCGTTTGTTCATCTCTTGGTGGAATGGCATTTGGATCTCCGGTACAATGATAGTAGGCATCTCAAATGGACCTTCCAAGATAACTTTCTTTAAGAACTTTGCATGTGGCTTCTTTACATCACAAAACCTAAAGAACCTTATCACCCATTGATCATAGTTTCCTCGGAGTGAGCATTGAGGTCTATCAAGTGATCCAGCCTCATGAATTGATTGTTGGCCGCTTAAAGCTTCAAACATCTTTGCAAACCAAGTAGGTTCCTTCATAATGGTCCTTGATGGATGTTGATTGAAGTCATTTGTGTACGGTTGAACTTGAAGACTTGATGGTGGTTGAACCATTTGAGGTTGTGGATTTGCAGCAAGTTGTGGAGTATGTTGTTGGTTAAATTGTTGTTGATAAATTGCTTGTTGTTGATTCCATTGTTGATGTTGTGGAATTAGTTGTTGTTGACGTTGAGGATGAGGATAAGTGTAAGGGAAATAGTTAGAGTATGGTGGTTGTGACATGTTGATAAACTTGTGTTGGTAGAAATGGATCTTTGTAGTCGAATGAACCTTTGTTGATGAAGTATCCTTAGCGAGAAATCACAATAGACAAGTAGCACTTATGCGCGAAAAAACACCAAAGTTACGCTGTAACAATTAGAGGTTACGCCAGAGAATTTAGCTTACGAGTAAGTAAGGAAAAGACGCTAAAGTTATGCGTAAACAAAAGTTAGGCGTAGGATTATCTTAGGCGTAAGACTAGGCTTAGGCGTAAGAAAAATCTTATGTGTAGGATTTCTACGCGTAAGCTTATGCTTATGCGTAATTTTAGGGTTTTATCCCAAGTGATCTTTTACACTTCACAGGGCAAAAGATATCCAAAGTCCACTTATTTTCGCACTTATCAAAGTAAGAAAACACGGAATAAACCACGAAAATGAAGATCAAACCAAGGAGATGCTTACGCGTAGTTTTAGGGGTTTTACTACGCGTAGACCTACTCGTAAGTTGGATATTGCTCAAAGATGTTTCTAAACTAGTTTTTGTGTGATGAAATAGCTTCAATAACACCAAAAGACACAAAAGTGTGAAACTTGATGAACCAAAACTCTTAAAACAGTTACGCGTAGAACAATACCCACGAATAAAAACTAGCTCAAAAACAATGATCCACGCATAAAGGTTGAAACTTTTTGCCAAAAACAAGTATTTTAACACCTTAAAACGTTGAAAGTACAAGAATCTTGGATTCAAAAGTGTAAAAAATACGTTTTTAAGCGAACCAAAGTGTCACCCACTTTTACGCGTAAGACCAAGAAAAAACCTTCAAAAAACAAACTTGTTCACCCAACTATTTGGCGATTGATACCACTGTTAGGTCACAAGGTTTACCACACAAGCTTATAAGAAAGAGATAAGGCGATTGAACAAGTAAAACCCATACACACACACGATATACTATAGACGGTTAGGCGTAGGTATGTGAAAGAGAGAATAACTTGAACAACCAACCTTCAAATGAAGGTTTACATAAGGTATTTATAGGCAAGGAGCTAGGGCAACACTCCTACTCCTTCCCTTTCACCTATAGGCTTGGGCCTAAGCTCATGGGCCTTCTACATAAGCTTAAGGCTAATAACAAACATAAAGGCCATAATAAGCTAACTATTACATACGAGTAACTAACACTTGAATAAGGTTTAGGAGTGATTCCAACATGGAGCTTACTCGTAAACTGCTTCTTAGTCGTAAACTGCCTCTTACTAGTAAAGTGATCTTACTCGTAAACTTTTGTAGCTTAAACGTAAACTTATTCGTAAACCCAAGACTTAGTTGTAAAGAACCTTACTCGCAAGATAATATCTTATGCATAAAGTGTTTACACGTAAGTTTTAACCTTATTCGTAAGAATAGGTTAAAAACCAAAACTCTTTCAAACTTGTCCAAGTAAGAAAGATATCCACAAGTCGAAGTGTTTCACAAGCTTATCCAAGCAATGGAAACACTGAGTCACAAATAACTTTGAAGATTCTGTTGAAAATTCCTTGTTCTTAAGATTCCTTATTCGTAAACTCCGGCTTTTTCGTAAAGATTATATGTAAAATCAGGGTTTGCTTACTTGTACGATAAGGGTTTTGCTTACTCGTAAGAATAGGGTTTTGCTTATTCATAAACTCACCGGAAATCACCAAAATGACTTTTTAAGCTTTAAAACGTGTTGTACACTTGATTCTTTTGATGAAATAGCTTCAATAACACTTAAATAACAAGAAACTTTTAAACTTTAACACCAAAAGTGAAATTTGAGCTTATTCATAAACTTGATGAACACTAAAGAAACGAGTGAAAAAGGATGTAAAACACGTAAAGTTCCAAACGTTTTGCCAAAACTAAGATTCTAAACACTATAGCAACATTAAAACTTTCCAAGCTTCAAGATTTGAGTGCCAAAACCAAAGTTTACGCGTAAGAAAGGTAGAAAACATGAAGAACTTGTTACGTATAACCAAAAATGAAACCAAAACACGTTCCAAACAACTATTTGGCGATTGATACCACTGTTAGGTCACCATAATATGATAACACAAGTATGTTTAGATGTAAATAAGAAGAGAGAAAAGGAAAGAGTGTCGGATTCTTTCACACACAAGAATAATGAAATGATATGTATAAAATGAAAGAACCAACACCCTCATAAGAGGGTTACATGTGTTTATATAGGCAAGGGAGCTAAGGCAACACTTCTAGTCCCTTCCCTTATTCATTTGGGCCTTTGCATAGGCCTTTGGGATTACTGTATAAGCCTAGCACTAATTAGAAACATATAAGCCTAATAAGCAACCTATTACATATCTAATGACCAACACTTGAATATTAGTTACACGTAATCCCAACAATAAAGAAAAAATCCGTAATACAACACATTGAAAAAATACATGCATGCCCCAGCAGCAACGCGCGGGCGCTTTCTACTTGTTTGTTATGAAAGTAAGCTGATATATATATAAAAAAAATTATTTTAATTTATTCAAATGAAATTCATGTTCAAAGATAGTAATTTACAAGTTCATTTACTGTATATTTAGTGCATTTTTTTAGTTAATTAAGAAAGTTTGTGTTTATTAACTAAAACTTAATCTCTGTCCAGTGAACACTTGTTAGCAAATTCCATTATATATTAGAAACAATTATTCAATGTCCATGCTCTTTTTACTTTTCTAATTACGTAAATATCTTTCTCAGACTTTTGTAATTACATAAATATCATTCTCA
The DNA here is from genome assembly GCA_910596185.1 of Chrysanthemum makinoi. Classification (NCBI taxonomy): domain Eukaryota; kingdom Viridiplantae; phylum Streptophyta; class Magnoliopsida; order Asterales; family Asteraceae; genus Chrysanthemum; species Chrysanthemum makinoi. The sequence continues at coordinate 161,991,534 of OU343221.1, forward strand.
AACTTTTTTAAATTATATCAATATCCTTCACAAACTTTTAAATTCTCATATGTATCCAAAAATCAACATGTTCTTTCATCACTCGAGGTCAAAAACTATATATATGAACAAATAAATATGTGTGAAAAATATGTTTTTTCATATCTATATCCAAACTTTTATAATTACATCATTATTTTCTTTCATCACTTGAGGCCAAAAAGTATATCTGAACAATATAATCAATTGATCAATATAAGAGATAAGTAAAAGTTTCAGAATAGTAAACGTTTCAAAATTTACAATCAAAATAATGATGATTTAATTGATTTCTTAGTATATGTGAGAATTTAGAAGTTTGAGAAGAATATTGATGTAATGACAAAAGTTTAGGAAGGAAATTAATGTAATTACAAAAGTGAGAATGATATTTATATAATATTAAACTTTAAGAAAGAGATACATGTAATGCTCCCTATATAGTATTACTCCATTATTATAGCATTTCTTTATTAGAAAAGATTTGCTAAATAATACTCATTGGGTAATATTTAATACACATTAAATAATATGTTATTTACATATTTAAAGTAGTTATATATTTAATGCGAGGTTTTCAAGATCAGGATCCTACTCAAGATCTTTTCGTGTTTGCAAGATTGAAGTCGTAAGATCAGATTGGGATCTTAAAATCCTACTATAATGTCATTTTATTAATAGTTATTGTATTATTATTCCAATCTACATATTATTATATATCGTAAACACAAATATATATGAATGTTTTATGAAAATGTTGTCCTAAATTATGAATATAGAATGTTTAAGAAGATTAACATGTGTTTTTTAAATTCTATAAAGCATAATCCATAACTTTGTAGTTTTTTAGTTTGCAGTTCGAGAAAAGTAAGATCGGATCGGATTAGATCTTAAGATCATATGGTCCAGATTTGGATCTTATAGGATCTTAAGCTTGTTAAGATCTTACGTAGGTCCAGATCATTTTTGCTTTATAGTATCGTAAGATCCTAATATCAGGATCGAGATATTAATAGCTATAATTTAATACATAATAAATGAACATAATAATTAATTTAAATATATGTCATTTTTTACTTTAACAAAGTCTAAGTTTCCTTTTATATTCATATTAATTATTGCCTTAAGTATTGACCAACGGACATTGTTTAGCAAATCACTATTAAAATTATATTATACCATATAACATTCATTGAAGTGTTTTGGGGAGCCGACACTATTTCAAAGCCGTAGCTTTGAAGGTCGGCTTGAGGGACTGGGGCGGCTTAGATGTACTATGGAGCCACAATTTCAATCTTGGTACAAACCAAGAATACTACCAACCCATCTTGGACTTCATCCAAAAATGTTGCATACATGAAGCATTCACCCTCAAATCTTCATACCAATACGAGTCTTCCCTAAAAGAATTTTGGTACACGACAACCATAGTCCCAGGTGTGACAGAGAAGGACAACGATAAAATCATATTTACTATCAACAATGGTGCACTAGCAGTAGGGTTTGGCTTGTCATCCTTTAGGAAGGCTATAGGAACCAAGTACCTAAAACCCTCTCAGTATGAGCCAAATCCGTAAACAACCATAAACAAACGATTCTTTTGCACCATTGGATATAATGGTCCATTGTCTTCCACTCTTAAGAAAGGTAACCTTCCTTCAACATAGAGATTGTTGATGAGTACGATTATCCACTGTCTAGGAGGATCCAATGGGGACATGATCAAATAAACACTACTCAAGAATTAATCATGTATAGCCTAGTCATTGATGCTCAATTGGACTTTGGCAGATGAATTATTGATGATCTAGTCAAGAAGCTGGAGAAGAAGACTATGGTTAATGTGGTCAGTTACTCATGATTCCTCTCACTAGACAATGAGTACAGGTTGGGACCAAAATACAAATATAACCATTCCAATGTGTTCAAGACACCCATCTTTAGTGTTGACAATTTTTCATAAAAGACACCATACAATGAAGGGCGTCCCTCACAAATCATATGCTCTAGATCGTACAAACAAACACTCAAGAGAAATCACCACCTCTCATCATCATCACTCATGCTGAGGATAAGGAACCTGAACGCTCAATACCTAAAACTCAATTTGAAACAAAAAAGAGGAGGCTAAAAAAGAAAATCAACCCTTCCTTTACATCTAGTAAAGAGGTCACCACAAAGGAAGCCTCTAATGCTTCTAAAGAGGCTCTCAGCTCTAAAGACCTGGTCGATAAATCCAAGTGTACAGAATAGGAGATGAAACACATCATTCCTGGCTCTACACTTTTAGATGAGAAAGAATGTAACACCCCGAGTTTTGAATAGCATCGGAAGCTAGACGAGGGTATTACTTCATAGCACACATTCCAAATTACAAAAAACGACTTTAAATGAGACGTTTTGAACTAAATTATCATACGATTTATATATAATATTTCAGAGTTTACATAAGAGGTCCCATAAGTTTCATAGTACATACAACATAAAAGTTTAAAATTTTTTCGAATGATAATGAAATGCAGCGTCTTCAAAAATTTCTGTGCGCTTTCACATGCCAGCTTATACCTTAAGGACCTGAGATAAAACATGCTAATAAGTCAACACAATGGTTGAGTGAATTCATAGTTTTATAGTAATGGACAATAGGTTTCCAAGTTTAAGATATAATTTTGTAGCCTACAATAGTCATAAAACAGTTATTATTGCACTAAGCTCATGACACCAATGTCTTAACATGGGGCTATGAACTCATGGTAAAGATAAGCTATAGGTTACAACGAGATTAAGGTGTAACGGGAAGTCGCGAGCTTTAACGACGACCTAAAAATATAGTACGCATCTTAAGTTTATATATATAACGAAAACATACAAAAAGAGTTATAAAATTATTTATATACTTTAGACATTGTACACTTTTATAAAGTTAACAAGTGTTAAAGTTTAGTTTTTACAACTTTGAAAATATTAACAAGCCATATTGGTAAGTTACCCAAGGTTCAGGTTTATGTCACTTTCATTCTCTGTTGCAAAAATCGGTCTAGGCGGCCGATTAATCGCCGATTAATCGCTAGGCGGTGATTAGCCATTCCGATTTTTATTAATCGGCCTTATTAATCGGTTACTGACAAAAATTGGATAAAAATAGGATTAATCGGCCTAGGCGGCCGATTAATCGGACAAATCAGAGAAAATCGGATAAATCGGAAAAATCAGTTACGGGTAAAAATCGGCAAAATCGAAAAAAAATGGGCAAAATCGGAAAAAATCGGCCAAATCGAAAAAAATCGGCTAGATCGGCCAAATTGGGCATATAGTTTCAAGATTTTATAATTTTATATATAAAAATCCAATTTGATTAATCCCCGATTAATACCCGCCTAACCGATTAATCGCTAGGCCCTACCCGGCCGCCCAGCTACCGCCTAGCGATTTTTTCAACCTTGCTTTCAATAGTCATCTATGCCGTAAATAGTATGCCTAAGTCTTATTTAATCTATAGAAAAGTAAATGAGTCTATTTTTTGATAGTGGGTCCTACCACTTCGGATTTTATATAAAATTGGTCAAATGGTTTCACATAATACTAATTGTCAACGTTAAGTTTTTTATATAAAATGTTATGATTTGATTTTTATATCCTTGAAAAAGTCTTTAAATGTTTTTTATAAAATAGTCTTAAAAGTTTTATAACATATGTAAATTTACTAGTATACTTTTAAGTGTCAAAACAGTTTTAGGGTTGCACAATTCGGTCCCGGAAAAATGGCGATAAGTTGAGTTCTACAAGTTGGTTTGGTTTTCACGGCCACGTTTAAGTTAAAGTGTCCGCTAGAACTGTTATTCTTTGTGCAATAGAGGGTTCTATGCAAATGTTAAGAGAATTTAGCCAAATAAGTTCCGAGTGCAGATTTTGACATGTTTTACCATTTTGGATCTATTTTACTTATCGGGAGGAGTTCCGAGTGCATATTTTGACATGTATAACCGGATTCGAACACGAGACTATGGGATTGCACACTTTGCGTATGAGAGTCTATGTTTGATAATTAATATATAATAGTTATATTTAATATTAATTCACAGTAATGACTAACGGACGTTTAGTACTTAACGGTAAAAGGTCTAACGGTCGTTAAATGTAAAAGAGAAGGACTAAAGATAAAATAGACACAAAGAAGGTTATAGAACCTCTTTGTATTGCCATAACCAGTCGACTAGGATCCCTTAGGGGAGTCCTAGTCCAACTTGGACAACAAGTTTTACAAAATATAAATAAAAGGCTTTGTATTCATTATTTGTTAATCTTTGGAATTCATAGCTGGCCAAACTTCTATCCTTCTTCCTCCTTGTGCTCATAACTGGCCGAACACCCTAAACCTTAGGGTTTTTGGTTTTTTTTTATCATTACAAAGTGTTTGGCTTGGTTATTGTGATTCTAGGAACTAGCATGCACATCAAATCGCTACTAGTATGTGTGTACAAGCTCAGAGATTCAAATCCCACTTGGATTTGATTTTTGCCTAATCGACCTCTTGTATAAGTCGACATACATAAACCCTAATTAGGGTTTATAACTTGATATGATCGTTGTTTGCTTGGATTGCTAAAAGGTACGCTTACGATTTAATTTTAGGTTAAATAATTATGAATATTTGTTTAAGTCTTTCGTTGCGCGCTCTATGTGATTACATGTTAATAATATACTTGTTATGATTATCTAATTCCAACAGTGGCATCACGAGCCGTTAATATTGTGTAATTAATTACCTAAACGCATAAAAACCGAATCGTTGAATGATTATTGTATGTTACTATGTTTCTAGGGTTTTTAAAAATTAAACCCTAAATTTTTAATAAGGGCCAATTTCTTTTATTTAAATATTTTTTTTAGGTTTGGTTAAAAGTGTAGAAACCCTAGGTTGCATGCAATTTTTATGTGTTAAATTAATGAATAATTCGTGCTATGTCATTAATAGTAAGTGATCATGGAAACTTGATTATATAATAATAAGTGTTTATGTGGGATTCATGATGAAAACATGCATATTTTATCATGGATAAATGGATATATATGCGTTAATTGATAAGTGTTTATGTTTGCATGCTAGTTATACGATATATGTAAATTAATTAGGGTTATTAGTAATTAAATTGTATGACATGTTAATTAACTAATAGGTTAATTAATTCTAAAATTGGGGAAGACCCCAAAAGTATCGTTTTATTTTATCAACTATGTGTGTTATTGTATATTTTTAACGTGGGACTTGCGCAATCGATTTATCGATGTATGTGGTTCACTTGTACCTAGATCGAAACACAAGTGGGAGTCTTAGTTCAAAATATATATGTTAGTTGATTTAATTCAGCATGTTCATTGTTTTAGTTGGTTATTTTTATTATTTGCTTATTTGTTTATTTATTGTTTGACAAGCTATAAGCAAAGGGTAATTTTTGAATAAAAAATAAACCGGACTAAACAATGCTGAAATTGGTTTATATAAACTTTAATTTGCGGAATCTTATGTGTCATTAAGGGGTTGGCCTTACATTCTGTAATGCGTTAAATGCATCCTCGCGACAAGATTAGCAAATTCAAGGTTTATAATGTGTTTTTAAGAGTTAAATCTTAAACTTTTATTTGATTGATGTTTATTATACCAATAGTTAGAAAGGCTCATCCATTATTGACAAACTATAAGAGAGGTATAAGTTGGTTGACCTTTGCACCTAAAGAAGAAGGTTTTTAATAAGCTTAGCGCTGACCCACTTCTCCGATTCTTTTTGCGTCAATATGGAGTTACCTACGACTATTTTATGTATAAAAACATCTTAAGGGTTAATCGACCTTAATTCCATGCGCCACTTTGTGGTAATTATTCGAATAACTTGAGTCTTTTGACTCATGAAATAGTACGATATAGTGGCCAATATTTAAGGGTAATTCTTTGATTGGTTTACCCAATACCTCGATTAAAACTTTTTTAATTTAATCTTAGTGAAAGAAACTAATGAGTAAGGTTTTGTTACAACCTATGATACGAAGATGTGTGAATGCTTCTTCGTATAAGTTTTTATTACACACATCAAAATAAGTACCCTTTAAATTTAAGTTTATGCCATCTAATTAAAGAAACACTTGCACTTACAATTCAATTTATGTTAGACTTAGCTAGATTGCAATCCCAAGGTAAATCTCCATGTTGCGTGAGGCATAGTTGGAAGAAATTTACAGTTTTTTAAATTAGACAATTTAATTGAGTTAGATAGTGAGATCTAGTAACCCAAGGCATAAGATGGGATAAAATATGTTTACTTTGCACATAGTGTGGCAATTAGTAAATCCCATAATGATATAGGAATTGCAACAGGTTTGGCAATTATTGTTGGACTATTACCTTATTAAATACTATTAATACAAATATCGCCTAAGAAACGTTATTTACATTTTACGATCTTTGCTATATTTTATCGATGACAATAATAAACTCTATTTACGCAACGTATAAAAATTGTCAAGACTTTCGCATAGCTACAAGTTTTATTTCATACCACAAATATTTTTCTACATATTATATAGTGTTAAATTTGAAATGTATAAACCTTATATGCACAAATATTATTTGTGTTTTACATACTTCTTAATGTGTCCATGATACATCAAATTAGTCTTACATTATCATAAGCAATCAAATGATTTTGACTTACACAAATAATAATACTTTAGTCTCTAACAGACATGTTCTAACTAGTTACATAAATACCTTTTGCTAGTTAAACTTTGTTAATACATTTTAATCAAAAATGTAAATGTGTTATTGTATCTTCAATTGCATCATCCTATTCTAGAAAGAGCTGTGATAAAATCTTACTAGTGGAATGATCTTAAAAATATTTTTGAAAAAGATTTGAAGAAGATATTTCAGATTTTGTATCAGAGGTCCAAGGACCCTTTTTTATAAAGGGCAGACCCCTTTAAAGGGGTACGTGTGAACCACGGCTGCCTGGCCTCTTTGGCTATAAATAGCAGCCCAAAGTCACTTGTTTTTCTCATAACTTATAATCATAAACTGATATACTCTCTCTCACTAACTCATATTCAGTATCTAAGTCACTCATATTTGTTTTAGTGAACTTCTTAAATAGCAAGAAGATTAAATCATCAGTGAAGACTTCCAAGCTTCAATAAATTGTGGCAAGTCTTTTTTTGTTCATCACAGTGTGTATTGTACTTGTTCACACATCATTGTTTGTACCAAACTATCATAATCCTCTATAGTGATCAGTTAGTATTTTAGTCCTCAAAATACGTAGTGTGACGGGAGTGGTTGTACCCTTGTTAAGAACTCGACATCTAGCTTTGTGTCGGAAATGTTGTGTAAGCGACGTGTAAGGTTTTCTCCGCCGGTTAAAGGAGCTTGTTGACTAGTGAAGGATACTCTCGAGTTGGATAATTGGAGAGTGGAGTAGGGCAAGGAAAAAGAGTCCTTATGGACCAAACCACTATAAATCCTCGTGTTGTGGTTTGATCGTTTCTATCCTTCTTTCATTTTACTTACTGTTATATTTTGTTAGTATACATTAGTCAACTTCACATAAAGTTAACAAATAAAAGAAATTAAAAACGGTAAAACTATTCAACCCCCTTCTAGTTTTCCACAATTGGCTTCAAGAGCTACGTTACTCAAGATATTTTTAAAATATATTGTAATTTAGAACTTGGAATGATCCATGGATTTTGAAATTTTTGAAGAAGGACAATCTATACAAAGACCACCACTCTTTGAACCAAATAGATTTATCTATTGGAAAAATCGCTTTGAAACCTATGTAAAATCAAAAGACATAGACCTTTGGTATATAATTATTGAAGGTGATCATAAAGCTATAATAAAAGATATTGCAAGTGGTCGGGATGAGGGCATTTAAATTACTCGTCATAGTGATGAGCAAAAAAAATTGATTTCTAAAAATAATGAAGCAAAAAAGATGCTCTACAACGCTCTACCTAAAAAGGAGTATGAAAGTGTCTTTATGTGCAAAACCGCTAATGAAATTTGGCAATCTTTAATAATTACTCATCAAGGGAACTCACAAGTCAAGGATAACAAAATTGATCTTCTTGTTCAAAAATATGAACAATTTGTTATTCCTGAAGATGAAACCATTGATAGTGGATTTGCTCGATTTAATTCTATCATTACTTCTCTTAAAGCACTTGACAAATCTTTCTGTAGGAAGAACTTTATCAGTAAATTCCTTAGAGCACTCCATCCAAAATGGAGAGAAAAAGTAACGGCTATTGAATAATCTAAAGATCTTTCAAGTATGTCACTTGACGAGCAAATGGAAACCTCAAAATCATGAAATGGTAATGGAAAATTATTCAGAGATTGTTAAGGGAGAAAGAGAAAAAGTCAAGTCCATTGCCTTAAAGGCAAGAACAGAGTCAAGTGATGACGAAAAATCTAGCTCGGATAGTGAAGATGAAGAATATGCCATGCTCGTACGAGACTTCAAAAAGTTCTTCAGAAGAAGAGGAAAGTTTGTGAGACAACATCGAGAAGACAAGAAACCTTTTTGGAAAGGAAATGGTGAACGCAAATGTTTTAGGTGTGGAGATACAAGCAATCTAATAGGAGATTGTCCCAAGCCACCTAAAAACAAGAATCAAAGGGCTTTTGTAAGTGGTGCTTGGAGTGAAATTGAAGATGTCAACGAAGATCCAAAGAATGATGAAATTGCTCTCATGGCTCACGACTCAAACGAGGTATACTCTGACTCATCTCACTCTTCTATTGATGATGACACATTGCAAAAAGAGTATAACAGATTGTGTGAATTTATCTTGAAAATCATAAACAAAACCTAGTCCTTGAAAACTAAAAAGGAGTTTTTATAAAATGAAGTTTATGATTTAAAAGAAAAGGCAAAACATTTAGAAAAGAGTAAAGCCATTGACAAAGAATGCACATCATGTCAAGAGCTTGGACTTGAAATTAAAAAACTTCAACTCACACATGAAATGTTCATTAAACAAAATTCTAAGTTCAAAAGGTTTAATAAAAATATTTGCTTTGCGGATGAAATAATGAAAATTTAAAAGTTACCAAACGATATGGACTTAAAAATTTCAAGTAGTCAAACAAAACGAGCCGAAAAATAGCAAGAAACTATTCCAACAACCTCAGGAGACCACAGATCATGCAGACCCAATTTTAGGGGTCCATCCATTGACCAAATAGGGGTTACTGGGTTCCTCAGGAGAATAAAGAGATTGCAAATCGGCTCGTACTGAGTTTCTTAGTGTTACAAAGAAATTCAAAGTTTTAACAAATCAAACTAAACATAAACCAGTGATTACAATAGGATTAGGACTCGATAAAATGAGTTTAAATCTAAAACTACTCAACAGAGGGCTAACACACCTATTCCCATACACCCTTTCCATAAAGCAACTACAACATACAACCCAACAATCAACATAATGGTTGTAATCAAAACTTTCCCAGACATTATCAAACTCCTAAGTATATGCCATGGAACTCATATCCACCATTGCCATACATGAACCAAGTAAATAACATGTTTAACAAAAATGGACCCATGAGATATTGGGGACTAAATGCTTGAGTCTTTATGTGACTTAGGTATGCTTGAAAGTTGGATTGAAACCAGACAAGTAGATAAAAGATACTGGTTGTTCAAGGCACATGATAGGGCCTATTTTCAAGATACCAAGAATATGATGGAGGTAATGTCACTTTTGATAGCAAATTGAAAAGCAAAATCATCGGAAAAGGTACAATCTCTAGTGACTCTCTCTCTCTCTCTCTCTCTATTGAAAATGTTGCTCATGGTGATAATCTAGGATTTAACTTACTTAGTATTAGTCAACTATGTGATAAAAAGTATAATGTACTATTTAGCAAAAATGAAAGTAAAATACTAAAAGATGGAATAACCATAGCAAAAGGAGTTAGGAAAAATAACATATATGTTTTGAAAATTGATAGAACATCTAGAGATAGACTTTGCCTCACCACTTTAGATGATAGCTCTACTCTTTGGCATAGAGGCTTAGGCCACGCTAATATGACTCATCTAATCTCTATCATCAAAAGAACTCGTTAGGAACTTAAATAAGTTAAGATATGACCAACACTTCTGTGATGCTTTCAAAATTGGAAAACAAGTTCATAGTGCCATAAGGCTAAAAATATGGTGTCTACATCTACATGTCTAGAACTTTTACATATGGATTTATTTGGTCTAACTGCTATACAAATTTATGGAGACAACTTTTACACTTTGGTCATAGTAGATGATTATTCAATATACACCTGGACAAAATTTAAAAATAAAAATAAAAATGAAACCTTTGATCAATTTGAATTATAAGTAAGAAAATTCAAAACCAACTAGGTAATCACATTGTGTCAATCCAAACAGATCATGGTCGTGAATTTGATAATGAAATACAGTTTGGAGCTTTTTATGATGCCAATGGCATAACACGTAATTTTTCGGTTCCTCGTACTCCCCAGTCAAACGGTGTACTAGAATGTAAAAACCAGACTCTTCAAGAGATGAGTAGAGCAATGCTTAATTTACAAAATATACTACAAAAATTTTGGTGTAACGCCGCTGACACGTCTATTTTAAATAGATTTTTAATTCGACAATTTTTTAACAAAACTCTATATGAACTATATAGAGGTAAAATGCCTACGCTAGGATACTTTAGAGTTTTTGAAAGTAAATGTTTTATTCTAAACACAAAAGATTACTTCACCAAATTTGACCCAAAGTGTTATGAAGGTGTATTCCTTGGATATTCACAAAATAGCAAAGCTTACATTGTTTTGAACAAAGAAACCATGAGAGTTGAGAAATCGTTAAAAGTAACATTTGATAAAAGTCCACCTCCCGCTAAGACACCAACTTTGGTAGATGACGACTTAGTTGAAAGTCAACTTATTGAAAATCAATATAACCTAGATAATAACAAGGAAGATGAACTATTAAATAAAGAAATTGTCAATATGAAAGTATCTAAAACTACCTATTAGATAGTGTCATAGGAAAAATTAATTAAAGAACCTTACGATAAAAAGTCCAAAATCAAAGCAACTACTTTTGTTTTGTATGAACTATTGAAATAAAAGATGAATCGTGGGTTATAGCTATGCAAGAAGAAATAAATCAATTTGTAGAAATAATGTTTGGACATTAGTTCCTCAATCAAAAGGTCAAACTATAATTGGAACAAAATAGATTTTTTGAAATAAAATGGATAAAAATGGTGTAGTGTCTAGAAACAAATCTAGGCTAGTAGCATAAGGCTACAATCAACAAGAAGGCATTGACTATGATGAAACGTTTGCTATGGTTTCTAGGCTCAAGTCTATTAGAATTTTACTTGCATATGCATGTGCACACAACTTTAAACTTTTTCAAATGGATGTCAAAAGTGCATCTTTAAATGGCTTTATAAATGAGGAAGTGTATGTTGCACAACCTCCGGCTTCACTGATTTTGAAAAACCAAATCACGTATATAAAATCAAAAAGGATACATACAGACTTAAGCAAGCACCAAAAGCATGGTATTATCGACTTAAAACATTTCTAGTTGAACATAAGTACACCATAGGCTTAGTAGATAGTAAACTCTTCACTAAGAAAAAGGATTCACATATTTTAATTGTTCAAATGTATGTGGAGGACATCATATTCGGAACAACTTGTCAAGAGCTATGTGATGATTTCTCAAAAATCATGCATGACGAGTTTGAGATGAGCATGATAGGAGAACTAAAATTTTTCTTGGGAATGAAAATCAAACAATTAAAAGACAAAATATTTTTTAATCAATCTAAATACATAAAAGATATGTTTAAGAAATTTGGACTTGAAGATTCTAAACCTATCAAAACACCTATGTCCTCGGAAACTAAACTCACCAAGGATGAAGAAGGTGAATCAGTAGATAACACTAAATATAGAGGAATGATTGGTAGTCTACATTATCTTACGGCTAGTAGACCCGATATTATGTTTATTGTATTTCTAGGTGCTCGCTTTCAAGAAGATCCTAAAGCATCACATCTTGAAGCTATAAAATGCATCTTTAGATACATAAAAGGTACTACTCATTTAGGCTTATGGTACCATAAAGGAACGGGTGTTGAAACCATAGTATACGCAGACTTAGATCATGTTGGTGATTACGTTGATAGAAAAGTACAAGTGGTATATGCACCTTCATAGGCCATTGCTTAACTTCATGGTTCTCTAAGAAACAAACAGCTCTTACAATTTCAACTACCGAAGCCAAATATGTTTCAGCAGGAAAAGCATGTCTATAAGCTCTATGGATGAAGCAATCTCTTATCGACTATGGAATTCAAATCAATGATATCTTGATTCTTTGCGATAACAAAGGAGCTATTGACATTCAACACTCTCGAACTAAACATATTGAAATCCGTCATCAGTTCCTTCATGACAATGTTCAAAAAGGAAACATCTTAACCAAACCTCTTAAACGAGAACCATTTAACCTTCTTAGACTTGGACTAGGATTAATGGAAGCTAATTTATAGTCATGAGTAATTAAGAACTTCGTTTAAATCACTACAAAAAAAATTGACCAAATCAAGTTCTGGCCCCAAGGACCCCTTCGACAACAAGGACGGACCCCTAAAAAGGGGTCCGCCTGATCTGCGTGATACCTGGGTCAAATATTACAGACAGATTAAAAACAAACACCGCTCTTCAAATTAAAACATAGTCGACTCTAACTCTCTCCTAGCTCAATAGAACTCATAATTTGGTGAATTCCTCCAACTAATCTATGCTCAAAACAACTTTGTAAGTACCTTCATTACCTTCTCTCAATTTTGAGTTTAGGGTTTCTATTTTATGCACAAAATCAAACTTGGGATCATGCATTACTTTAGAAAATTCATTTATTAAATTACATAATTAATCATACTTCTCTTAGTTAGGAATTGCATCTTATAGACAATAGAATGATTTACTAAAAATCCCATGATATATAAGTTTGTAAATATCTCTCATAATTAGGATACACTATTTATTTGCTTGCACATTGTTTATACAAATAAAAAAGTAATGTTTTAATATCACTTGCATAATGCCTCTTGAATGCTAAAGGGAATACATAATCAATATGTATTTACGGGTACATTCAAATTAAGCTACATCGAATTAGGAGCTTTTAGGTTATCTCTCGCATTGTTATTAACTGGTAAAATTTATTTTATGCATTAAAAGGAGTCGAGATAACCACAACTCAAGATTGTCCCCATATAGGCACACACCAGAACATTATATCAAAATCTGGTTTTATTGTTTTGTTTTTAAAAGACTTGATTATGTTTTTCTAGGAACGAAAATGCGAGACGCCAAATCTTATGATCACAAAGACACAACATCTTACATACCTGATCACCATAGGACTAAGGGTCTCTCAAAAGAAGAATGTTAATACAAATAAACCGTAAAAACGTTTGTTTATATTTAGCAGTCTCGTTATGTTTTGTTGATAACAAATATAAAGTTATCATAAGTAAAATTGTAAGGATACATTTTTTTTTGCAAAGTATATACATTTGGTCATTTATATAAAATGTTGTAATATAATATGTAATAAGATGGGTAATATCCAAGACCCATGACCCATACCCATGGATCTAATCCATAACCTATGACACATTGCATGACATCATGCATGAAATCATGTTGGGTATTATCCATGACCCATGACCCAATGTCCATGACCCATGACCCAAGACCCATGACCCATTGTATATTTACATTTTATCTTGTTGGGTACCATGACCCAAAGTCCATGACCCATGGCTCATAACCCATAACCCATAACTCGGTTTGCAACCCATAATCCGGACTGTTTTGACCCAGATTGCCAGATCCCTGGTTTTGCACTGGCCGGATCCCTTGGGTGAGGGATCTGCTGGAACCGTGGGATAGAAGGCTTTTGTGCTTATAAATAGTGAGCCATTTCTTCATTGTTTCTCACTCTTCTTCTTATAACTCTCTCATATATTATCTCACTCTCCTAACTTCTGATCATTTGATCATTCTAGTAGTTCTTCTATCTTTAGTTGTGATTCTCATATAGGTCCTTCACAAAGGCGAGATCACGTTATACTACAAGTCATCCAAGCAAAGGGTCCTTGATTGATCTGTCCATCCGCAAGATTTATGTAGCAAGATCTTGTAATTCATATTTCACATAGTTGTTGTGTAATAGTTGTGTAAAGGTTTAGTTCTACCTTCGTGGAAGAACTCGGTATTTAGCTTTGTACCGGAAAAAATGTAAGCGACGTTGTGAGGCTTCTCCGCCAAGTTGAAGGAGCTTGTTGAAATAGTGCTTGAACTCTCGAGTGGGGTACTCGGGGAGTGGATTAGGGCAAGGAAAGTGTCCTTGTAGTCGAACCACTATAAAACACTTGTGTCGCTAGTTTCTATCCTTTTACTTTACTTGATTTCTGTACTTACTTTACTTATTGCTTCATACTATCTATCCATCCATACGAATTCACATAAGATCGAATCTAAATCTTTGAACTTAAATTAAAATTGGTAAAACTATTCAATCCCCCATCTAGTTTTCCACAATTGGCATCAAGAGCAAGGTTTACAAAAGTTTTAAAGTAAATTGTATTTTAAAAACTTTTCGATCACAATGAGTTTTGAAAATTATAGAGAATGGGAATCTATGCAACGACTTCCACTACTTGAAACTAATAGTTTTATTTATTGGAAAAATAGATTTGAAACTTATGTGAAATCAAAAGATATTAACCTTTGGTATATTAATATTGAAGGTGATTTTCAAGCAACTATAAAAGATGATAAAACCGGCAATGAAGAAAACATTTCTCATGATCGTCTCACCGACGACCAAAAGAAAAAGCTTTCCAAAATAGTGAGGAAAAAATGATTTTATACAATGCCTTACCTAAAAAGGAATTTGAAAGAATTTCTATGCATAAAACTGCTAAAGAAATTTGGAATTCTTTGGTTGTAACACACCAAGGAAATCAACAATTTAAAAACAAAAAAATTGATTTATTTGTTCAAAAATATGAACAATTTTCAATATTGGATGAGGATAGTATTGATAATTCTTTTGCTAGCTTTAATAATATTATTACTTCATTACAAGAACTTGATGAGTTCTTTTCTAGTCGTAATCATGTCAGGAGATTTCTAAGGACGCTTCCATCAAAGTGGAGACCGAAGGTGACGACCATCAAAGAATCCAAAGACTTGTCAATCCTCACTCTCGATGAACTCATAGGTGTAACACCCCGAAATACGGTCCAGCGGAAGCATATGAACCTTTGGGTGCTACCATCTTGGTATCACAACATAAGGTACAAAGAATGGTTTTTATCCCATTTATTTAAAATAAGATTCATTAATTGAAAACATTAAGTTTACATTAATGAAAGTAGTGCGGAAATAGGCCCAAAAGATAATTAAAGAGGTCTTGATTATTCATCAGAGTCGCCTATGACCGTGCCCCTTGCCAAGTGTCTTCCAATAGTGAGCTATCGCCTTAAACCTGAGAACACATGCTAAAAAGGTCAGCTTACGCTGGTGAGTTCATAGAGTTTAGTACAAAAGTAATAGTGGACTTGATAGAGTTTAATTGCTACGTGCGACTAAGGCACATATATAATCAACCTCCCAATCAGCAATCAATCACATCCATAATCAATCCAATCAATAATGAACCCAAACAATAATCAATCCAATCAATAAACTATAACACGTTTGAGATCTCAATGCAGGGCCCCGGGCGACTCTAGCCAGCACAGTCGTAGCAATGCCTAGAACAAATGCTATCCCGGACTAGGTCGAATATACTTAGCTAGGCATCGCGTTATATTATAGAGATGCTACACTAGACTAAGTCGACAAATGTCGCATGTCTAACCTTTCTAAATCAACACATTAGCAATTCAAAATAGTAGTGGCAGGTTCAAGAAATAGTTTGTTTTCACATAAAACACATAAGATCACAATCCAAAATCAAATATTCCAAACAACAGTCATTCATGCATAATATCCACATATCCAAATACGGTTGGTTAAGAGCAGCATGTATTCTTCCCCAAAATAGTTATAAAAACTTTAGAAAAGAGGGGCTATGAAACTCACCTTAGCCACAGAAATGCACTATTCACTATTGACACGACTGGCATGTAAAGCTAATCTTCACGGCATCGAAAAGAATGTACGACGAGTAGAGTAGAATAGAAGTGACGCAACCTAATGCGTATACAATATTCTTAAAATATGGCTCATATGATAAAAAAAAGTCAATAAAAGTAATGTGTCATAGTTTTCGTGGATCATTCAAGTTGTTACTTTCAAAAGTCCATTATCGTTCCCAAAAGTTTAGAGTTATTATCTCAAAAGTTTAGTTTTAACGTTTCGTATGGTGGTAAGAAACATAGACGTGACGTACAACTCACGCGAAAAGGGAAGACATCGACACAGTCGAGACATACTAGCTAGAACGCACGCCAAAAGGAAAAGTCATTGACAAAGTCAAGAAATACTGACAATACTCAAGCTAGTCAAAGACTAGGTAATGATGACAACTATTTATGTAATATAAATAGGTTAATTGATAAGTTTCGGCAATTTAACCAATAATCCCCAAACGTACATGTTTATAATAAAAGATAAGTTTCCTTTATCGCTTGGTTAATAAAGATTTCTACATTGTTACTCGTACTTATACAAGTTTATAAGAAAGTACTTCTTGTATAGTATATTAAGTAGTGTATCATAAACGACGTATTCCTTTATCCCGTGTTTCCAAAACATTACGACTTTAACAAATAGTCTCATCAAAATACCATTTTTCGACAAGTTTATGAAAGCTAACACGTATTTATGAAACACAAGTTATTATCGTAGTAACTCATGAGTTATTATCGTAGCTGACAAAGGTTTTTAATAAATAACCATATTTGTTGACAATATATGTATAATTACTTCGTTATTAGTTAATACGTGACTATAAAACATTTAAACTCATTTAAGTCAAAACGTTTAATAAAGTATAATTCAATACCAATATAACTCACATAGTAAACGTTATTCCAAATTTATAAACCGTAGTTGAAACTTGTAGGTTATAACGTATGTGTAATATCCGATATCAATTATTAGTCACATAATTATTTCTTAATGTTTATTATTCTGTTATAGTCCAATATTAACGATTTAATTATTATCAATATGTCAAAATAATCTAACTTATAATCAACATGATATCCATATTAGTGTATGGCTCCAATCCAGGTTATGATCTCGTTATGAGTACCAAGTATCTACTTATCCGATACTTACCAATATCGCTCTCGTCAACTAATATTAACTTGTTAGTTTGTTGTTTTAATGTTAGCCGCGAATTAATTATATTTCACAAAGTATTACTCGTTTATTACCTTATAACTATATATGCTATATGTAAATGTTTTCCATTTAGCCGAGAATCTACCGTGACCCATAAACTTCTCTACCCAATACTCGTTTAGACTAACGCAAGGAATCTGAGCAAGACTTATAATAACGACAACAACACCATTAATCCCATGACCATGAACATACAAAACAACAATGACTCAACTTCGAGTTACGCGACCGAGTCATTTGACCCGTAGCCCTAAGGCACAACAATCATCAATTCATACACAACCCATTCCCATGACCAACCTGCAATAGCCACAATACTTGGCCCATTTTCAGATCGGGTTTTACCCAACCCGACCAGCGACTGACCAGACCCACTGGGTCAACCTCTTGACCCGGCTGAGCCAACTCACCCTACCGAGTCAACTCACACGAAATAGTGACAGAAAATATGTTTATCCAAACTTCGTTTTATAGTTCCTATACCACATGAATAATTACCCAAATCTGTTTTTAATTCGTTTACCTCACGAGAACGTTTTCAAAAACGTTTTCAAGCTTAGTTCTCTTTTTAATTATCCACGAATCACAAACACATCTAAGTATAGGTTTTACAAAAAGAAAATAACAATAATAATAATAATGGTGCGTTTGGTTTACCAAGAGAGAAAGAAGGAAAGACGAGTTTGGTGGTGTCTTCCACGAGTACTACTCATGACCAAGCCAATCTTGAGACCTTGAACACGTTTTAACACAAAACCTTAAGATTCGAATATAAGAAATTAGATTTAGGGCGCGTTTGGGAGTTTCGTGGCGCGTGTGTTGCATAAACGGGGTCACAAGACCCCGATCTATCGAATGGGAGGGGCGGTGTAAGTATTGGAGGTTGCCGAAATTTTTGCCGGAAAGTTTGGCGGCACTGGAACCCTAGAAATGGGTCGCCGGAATTTCTAGAGAGAGGAAGGAGAGTTGGGTGTGTGTGTTTTTTTGTAGAGAGAAATAAAATGTGTAAATGAGAGATGTGTGAGTGGGTTGGGGTATATATACCCCTGGGGGGACTCAAATTGTAATTAGAACAAATATAAGGGGCGGCCATGAAACTTATGTTGTAACTTTATAAAACTTTTGATATATTAGGTTCGGGGTTCGTTTGGACTAGCAAACGAGGGATTCGTGACACGGGAATTACGCCAATGTTCCTAGAATATTATTTCCAATAAAAACGATATATAATATGACTCGTATCTCATATTAGTTAAAACGATCGCTCTAAGTGTTGTTTCTCTACTTACGACGCATCGAGGAATTTACGAGTTGTCACAGCCTCACCTCCGTAAAAGGAATTGCGTCCTCGTGATTCAACTCAAGTTACTCGTTGAGGTCTAAAAGATGTGAGTGCATACTCATGAGTATTCATCTTCACGTTCCCTACGTGAATTTAGGATCTTGCTGCGAGTTTTTATGAACTTCGAAGATAGGGATGCGACTTTACTAAAGTCGCACGGTTTCGTAATCTATGGTTTCGATAGGTCAACGAAGTTTAAAAGTTCAATGATTTGGATTTCCCAGAGGGATATCAATTCCTTATCGGTGAGTCATCTCTTCCTGTTATGTACGAAATGTTGGGAACACTATTCGGTTTTGATGGTAGTTCCAGGCTCTGAGCTACTGGTCTAACTCCAGCAAGGATCTGGAAAAGATCGATATATTAAGGGCTAAGCTTCTTACGTTTACTAAACGCTTTGCACATTCTCATGATGGATTTCTAGGCTTAACCTAGGTCATATCCGGGAAGTCAAGAGGTTTACGTTATCTAAGTTTCCTACGGTTTGCGAGAGCTTGCATATCCATCACAACTTATAATGGTTTCTTTGGTATCATTTCGAATAGGTTCAGAGTTGCTAAGTTGGGTATTTCCATTTCTTTCAAATCATCAGAATCGGCTCTTACGACCATAACGGATCTCTTACGGTGCCTTTGAGGTACTAAAGTAATAGGTATGGTTATAGGAGAAGTTGGCCAATGAAAGGTGTTTGTCCCAACTATTGTCAGACTCGAGAGATGCCTATAAGAGAGTTTGGCCAACGAGAGGTGTCTATCCTAACCGTTTCCAAACTTGATAGGCACGCGATGTGTTCTACTAAGGTTCGAATGGTTTCTTTACTTCAGCCATTAGTCAGGAGATGATACACTGTAAGCATATCCAGATATGTTCTCTCGGCTCTAGGAAGTGATAGATGAAGTATGGGTGTGTGGCAATTGCCACAATCCGAAAAGGATAGAAATCAAAACTTCCTAATGCACATGGTTTCGTTTACGTGTGAAGAAATCTATTTGTGTAACTCGGGTTTTCCGATCGCACTTCCTCCTTAAAGAGTATCGGAGGGAGTTGAAGGTTGAGAAAGAAGAATCAGATGTGTTCTAACATAATGAATCTCAGGTAGATAAAGTGGGTCAAGGGGGATTTCCCCTTTTAAATTGAAGTTCTATAGTGGAAGGAAAGTAAGGAGCTAGAGTTCAAAAGTGAGGACTAGCTCATAGGAGCGAAGCCACTCTATCGGAGGGAGAGGAATAAGTACTCTCTCACCTCCTTAAAAGAAGATAAAGGGATCCTCTATTACTGCTATAACTATGGGGGAGAGAGACAAGCAAGGTTGTCCATACTCTCCATCTTACTGATTAGTGGGAGGTGAACAGGTTACAAGGAACGCGGTAGGACTACCAACAACTACTCGGGTAAAGGCGGGGATCTACTTCCAAGGTTTCATCTACATCGTAGCTTATCGATCGGTTAAGAGGACCAAAAGGATGGCAGGTATCTCTCGAAGGATGAGAGAACGATTAGGTGGTTTTCCCAAGGAACGCGGTTCAGGTTACTCCTTAGGATTTCAAGATTTCTGTTGAGCACAGAATCTCTACTGGACGGAAAGTGTTGATTGCTACTAGCAATCAGTCGGTTGACTCATTGGTGCACTTAACTCTTAACGCAGAAGGGTTCAATATTCAGCTCCAAGATCATAATTTCCAAAAGAGGTTCGATTACCAATCGATATCAATTCAAATCCTAAATACGAGTGAACGTTAACGGCTCCAAATAGGTCAACTAAAGAATTTCGTATCGATGGAGTGTAAGATACAACACTGATAGGACAACGTAAGTAGTACCACAATCGGTGGTATGTCGTAGCAGACTATTGTTGATAAAACAATGTCGAGGGTTCAATGTTGTTAGGGCAACATTGATGGAACAATATCTATAGGGTATCCTCGGTGAACAACTTCACTAAAACAGGTCGTTAGAACGTTATCGATACGGATATACCTACATGGAGGATAAGGTATAATACCAACAGCATGTAAGGTACAACCTTAACTGAAAGCTGTTGGCGGAGCAATGGCGACAAAACACTATACGTTTAGAAAGATGAACACATAAACTAGACAACGTTGTTTGATTCAACATCGAGTGCATGGTAAGGTTTCGAAAAGTTTAACAACAATCGATTCGAGACGAGGCTTGAGGTAGAAGTGTTAGTAACAGGATTACCAACGAAACGAGACTAAATGACAAATCCAACAAGTTTACTATCGAAGCGGGGCGGAATGGTAATTCCAACAACATTACTAACGAGACGCTGCAGAATGATAATTCTAGCAAGATTACTAACAAAATGCGGCCAAAAGATGATCCGAAGTCGAACACCAATTCGAGGTCGAATGATGATTTTGACAAGGTTATCAATGAAACGGGGCCAAATAATAATTCGAGGCCACATGATGATTCGAAATCAAATGAGGAGTCAAAACTCGGAACGAGGTCCAAAATCACAAAATTGAAAACCCAAAAACCAAAATCAAAACCAAATCCAGAATAGTCAAGACCAAATCCAAAAATAGCCCAAAAAAAATTCCAAACGCTCTAGTGAGATCGACGAGGCTTTTGACGATAAGCAGCTCGGATGCAAACGGTGCCAATCGGGTCTAACCCGACTTATGGCGAATTATGCTCGACGGTGACAAATAGGAATTCCCTATGACAATACGACTTGTGATTTCTTGCTTGTTTACTTCCAAGTGTAATTTAGTTGAGTATTGTTTATGACTTGTTATGTTTTGCTTTTCGAAATGCAAGTTTATTTTAGATTACATTTTGTAATGTGTTGGATGCACGGTGTTGTTATGAAAATAATAGTTGCACAAAGTAATGATTACACTGTATCCACGTATAGTTACTTGTAATTTGTTGTTTTTTGGTTTAAGTTTGTGGCAGTTATTTTTTCAAATGTTAGGCAGTGTTAAAACATTTAGTTATGCTTTGTTTTGTACATTAAATGTTGTGGTTTGTGTCATGTTACTTCCATAAACATATAAGATTGTATGCATGTGTTTGAATAGTAAAAAATTCACAAACATATAAGAATTGGTGTAGGTGTTTGAATTGTAAAATTCCAATTATGTTTCTATTTTTTGATTTGCAATTAACATCGGAACTATACTTGCTTTGGTGTTGTAGTTTATGGTTTACAAAGCCCGTTACCAAGTGTAGTGATTTATTACTTAAAAGCTACATTGTTACAATATTTAGGAACAAAGTGACTCAAACATGAGACAAAGCATTTGTGATGTCTCGAAGGTAGAAAAAACATGTACAGTGACTGACACGACGACCTAGTAGTAAATTTCTATAACAGATAAATAAAGAAATACAAGTGAAAGCGTAAAAGAGTTCAAGAAACAATGTGCCAACAAAATAATAAACCTAGTTGAAAATAATACTGAATTTACCCGTTTTGTCTGGAACCCTTTTGACATATTACTTAACCCGACTAACCCAACTCATATTGACCCGACCTCATGCTCCAGTGGTAAAGATGGATGACACCATATAAATACAACCAAACAAAATGAATAGCCGAGTATCGAAACTGGAAAGTACGGCAACGGAACCAATTGTAGTCTGGCAATAGCTTCACCGGCTAGGATGCTGCAATTGCTATTTACTGCAATCACCAAAATACACAATTTCATATTTCCATTGACAATACGACTCTAAAAACAATTTGTAACTCCCAAATCATAACTAAGACATATCCTTTGACTATCTTGTCATTTATATTTTCAAACAGCATATGTGCTTAAGTCTTGATCCTATGTATATATTATATTAGTATTAGTACATTTCATATGCCATTTATGTTGGAAAATTTAGTGCACTTGTGGGATTAGTTCACAACTGGTAATGGGTTAGGAGGTACGGAGTGTACACCCATAAGGTCCATGAACACCCTGACTCTAATAGTGGTTTGTATTGGTAGTGCTAGTGGAAAGTACCGATGGAAAGTAATCGTTTGTGGTTTCCATCGATAAGCGTGTTTCCACTGAAGTAGTGTTTTTCCACTCGGCGATATCCATCGCTAGTGCTATGAAAGTACTGATGAAAGTACTGCTTGTATGCTTGTAACGGCTTTGACCTATTCAAGTGGCAGTTTCAACTGCTTAATGACCACGTTTAATTGGTCATGTAACCACTAACGGCTATAATGGGGATAATTATGAGGCTATTAATGGGCCGATTAATACTCGTAATTCCATTTGACTAGCTAAGAGTAATCTCCTATAAATAGGAGATCTGATTATGCATGAAAGATATACAGAAAACGATTAACACTTATAAGCAAAAGGGTTATTGAATTGCGCCTAATTCTATAACTACATTTGGTCTTATCCCAAGTAGATATTCGTGTAACCCAGGCATTAGGGTCGAATAGTTTACTTTGGAAAGTGATCACACGATTCCAAGTGATATCCGATAACCACCTAGTGGTATTTGTTTCTGCTGACCTAGTATTTGTTTCTGCTGACATTGATTATCTTAACCCTGTTCTGGGAGCTAAACGCCAACAATCAAAGTAAACTATTTTGTGATAATCAATGGCTGCTGCTGTAATGAAACACATGGCTTCAAACTTTGCCAAGCTTGACAAGTTTGAAGGGGTGGACTTTAGGAGATGGCAGAAGAAGATGCACTTCTTGTTGTCAAGCATGGGTGTGGTGTATGTGCTAACCACACCTATTCATGATGATGGGGATGATGCTACAGTGGAGCAGATTAGGAGGAGGAGCAAATGGGAGAATGATGACTACATATGCAGAGGTCTTATTCTCAATGGTATGTCTGATGCTCTATTTGATATTTATCAGAACTTTGAATCTTCCAAAGAACGGTGGGATTCCTTGGATGTCAAATATATAGCTGAGGATGCATCAAGTAAGAAGTTTCTTGTTAGTAATTTCACAAATTACAAAATGACTGATTCAAGACCAGTCATGGAACAATACAATGAACTTCTTGGAATACTTGGAAGGTTTACACAACACAATATGAACATGGATGAGGCCATTAAAGTCTCTTGTGTCATTGACAAACTCCCTCCTTCTTGGAAAGATTTCAAGCATACCTTGAAACATAAGAAAGAGGAGTTAACTCTGGTTGAGTTAGTCATCTCATGCGCATTGAGGAATATCTCAAGATGCAGGATAATGACAAGCCAAAGAGTAGCAATGCTACTGGTGCATCTGTTGTCAATATGGTAGAGCATAACAACTCCACCAGGTACAATGACAACAAAGGCAAACGCAAATATCATGATAACACAAGGGCGGATCCAAACAAGAAGGCAACACCTACTTGTTGGAAATGTGGCAAAACAGGTCACATTAAAAGGGATTGCAAGGGTGTTAAAGTTGGTGGTAAAGCCAATGGATCAGCACTAATGGTTCAGTGGAGTGGTGGTTCTTCCAACTCACCGAAAGGTCAGAA
Source organism: Chrysanthemum makinoi (assembly GCA_910596185.1). NCBI lineage: Eukaryota > Viridiplantae > Streptophyta > Magnoliopsida > Asterales > Asteraceae > Chrysanthemum > Chrysanthemum makinoi. The sequence goes on from OU343221.1 coordinate 162,015,857, forward strand.
TATGGTTAATAAGTCTTTTCAGATTTATTATGTTACATATGTATCTGAATCTCATTATGTGCAGAATGATGATGTTGCGTGGTGGGTTGACTCTGGTGCAACAGTTCATGTGTGTAAAGATAGAAGCTGGTTCAAGACTTATGAGTCACTGAATGATGGTTCTATTCTTCACATGGGAAATGAGTCAACAGCCTTGGTGCATGGTCATGGTTGTGTAGATCTTAAGTTTAGTTATGGAAAGATTGTAACTTTGTTTAATGTTATTCATGTTTCTGATATAAGGAAAAACTTGGTTTCAAGTAGTGTTTTGAATAATCATGGATATAAACAAGTTAATGAATCTGATAAATTTGTTCTTTCTAAGAATGGTGTTTTTATTGGTTTTGGTTATTTATGTAATCAAATGTTCAGGCTTAATGTTTCCACTGATAGTGTTAATTCAGCCTTTGTTACCACCACTGACCTGACTGACTCTACCCTTTGGCATGCTAGACTTGGCCATGTACACTATAAGAGAATGCAAGATATGTCTAAGTATGGGTTAATCCCAGCATTTGGCATGGACACTGAAAAGTGTAAAACTTGCATGTTGACCAAGATAACCAAGAAACCCTTTCAGGGTGTTAGTCGTGAGACTAAGCTGTTGGAACTTATACACAGCGACATGTGTGATTTGCATGCCACTCCCTCTTTAGGGAATAAGAAGTACTTTGTGACATTTATTGATGATGCTTCTAGGTTTTGCTATGTCTATCTTTTACATACTAAGGATGAAGCTTTAGATAAATTCAAAGTGTTCAAAACTGAAGTTGAATTACAACTTGGGTCTTTGATCAAAAGATTAAGGACTGATAGGGGAGGTAAGTACATGGATACTATGTATTTTCACCGTTGGAATTATCCATGAAACGACTTCCCTTATACTCCTCAACAAAATGGCATTTCGAAAGGAAAAACAGGGTGCTGAAGGAGATGGTTAATTCCATGTTGTCCTATTCAGTACTGAGTCAAGGGTTCTAGGGTGAAGCTATGTTAACAAAATTGCTATTTATTAAATAGAGTTCCCAACAAAAGGAACAAGGTTACCCCTTATGAACTCGGGACTAAAAGGAAACCCAACCTGAACTATCTCAGGGTATGGGGTTGTAGGGCTGTTGTAAGACTCCCTGATCCAAAGCTGAAAACTTTGGGTGAAAGAGGCATTGACTGCATCTTTGTTGGATATGATGAGCATTCCAAGGCTTTTAGGTTCTATGTTATTGAACCTAATGAATATGTTTTAGTTAACTCAATAATTGAATCAAGGTTTGCAAACTTTGATGAGAATAGATTCTCATCAGTCCCTAGACCAAGTCAGAGGATTCCTAATGGAAATCATGACACTGGTGTATCAGAGGTCCCCGATGATGAACCATCAGTGGTCCCTGATGAGGTTGTGGTTCAACAACCTGAACCTGTGCTCAGGAAGAGCAAAAGGGTTAGGACTCCAAAGTCATTTGGACCAGAGTTTCAACTATACTTAGTTGAAGGAACAAGGGATGAGGTCTCAGACCAATACTCCTATTGCTTCATTGTTGAGGATGATCCCAAAACATTTGAAGAAGCAATGAAGTCCCAGGATATGTCCTTCTGGAAAGAAGCAATCAATGATGAAATGGATTCTATCATGGGCAACAACACTTGGGTGCTGGTTGATCTACCACCTGGTTACAAACCTTTGGGTTGCAAATGGATTTTCAAAAAGAAAATGAAGGTAGATGGAACTATTGAAAAGTTCAAGGCTAGACTAGTCATTCATGGCTTTAAACAAAAGTCAAGGATAGACTATTTTGATACTTATGCCCCGTGGCTCGACGTACCATAAGACTGGCTGATTGGTTTGGCATCTATTCACAACTGATTATTCATCGATGGATGTGAAGACGCTTTCTTGAATGGTGAATTGATGAGGAGGTTTATATGAACCAACCTCGTGGCTTCATCATGCCAGGAAATGAAAACAAGGTGTGTAAACTGATTAAGTCTCTTTATGGACTAAAACAGGCACCTAAACAATGGCATCAAAAATTTGATGAAGTGGTTTTGTCTAGTGGTTATGTTCTTAACCAAGCTGACAAATGTGTATATAGCAAATTTGATGAATCTGGTAAAGGAGACATCATTTGTCTATATGTTGATGACATGTGGATCTTTGGTACTGACCAAAATCAGGTTGGCTTGACAAAGGAATTTTTGTCATCAAAGTTCTCCATGAAGGACATGGGGGAGGCTGATGTTATCCTTGGTATAAGGATTAAACATGAAAGTAAAAGAATTTCTATTTCTCAGTCTCATTATATTGAGAAGGTTTTGAGGAAATTCAATTACTTTGATTGTACTCCAGTGAGTACACCTATGGATACTTATGAGAAGTTGATGCCCAATTATGGCAAAGCTATATCTCAACTTGAGTATTCTAGGGTAATTGGCTGCTTGATGTATGCCATGACTTGTACAAGACCTGATATTGGTTTTGCAGTGGGAAAATTGAGCAGGTATACTAGTAATCCTAGTGCTCATCACTGGCAAGCAATTCAGAGGGTATCAAGTATTTGAAGAGAACTATGGATTATAGTCTCTCATATACTGGTTACCCATCGGTGTTGGAAGGTTACACTGATGCAAGTTGGATCAGTAACACTGAAGACAATTCGTCTACCAGTGGCTGGGTATTCCTACTTGGTGGAGGTACAATTTCTTGGGCGTCCAAGAAACAAACTTGCATCACCAGTTCAACTATGGAATCTGAATTTGTGGCCTTAGCTACTGCTGGTAAAGAAGCTGAATGGTTGAAAAACTTGCTTCTTGAGATTCCATTGTGGCCTAAACCTATAGCACCTATTTCTATCCGATGTGATAGTGCAGCTACATTGGCTAAGGCTTATAGCCAAATGTACAATGGTAAGTCTAGACGCTTAGGTGTCAAACATAGCATGATTCGTGAGCTTATCATGAATGGGGTGGTATCTATAGAGTTTGTTAGATCTCAACAGAACTTAGCTGATCACTTGACGAAGGGTTTGGCTAGAGACTTGGTTATAAAGTCTGCTAAAGGGATGGGTTTAAGTCCAACTTAGTCACTGAATGCTAGGACACCCAACTCCCTCCTAAGGAAACTTGGGAGCTGAGTTCAATGTGGAAAGCTGAACATTCAGTGGACTGGAGCACATGTTTTATTTACATCTCAAGGTTGTGCTCAGAAACTGCTGAAAGGAGGATGAAGTCTTTACTTCTTAATGGTTAATTTTCTTTGAAAAAGTGCTTGACAGGAGCATGAATAAAGGAGGAACCGCCTATGTAAATGTTGAAGTTTTGCCGCATCAGGAAGGTTTTGGACTTTTAGCTTTTACAACATTTATGAATTTAGATATGGACACATGGCTTGTATAGTGTCAGGAGATGATAAGTGTTTGAAAACTTGTGTGTATTTTATCTTCAGGTATTCAAATGGGTTGAAGGGTTCAATTCTTAGAACACCCTGATTCTCGAATATTTGAACGTGTAATTTACTAAGATGGAAAATCAATCCTCGGACATTTTCGCTTTATGCACATGTTTTGTATAATCTTTGTTTTCATGCAAAGGAAGTGAACTAAATTTGAGGAGGATTGTTGGAAAATTTAGTGCACTTGTGGGATTAGTTCACACCTGGTAATGGGTTAGAGGTACGGAGTGTACACCCATAAGGTCCATGAACACCCGACTCTAATAGTGGTTTGTATTGGTAGTGCTAGTGGAAAGTACTGCTGATGGAAAGTACTGTTTGTGGTTTCCACTGATAAGCAGTGTTTCCACTGAAGCAGTGTATCCACTGCTAGTGCTATGAAAGTACTGATGAAAGTACTGCTTGTATGCTTGTAACGGCTTTGACCTATTCAAGTGGCAGTTTCAACTGCTTAATGACCACGTTTAATTGGTCATGTAACCACTAACGGCTATAATGGGGATAATTATGTGGCTATTAATGGGCCGATTAATACTCATAATTCCATTTGACTAGCTAAGAGTAATCTCCTATAAATAGGAGATCTGATTATACATGAAAGATATACAGAAAACGATTAACACTTATAAGCAAAAGGGTTATTGAATTGTGCCTAATTCTATAACTACATTTGGTCTTATCCCAAGTAGATATTCGTGTAACCCAGGCATTAGGGTCGAATAGTTTACTTTGGAAAGTGATCACACGATTCCAAGTGATATCCGGTAACCACCTAGTGGTATTTGTTTCTGCTGACCTAGTATTTGTTTCTGCTGACATTGATTATCTTAACCCTGTTCTGGGAGCTAAACGCCAACAATTTAAATTGATATTACACCCCATTTACTTGTATGTCGTATATTCATTCAAAGTAGCAATGACATTTTAACGAACAATGCTAAGGTTAAAAGCCACCTGATACTTTTTGCAGTTATCTCTCATTCGGTAATAAAAGTGAAACCCGATACCGTGCTTTTTCAATGGTAATTCAAGTAACTTGGTATCTATGAGTGGTGAGGTAAATATTTACTAAATACATGACCAAGTTATTAGTTGTTAGTTTACTGATGAAAGAGCTTGAGCTTATTATTATCGTTCCTATAAAACAACCTATTTGGCAAACATAAATTGATACAAGCTTATAACATCTTATATAGCTCCAACAGCTTTACCCAAACACCCCCCTAAGAAATATGATGTGAATACTTGGTATTGAATTATAAGTTGTTTAGTTTACATGTAAAAAAGCTTGTGCGTATTATCATGACTTCTATAAAATACCCTATTTGGCACAAATAAATTGTTATAAGCTCATAACAGCTAATATAGCTCCAATAGCTTTCCCCAAACACCCCCTAATACTTTACTTTAACTATGTAATAGATTTTCCCCTGTGATGTTTTTATAACATGAAGGCCGGACTTTTTGTTACTAAAAGTGGTAAATTAAAACCAAAATATGTTAAACTTAATACCTTAGGAAGACCAAGGGAAGTGTATTCAAGGCGTTTACCTGAAGTAGGCCTTACATTTACCAACTGAGGATGACCAGTCGATGATATTTTTGGCATTCTATCTTCACCATCCACACACACACACACTGTCTTCATCATGTAAAGCCCCAAGTGAATAAATCCAAGTGTCTACCTTTGAAAGCAACACTGCCATATTGTTTCTATCATATGGTCTCTTTTACTATTATTTGATTCCCATCAAGTAGAATGAGACGTAGATGAATACATCCAAGTGTATGTAGGAGACTGAAGTGTTACGAATGGCCTTAACTAACAGTCAAGTTCATGCCTGTAATTAAATAGTTTACTCTGATAAAAAAAAGTAGCAAGGTTTGACTTTGCAAGATATATATACATTGAGGAAAATTGGGTATTTTTGTTATTTTCCCTTAAATTAATGAGTTACCTCATGAAATCATCAAAGTTTTTGAAAAAACGTCGAACATGAATATCGGTCCATATTAATCCATGCACATTTAAAGTTGTGTTATTAATAGTCATTGCAAGCACTTGATATAGTTGAATGAATGTATACATTAATGAAAATGTGTAATACCTTAAAATCCGTTTCCCGAAATTTCGATATAATTTAAATTTTAACCTAAGTACTGGGAACATCATTTAGTATTTAAGATTTTATGTTATGAATTAATATGACAATTAACCTAAGTTCGTAATCGAAATAGACTAAGATGAAAATCATATATGTTATATACCTCGATTTGGGACTCTATATGTTTTATATAAAATAAACTCACACTATGTTACATATGACTCGACACACTTTTAAATATGGGCCACATGTCACTCATGTCACATATGAAAATTAAAAAAAAAAAAAAAAAAAACGTCAAACGCCTAAAATACATTAATTCACATTAAACATTAACTTATATAAATATGGGTTATTCTTTTATGTGTGCATAGCACCCGTTTAATAAGATATCAATTCGTATTTGCTATTGGTATAGTCGAAACCGTTTTCACACTGCCACAGATATATTTTTGTGTACACATTTTTCGAATTTAAAGATAAGTTCCACTAGTATTTTGGAAAGGATTTGAGAGATTAAGTCTTTCCATAAATCTCGGCAATCAACTCTCATCTGAGAAAACCGAACATCAATTTTTATCCCACTCTTAAAAACCCTAAAATACTTATTAAACGGCAGCCTCCATTTTTTTTTGGCTCTCCTAGAAAGTCGCGGTACAAGGAGGTACGGTGAGTGATCGGTTTGGAAGTGTACCAGCTGTGGTGAGATCAGGTGTAGGGGTCGAGACTTGAAGGTGGGTTGATCGTGGTGAATCTGGTTCGAGGAAGTGTGTTTTGTTCTTGGGTCGGTTGTTTTTCCTTCGACATGTTCTTGTCGACCAAAGGTATCCCTTCGATCTTGTGTCGTTATAATAACGAGCCATGTAACATATCGAATATACATCTAATTACTACCACATTTACCAGTTTCCCCATCGTCGTTTTCCCCGGCGACAATTGTCGCTGGGGAATCCTCACTAAACGACAAAAATATATCCTACGTGGCACGAAGTCTCGTAGAAAAGTCATCTAAATTATCGCTTACTTTTCCCCGGCGACATGTCGCCGGGGATTCAACGGTTATATTTTGACCGAATATTTCATAGTAAAACGTGGCGGAATTTTTCCGCTTACTTTTCGCGACATGTCGCCGATTCATTTGTTTATTTAAAATTCGTAATTAGTGTTAATCTCTTTTAACGGACGTGGAAAATAGTTTCCCCAAATGCGACATGTCGCGGGATTCGCTTTGACTTCGTTGACTTTAACAAAACATGGCCAAGAATTCCCACAAAAAATATGGCGCCAAACTTACCACCAAAAGCTAACAGATCTGTTTTATATATCACAAAAATCTATCAGATCTTATCCTCAAAACCACTCAACCTTAAGATCTTATCCCACCAAAATCTAATAGATCTTATCCTCAAAACCACTCAACCTCACAACCTCTTATCTTCACACAAATTTCAAAACCTGAGATGGATCAATTTAATCCTTTTATGTGTTCTTGTGGAGCAGGAAATATAAAATTCGTTGAACGTCTAATGTGTAACCATAACATATCGACTCATCCGTTGAACGTCTAATGTGTAACCATAACATACCGACTTATTCGTTGAACGTCTAATGTGTAACCATAACATACCGACTAATCCGTTGAACGTCTAATGTGTAACGATAACATACCAACTCATCCGTTGAACGAACATACCGACTCATCCGTTGAACGTCTAATGTGTAACCATAACATACTGACTCATCCGTTGAACGTCTAATGTGTTACCATAACATACTGACTCATCCGTTGAACGTCTAATGTGTGACCATAACATACCGACTCATTCGTTGAACGTCTAATGTGTAACCATAACATATCGACTCATCCATTGAACGTCTAATGTGTAATCATAACATACCGACTCATCCGTTGAACGTTTAATGTGTAACCATAACATACCGACTCATCCGTTGAACATACCGACTCATCCGTTGAACGTCTAATGTGTAACCATAACATACCGACTCATCGTTGAACTTAATGTGTAACCATAACATACCGACTCATTCGCTGATAATGTGTAACCATAACATCCCGACTCATCCGTTGAACGCCTAATGTGTAACCATAACATACCGACTCATCCGTTGAACGAACATACCGACTCATCCGTTGAACGTCTAATGTGTAACCATAACATACTGACTCATCCGTTGAACGTCTAATGTGTTACCATAACATACCGACTCATCCGTTGAACGTCTAATGTGTGACCATAACATACCGACTCATTCGTTGAACGCCTAATGTGTAACCATAACATATCGACTCATCCGTTGAACGCCTAATGTGTAACCATAACATACCGACTCATCCGCTGAACGTTTAATGTGTAACCATAACATACCGACTCATCCGTTGAACGCCTAATGTGTAACCATAACATACCGACTCATTCGGGTGAACGCCTAATGTGTAACCCTAACATATCGACTCATCCGTTGAACGTCTAATGTGTAACCATAACATATCGACCCATAACATATCGACTCATCCGTTGAACGTCTAATGTGTAACCATAACATACCGACTCATTCGTTGAACGCCTAATGTGTAACCATAACATATCGACTCATCCGTTGAACGTCTAATGTGTAACCATAACATATCGACTCATCCGTTGAACGTCTAATGTGTAACCATAACATATCGACTCATTCGTTGAACGTCTAATGTGTAACCATAACATACCGACTCATCCGTTGAACGTCTAATGTGTAACCATAACATACCGACTCATCCGTTGAACGTCTAATGTGTTACCATAACATACCGACTCATCCGTTGAACGTCTAATGTGTTCTTCATAACAATATCATATTTTGTGTTCTTTATCTAGCTAATCCTGTCTTCTTCATAGATCCGTCTACGTCACATAGACAATGACCAAGACTCAGAGGTTAGCACAACCAGCCGAAGTTATTCGTTTGGCTAATGGACCATCATGGACTCCAATCTCAATAAACTCTTGCGTAGTCAACGGTGTGAGGTATGTCGTGCACAACCGTGATGAACGTCGCACAACTCAAAATAGCGGCATTTGTTCGCCTGGCCGTGACGGAGAAATGTATTATGGTCAGCTTCAAGAAATCCTCGAGTTTAAGTATTTGTTGTTCAAAGTTGCGTTGTTCCGAGTTAAGTGGTTCGACACTAGCAACAAAGGACGTAAAGTCAAAAACTTGTCTTTAGAAACAACATGACACAAATCGTCGAATCGCAGCCTGAGGCATTTAAAGATGACGAATACATTCTCGCAACACAAGTCAAACAAGTCTTCTACCTTGAAGATAAGACCAAACCCCACCGGAAGGTCGTCGAACATGTTAATCATAAAAAGTTTTCCGACGGGGGTGTCATCGTGGTAGAGGATGATCCTGATATTATACATTTCAAAACTCATCGATCTCCCACTTTCTACTAGTTTAAATGACTTGGATAATGCGACCTTGCATATAGATGGTCAATCAACGTGGTTGACGACCGCCGATATCATTGATGTTCTTGACGAAGACGATGATATTATTGTATGAAGATGCCCTTCCTCATGATTTAGCAGATTCTGATGTTGAAGCCCTCATCAATGTTGATGATGATGGTGTTGAGAAAGTTTATTCTAGTGAAGAAGAAGATTGATCTTGAGTTGTAACTTGCAAAATACACTTATATATTTGAATGAATGAATGAAATTGTTGTGGATTGTTTAAATGTGTATATTTATTTGGATGTGTATGTATTTGGATGTGTGCATGCTTATATTATTTTGTTCATGAATTTCTATATCTTATGCTAATTGTACTTGTACGATGTCGCCGCAGATGTTGCACGGTCCCACGGCGTGACGGTGGCGGTGAGGATCGCCCCTCCGATCCGCGTACCCACCGGTTGCTAGGCAGGCTTCATTAACCGAGGTAAGAATTTCTGGATTATTGTAATACAAGCATAAATTTGATACATATATTGAACTTGCTTGCCTTGAATTTTTATGACTTTATCACTAACTTGATTTTGCAGCCAAAGGTAAACGAAAGCCCAATTTGGGCGGCAGAGCGGGCGGCTGAATACCCGCGACAAGACCCGAACCTTTCGCAAGGCAATCGCAGAAGAAAAAGGTCCCGTCTCGATCAATTTTGATGTGGGTGACAAACAAACCCTAAACCCTCTCGGCCCCCATGCAGCTCACTGGTCTAACTACATCGGGGAGGTCGTTAGAGTGTGCCGCTTTTACTACCCTTCTTGGGAGAAGGTCCCGAAGGAGAAGAAGGCGGCAATCATTTCGAGATATTGGGTTATCCTTTTATGTTTCTTTCATTATCGTGTTCATTTATTTAATTGTGTATATTTATCTAAATTCGCTTATTTATTTATATCATATAAATAAATAAACAAATTTAAATAAATATATAAATTATATCTCTAACTCTGTTTTCGCTTTGTTGTATATGATTGCAGACTGTTTGACCTCAGCCGCACATGGAATCCTCCTGCTGGACCGAGATCTACGAAGGCATAAACTCGCACTTGCAAAAAGCCTACAATACAAACAAGGCTTCTTTCAAGGCCAAGCATTGGAAGGTAGACCCCACCACCGGGAATTACGATGTGGAGGCGATCAGGCGGGCGCGTCCCGAGGAGATTACAACGGCTGATTGGGATGAGTACATTAAGTTTTGGAATGATCCCAAGAACCTTGCTCGAGCCGCTACAAATCGGCTAAACCGACAAAAGAGCAAGGTCATATCTCAACAGGGATCCCGATCGCTGGCTCGCCTTCGAGATGATATGGTAATAAACATTATAATTATTTTACATGCATATATACATATATATATATATATATCTGATTATACGCTTTGGTGTGTTGTGATTTGTCGTTTTTAAAATTATTCATCTTATATGCGTGTGTATGTACAGAGGCAGGCCTCAGAACTCAGAGTACCCGCCACTCATCGACACTTTTTGGTTAACACATACTGTTGATGGGGTATTCCCTAACGATGAGGACCGCCGGATATATGTAAGTTTTGTTTCAAAACACACTTTAATGAATTATCGAGAAATAATGTAGCAACCCGACTAATATATTTACTATCTTGTGTTTTTGTCACTACATAGGACGAGATGAGAAGGCTTGAGGCTACGGGTCAGTACACGGAGGATCAAATCAATGCATTGGCAAGAGGGGGCAAGCTTCGTGGGCATATTCCCGGTGTGGGTCGGGTATTGCCATCACGGGCCACATCCAAAGCCAAGTATGCACGCCCGCAAGTCGCTCACCAAAGATGTAGGCTTTATCATGAGTCTCCTCCGTGTTTACGACGATACGGATATGTTTAGGGAGTATGAGTCGGGTGGTGCTAGCAGGAGTGGTGGGTGTGGTGATGACGAGGAGAATGGCGGTGATGAGGATAACGACGACGAGAGGTAGTTGTGTTATATATTATTAGTATGTTACATTGGTACTAGCTTTAGGTAGTTGTGTTATATATTATTAGTATGCTACATTGGTACTTTAGGTAGTTGTGTTATATATTATTAGGTTCATCTTGGCCATTTAAACACTTGTTTCCCTATCTATCAATGCACATATTGACTTTTAAGTCGTCTTTATGTAAAAGTTGTGATCTATTTGTATTGCGTTGATCCGTTATATTGTATTTGTGTTTTGGTACAAGTTGTGGTGAGTCTATACAGGTTTATTTGGTAGATTTTTTCCGGAAAAAATCTAGAAATCGCCTGCCGTGCAGGCTGTATTAAAAAAAATGCAGACCTTTCCCCGGCGACAGGTCGCCGGGGATAACACACATTAAACGTTGACAAGTCAACGAGAAAATTTCCCCAGCGACATGTCGCCGGGGATAGTATGCTCACTCGTTGACTTGTCAACAAATAACCATATATCCCCTACATGTCGCCGGGATAGTTAAATATTATCGTTATCGTTAATTAGGCGTGTTAATCATTTAGTTTAATTCGATGATTCCCCAGCGACATGTCGCTGGGGATAATATGCCACCGTGGCACTGCTTCTTTGACTGAAAATTGAGTGGGACCCACGTCGTCGCCGGGGATTGTCGCTGGGGATACAATCCCTTACGAGACTTCCCCAGCGACATGTCGCTTGGGAAAGTCCCCAAATGTCGCTGGGGTATCCGGTCATTGTTGTAGTGAGACATAGCAATAATACTTAATCTACACGTTAAAACATAATGGTAAGATACTTTTGAATCAGTTTCTATGAATCGTGTTATATATATATGTGTGTCGACCATTGTCCTTGCTTTGTTATTCAAATATTGTAGGATCATGCGTGTTGTAGGCTGATCATCGAAACCCCGGCCAATATGATACATGTGATCGATCTTAAAGCTAAATGCAAATCTAAAAAAAAATAAAGAGAAGGTCTAAAGCATGTGACAAACTGGGTTGAAAAGAGATGATTTATAAGTTTACGTTTATGTTTATTGTTCGTAATAAGTGTGCATATGCATGAATCCTTGGTTTGTAGCTTGCATGTGATCCATATACCATATACATACTGATATTGCAAACAGTTTGAGAGTGATCGCGGAACATATGTGTCAATCGTTTAGTGTTTTAAAAGTGTTTCTGGGGAGTCGGGTCGGGGGTTAATCATAATGTATATTTACTTGGTCGTAAAGGTAAGTTTCTTGAGCCGTGATCGAACATGAAAATGTGTAATTGAAATGGTATATACTTAGTCTTGTGGAGGGGTATGTTCAAGGGTGATCGCGGAATTTATATGTGAGTCGTTTGGTATTTTGAAAGTACGTGGCGAAGTCGATTCGAGGGTTAATCATAATGTATATTAACTTGGCCGTAAATGTTAGTTTTATGAACCGCGAACGAGTTTGAAAATGGCCCGAGCAAGTATGAAAATGTAATTCGTATCCTTTTAGTATGCGTACTAAATTTTGGAATGTAATTTGAATCTTTAGTTATTTTTACATTCTAAACCTTAGACTTTGGTCATGGGTGCATGCAAAGGCTGGACTTTGTCAATTTGTCATTTTTGACCCTAATATTTGGAATCAATCATATTGGAACCCTAACTTTGTTATATTGTCATATTAAACCTTTAAACTTACCATTTATCATTTGTAACCCCTAAGTTTGGCTAATTAATAATTATTACCCTAAAGTATTTATTTCGCTCCATTACTAAAAATGAGAATACGCTTAATAACTCTAAAAATATTAATATGATTTATATAAGCAATAAATCCGTTATGACTTAAATGAGCTAATAAGTATTATACAAACCGTAATCCGTGTAGATTCGTGGAAGAAGACGTGACGTTATTTCTTCATGCTCACATTTCCATTTGCTTTCGTTTGCTAAGGTACAAATATTCTTTCCCTTTTCAGTAGGAATTTCTCACTACTTCTCTATCCTTGACTTTGTTTCATTTATGATATTCCTTTGCTATGATTTCTCCTTGCTATGATCCTTTTGATATGATTCTGACATGATCATTTGACATGATTCTATTCACTATGACATTCGTTGCTATGATTATGATTCCCTTCGGTTTGATATGTTTCATTTGATATGATATGATATGTTATGATTATGCTTCGTATGCTTTGTTTCTTATGTTGCCCGAGCTAACTAGTCATGGAGGTACCATGACCATGTCATTGATGGCACCAATGGCATGACACCATCTGTGGCGGTGTGATTAGTCCACGGCGTCCCCATTTATGTATGTATGATTATGTAATCACTTGTCCATTATGATGTATGTGTATACCTGTCATGTGAGTAGGGTACATATATGATATGTTTATGTGGGGGCCGTATGGATACATCTTAGGCTTATGATATTATGATATGTTTGTGGCGTTTGGCTGTGCGTGCCTTGCACCCCTCTCGCATTTATGGTACTCGCGAGGTCTCCCCTCCTTGTACACTTATGAATTGACGGTTATGTATGTATGTAGTATCCTTCATGTGTCATGCTGGACGTTAGGTTATTCACTCGTGGCAATATTACTTATGATTCATTTTGACTCCTTATGATTATCTGATTCGTATGCCTTTGACTTCTTATCTCTTATTGATTCATTTATCTTGTGATATTGTTCAGCTAATTTATATGACTTCGTTTCGTTTACTCATGCTATTATTATTCGTTATGATTATCTGATTCGTATGATCTTGATTTCTTATTCCTGTTCACTCATTTACCTTATGATTATCTGGTTCACATTATCGTTTGATCTCTCATTTCATTTGACTCATTTGACTTACGATATTTGTTCAGTTGATCCTTGATCTCTCGTTCTTTGACAAATGATATTCGTTTCTGCAGGAGCTTATGTTTTCCTTTCTCTATATTTATTTACGTTTTGATTATTTGCCTTGCCATATATCTGTTCACTGGGCTTTTTAAGCTCAGCCGCATTATCTTTTCCATGCGGCAAGTACCAAGTGAAATGTTGGGCTTTGATGGGCTGAGAGTAGGAGCATTCGAGTGGACTGACCCTAGTTTCTCTTATCATTCTGGACTCATTTTGAAGAACATTTGTGTTGGATAATATTTTTCTTTTAGACATTGTTTGATTATGTATTCCCTTTTGAAGTCATTCGTTTATATGACTTGTTATTTTATGTAAGACTTCCGTTTGCGTTTATATGCTTTGTATGACACCATAATGTGACATTTTGACCCGTGTCGGGTTGAGGTGTTACAATTATGGTATCAGAGCTTCGGTTTCGTCTTGTTGAACCTTAGGAATGACCTGTGAGGATTTGGGTAGACATTAGGCTTCCGTCTGTTTCGACCTATTCCGTTCGGTTGGACCTTTTCATTTAGATTTGATTTTGGTTTCTTTTTGTCTTCGTTGATTTGACCTTCCTCTTTCCGCATTTTATTTTGTCTTTTTGTTTTTGCGGGTTTGTTTATCGATCGTTTAGATGGTGACTACTCGTAGAATCGAAGGTGGTGATTCGGATGATGAGTTGCTACAATAGTTGCTGAGTTAGGGAGGTTCGTGAAGAAGCCACATCCGTTTAGTACAGCTGCCGCTCCAGTTAAGTTGAAGACAGGATTGCTCGTGTCGAGAAGATCGTTGGAGTATTGCGACGCTGCTGGAAACATCATGATGCTGCATGAGAGAGCTGGACAGAACGATAAGAGGGGCAAAGATGGAGACAAGATTCAACTAGCAGGCACTCAAAAGGCGTATGGGCAGAAGAACTATGACTGCGTATTTCAGATAGGCAAAGAAACTACTACCAGGAGTTTGGGCGTATTGGTGGTCAACAGTTCAGCCGTGCTACTAGGTCGTCGTATCATAGAAGAGATGCTGAGAAGATTTCATCCGCTCTGTGTGTTTTGTTGGGGCATCGAGTCCATGATTGCCCTGAGATTGGTGGAAGATAGAGTTTCCGTGATTCATTTTTCTTTCATTTGTTTCTTTATGCGTTTGGAGACAGTTCGATATTCGTTATGTGGTTTTGGTCGTTAGTACGTTTTGTTGATTCGTTTGGAGATTCGGTTTGAAGGAAAGTGAGTCCACGGTTCGTAGTCCCTTTATTTTATTTATTTTCATTTGTGCATGTATTATGCCCATTCCATTTTGCGTTTTGATACTCGCTTTATGCTTCTGGATCATTTTTACGTTTTCTATTGCTCGCTCGAAGTTTGGAATTTATTTATGAATATCTATCATTTGGCGTTACCTTCGTATTTGTTTCGTATTCATGATTGTGTTCCTGTAATTATCATTCACTCTGTATATGTTTCGTATTCGCTAGATCTGATTCGCAATGATCTATCTTTTGTTGAGGAGCCTGAGGCTATTTTAGACTATTAGGATCGGGACATGAGAAATCAAACCATTATGTTCCTGAAGAATCTTTTGGAAGAACCTCTCCGAGTGTGAGGCCATTTATTGTAATTCTTTCGTGATTTAGTACGTCTCCATCTAACTTTGCGACTTTAATTTCGCGCACGAAATTTTCTTTTAGAGAGGAAGAATTGTAATACCTTAAAATCCGTTTCCCAAAATTTCGATATAATTTGAATTTTAACTTAAGTACTGGGAACATCATTTAGTATTTAAGATTTTATGTTATGAATTAATATGTCAATTAACCTAAGTTCGTAATCGAAATAGACTAAGATGAAAATCATATATGTTATATACCTCGATTTGGGACCCTATATGTTTTATATAAAGGGTATGTTTGACACGGAGCGGTGAGAAGCTTTTTGGAGTGATGAGCGGTGAGCAATGATCATTTTTATTTTTATTAGTCGTTTGGCAAATGAGCGGTGAGCTTTCCTATTTTTTAGGAATGCTCAATTTTTCAATGCTTCTTTAAGAAGTTGTTGAGCGGAGTCATGACACACTATCGCCACAAATTACTCATCGCTCATCAACAGCTCACAGCTATTTTTGCCAAACACACCCAAAATAAACTCACACCATGTTACATATGACTCGACACACTTTTAAATATGGGCCACATATCACTCATGTCACATATGAAAATTTAAAAAAAAAAAAAAAAAAAAACATTAACTTATATAAATATGGGTTGTTCTTTTATGTGTGCATAGAACCCGTTTAATAAGATATCAATTCGTATTTGCTATTGGTATAGTCGAAACCGTTTTCACACTGCCACAGATATATTTTTGTGTACACATTTTTCGAATTTAAAAGATAAGTTCCACTAGTATTTTGGAAAGGATTTGAGAGATTAAGTCTTTCCATAAATCTCGGCAATCAACTCTCATCTCCCTTTATATGAGAAAAGCGAACATCAATTTTTATCCCACTCTTAAAAACCCTAAAATACCTATTAAACGGCAGCCTCCATTTTTTTGGCTCTCCTAGAAAGTCGCGGTACAAGGAGGTACGGTGAGTGATCGGTTTGGAAGTGTACCAGTTGTGGTGAGATCGGGTGTAGGAGTCGAGACTTGAAGGTGGGTGGATCGTGGTGAATCTGGTTCGAGGAAGTGTGGTTTTGTTCTTGGGTTCGGTTGTTTTTCCTTCGACATGTTCTTGTCGACCAAAGGTATCCCTTCGATCTTGTGTCGTTATAATAACTAGCCATGTAACATATCGAATATACATCTAAGACATAGCAATAATACTTAATCGACACATTAAAACATAATGGTAAGATACTTTTGAATCAGTTTTCTATGAATCGAGTTATATATATATATATATATATATATATATATATATATATATATATATATATATATATATATATATATATATATAGAGTTAGGATCAAATAAGAAGATTACTTAAAATAAGAAGGAATAAGAAGAACTATAACCGCAAATCCGAGATGCATCGACTTAAATTAGATGCATCCCTATAATCATAGATGCATTATAACGTATAATAATGTGTTTTCTAGCTTTTAATTAGATGCATATACGTATATTAGATGCATTTCATGATTTCTCTTGTTTTTTGTTCCTCTACACGTGCCAAAATCATGAAAATCAATTTGCACCATCTATACATCAAATTAACTTTCGAAACTCAAGATGTTGCATCTATATGAATAGAAATGCATCCAATGCAAGTCGTTGCATCTCAAATGCGTGGTTTTGGTCACTTCTCACCACTTCTTATTTTAATTTACTTCTCACTGGATCCCTACTCTATATATATATATATATATATATATATATATATATATATATAGAATCCGGATCGATTGAGAAGGTTTTTATTTTGAGAAGATTGAGAAGGTTTTCAAAAACGATAGATTTTTAACTTTGATTCATGTTTTTCAAGCGTAAAACTCATTTTAATGTGATTAAAATTCAAAACGTGTAAAAAAAAATTGAATCGATGTTAAAAATCTCTCGATTTTGCGATATATGTAGAATACCGAATCATCTGTACAAATTCAATGAATCATCATCATAACTCGATTTTAACAATGATTTGTGAGTCAAATTTGTGATTTATAGATTCGATTCACCATAAAATGATGTTTACTTGTGAATCAAATAAAAAACATGAATCAATTTGCTCAAACGAAGATTTCTCAATCTTCTCAAAATAAAAACCTTCTCAATGGAACCGGAGCCTATATATATATATATATAGGGAATATATTAGCTACAATTTATTGTAGCTAATTGGCTACAAGTTTGTGTTATATAATGTGGGTCCCTGATTCTTTTTGTGGGTCTGATTCTTTTTTTGTGGGTCCCAGATTTGATGCTAGTGTATTTTTTATGAAGGATTGTATTAATGGCTACAAAAATCAGAAATTTATCCCCATATATATATATATATATATATATGTGTGTGTGTGTGTGTGTGTGTGTGTGTGTGTGTGTGTGTGTCGACCATTGTCCTTGCTTTGTTATTCAAATATTCAAATATTGTAGGATCATGCGTGTTGTAGCCTGATCATCGAAACCTCGGCCAATATGATATATGTGATCGATCTTAAAGCTAAATGCAAATCTAAAAAAAATAAAGAGAAGGTCTAAAGCATGTGACAAACTGGGTTGAAAAGAGATGATTTATAAGTTTACGTTTATGTCTATTGTTCGTAATAAGTGTGCATATGCATGAATCCTTGGTTAGTAGCTTGCATGTGATCCATATACCTTATACATACTGATATTGCAAACAGTAAAAGAGTCATAAATCTATTATAACATATGTAGGTAATATGTCTTGTGGGGTAAGTTTGAGAGTGATCGCGGAACATATGTGTCAGTCGTTTAGTGTTTTGAAAGTGTTTCTGGGGAGTCGGGTCGGGGGTTAATCATAATGTATAGTTACTTGGTCGTAAAGGTAAGTTTCTTGAGCCGCGATTGAACATGAAAATTTGCAATTGAAATGATATATACTTAGTCTTGTGGAGGGGTATGTTCAAGGGTGATCGTGGAATTTATATGCGAGTCGTTTGGTATTTTGAAAGTACGTCGGCGAAGTCGATTCGGGGGTTAATCATAATGTATATATACTTGGCCGTAAATGTTAGTTTTATGAACCGCGAACGAGTTTAAAACTGGCCCGAGCAAGTGTGAAAATGTAATTCGTATCCTTTTAGTATGCCTACTAAATTTTGGAATGTAATTTGAATCTTTTGTTATTTTTACATTTTAAACCTTAGACTTTGGTCATGGGTGCATGCAAAGCCTGGACTTTGTCAAGTTGTCATTTTTGACCCTAATCTTTGGAATCAATCATATTGGAACCTGTAACACCTAAGTTTGGCTAATTAATAATTATTACCCTAAAGTATTTATTTCGGTCCATTACTAAAAATGAGAATACGCTTAATAACTCTAAAAATATTAATATGATTTATATAAGCAATAAATCCGTTATCTATACTACTTATAATAGATGATTGAATCTCTCTCCTCATGGTCTTAAAATTAAGTCTTACAAAATACAAAGTCTATTGTACAATACACAATGCACGATTAATGATCATTCTCATCAATCTTAATTTTAAGACTTACAAGTCTTAAAGCTTAATGTACAAAATACAAAGCAGTATTAATGTGGTCAAGATATTTAATGTAGTCAATTATTTAACAGGTCAATAAATACAATTAATATAGTTATTAAAACACCCCTTACACAAGAAATACAAATTATCAAGCATATTGTACAACCAACTTAAACACAATTCGTACATTAAATGTCACTAATACAAATAATAAAGCACATTATACAAATATTCAAGCCCGAACGGGCAACGGGCCAAATGGGCCCGAGCCCGAACGGGTACACTCCAAACGGGGTCGAGCCCGAAAAGGCACGGGCCAAACGAGGTCGAGCTCGAACGAGAACGGGCCAAACGGGCTCGAGCCCGAACAGGCACGGACTAAACAAAATTTTTGATCCCCGTAAATTTGTTGTAAAAAAGAACATAATAAACTAAAATACATGATTCACCGGAAAAATTTATTTCAAGGTACCCGCCGCCGCAACGCGCGGGTACCCTGCTAGTGACTTAAATGAGCTAATAAGTATTATACGAACCGTAATCCGTGTAGATTCGTGGAACAAGACGTGACGTTATTTCTTCGTGCTCACATTTCCATTTGCTTTCGTTTGCTAAGGTACAGATATTCTTTCCCTTTTCAGTAGGAATTTCTCACTACTTCTCGATCCTTGACTTTGTTTCATTTATGATATTCCTTTGCTATGATTTCTCTTTGCTATGATTCTTTTGATATGATTCTGACATGATCATTTGACATGATTCTATTCGCTATGACATTCGTTGCTTTGATTATGATTCCCTTCGGTTTGATATGTTTCATTTGATATGATATAATATGATATGTTATGATTATGCTTCGTATGCTTTGTTTCTTATGTTGCCCGAGCTAACTAGTCATTGATGTACCATGACCATGTCATTGATAGCACCAATGGCATGACACCATCTGTGGCGGTGTGATTAGTCCACGGCGTCCCCATTTATGTATGTATGATTATGTGATCACTTGGCCATTATGATGTATGTGTATACCTGTCATGTGAGCAGGGTACATATATGATATGTTTATGTGGGGGGCGTATGGATGCATCCTAGGCTTATGATATTATGATATGTTTGTGGCATTTGGTTGTGCGTGCCTTGCACCCCTCTCGCATTTATGGTACTCGCGAGGTCTCCCCTCCTTGTACACTTATGAATTGAAAGTTATGTATGTATGTAGTGTCCTTCATGTGTCATGCTGGACGTTAGGTTATGCGCTCGTGAAAATATTACTTATGATTCATTTTGACTCCTTATGATTATGTGATTCGTATGCCTTTGACTTCTTATCTCTTATTGATTCATTTATCTTGTGATATTGTTCAACTAATTTATATGACTTCGGTTCAGCTAATTTATATGACTTCGTTTCGTTTACTCATGCTATTATTACTCGTTATGATTATCTGATTCGTATGATCTTGATTTCTTATTCCTGTTGACTCATTTACCTTATGATTATCTGGTTCACATTATCGTTTGATCTCTCATTTCATTTGACTCATTTGACTTACGATGATTATTTGTTCAGTTGATCCTTGATCTCTCGTTCTTTGACAAATGATATTTGTTTCAGCAGGAGCTTATATTTTCCTTTCTCTATATTTGTTTCACTGGGCTTTTTAAGCTCAGCCGCATTTTCTTTTCCATGCGGCAGGTACCAAGTGAAATGTTGGGCTTTGATGGGCCGAGTGTAAGAGCATTCGAGTGGACTGACCCTAGTTTCTATGTGACATTTTGACCTGCGTTTATATGCTTTGTATGACACCATAATGTGACATTTTGACCTGCGTCGGGTTGAGGTGTTACAAAATGTGAGGTATTTATCATGATATATACCAAAGTGGTGAAAAAATTTTCCTCTGAAAGTCACCTTCGAAATTAACAACACATAATCTCATTATATTATGAAATGTAAAGTATTAGGGGAAATAGTGACAATATTACTTATAGGACATGTAATAAGTTAAGTATGGTTCCCTTAATGACGGAGACGTAATTTCTTTTGGCATCAAGGTACAATACCTGCCTGTAGTAGACTGTCGAGCAAAATCCATATTGGCCCGCAAGAGGACTGGCTCACAGATGGTTTCTATGCTGGCATCTAGACAGACAACATACAAAAACATAATGTAATTCTACTATAGTGTGCTCGATAGAAGCTAAATAGATAAGCTACAGGAGTAGATGTACAAAACTATATAAAACAACAAAATAACTCTGAAACCATAGTAATATGAAAACACTTGTCACTATAACAGCTATGTCATCAGCCAGTATAATTACAAATATACCTGTAGCCGGTGTACGTAAACCGCCACTTTGCATAACCGATTCATCACATACGTTACTTGTGCACACGCTAGCATCTATACAATTGTTAACATGACATATGCCGAAAAGTTAAATACAACAAAAATACATTCCAACAATATGCAAATGTGCCTATTTTAGAATACTAACGGACATCACCTTTGGTTAAATGGTGCTCGGGTTAGTGAATTATTGATGGTAACACAATTAGATCCCAAAGCATCTGTAACACCATATGTGGAAGAACATACACTAAAACAATACTAAACAATAATACTAAAATGTAAGTGCATGAGTGACATTTGCTAATGTAAGAAGTAAAAACATGCATAGATATCGTTTTTCTTGGTAGTGAAAAAGAAAGCGATAAAAACATGAAGAGTTTCGTTGGTTAATAGGAGTGATACAGCCTATGTAAGTAATGTATAGTTCTGATCCAACTTCTATGGTGGATGACACTTCAATCTTCATAACCTAATTAAACAAAAAAAATTGAAAAAATGGAACTTTAAACAAAAAAATGGAGCTTTAAACCGAAAAAGTTTGGGTAATTTGATAATTTGACATTAGATAGAATGAGAACTTGAAACTTTCTATGCTTCATTCAGTAATGGAAGTTCTTCATACCCTTCATATGGATCTGTGCGGACCAATGAGAGTGCAAACGATAAATGGGAAGAAATACATTCTAGTCATTGTTGATGACTACTCTCGATTTACTTGGGTAAAGTTTTTGAGGACAAAGGATGAAACTCGAGATGTCATCATCAAACTTATCAAACAGCTTCAAGTTCGACTCAACAATACTGTTAGAATTGTTCGAACATACAATGGCACAGAGTTTGTTAACAAAGACTTAATTCAGTTTTATGAAAGTGTTGGGATCAGTCATCAAAGAAGTGTTCCACGAACTCCTCAACGAAACGGTGTATTTGAAAGACTAAATCGAAATCTTGTGGAAGCTGCAAGAACAACGCTAATTTATTCAAAGGTTCCAATGTTTCTATGGGCTGAAGCCATTGCCACCGCTTGCTACACCCAAAATCGTTCCCTTATACATACCTCTCATGGAAAAACTCCATATGAACTTGTCCATAAACGAAAACCGATCTCGCTGCTACCTTCAGGTGTTTGGTGCTTTGCGCTACCCAACGAATGACGGTCAAAATTTAGGTAAATTAAGAGCTAAGGCGGACATTGGAGTTTTGTAGGTTATGCATCAAACAAGAAGGGTTACAGAATCTACAACAAAAGAACTCGAGATATCATGGAAACTATTCACGTCACGTTCGATGAGCTGTCCGGGCAAATGGCTCCAGGAAAATCCAGTTTTGGACCCGCATCTCAACCTTCATCAAGTAGTCCTATCAGTTCTACTCTTGTCTCTAATCCCTCCAAAGAACTCCTTATGTACCTCCATCAGAAGATGATATAAAGAAATTGTTTGATCCAATGTTTGATGAACACTATGAACCAAATGCTAATGATATGTCAATTCCATCAACAGAGGTTGCTCCTATCCCTGTCAATGAAGTCAACCCTTCGTTTTATATCATTAAGTCAAGAAGCGCATGCTTCTGATCACTCTGTCTCATCAACAAATCATCAATCATCGAATGTACATCATGGAATTGTTTCGGGCACCCATGATGAAGTTAATCCCTTTGCTACTCCCGAAGATGCTCCATTTGAAAACATGTTTGCTCTGAATCATCATCGTAACCATCTTCATCGGGAGATATCGACTCTGCTACGTCAGTTCCTCAACAACAACCACATGAACACATTAGAAAGTGGACACATGATCATCCATTGGACAACATCATTGGAAACCCTTCTCGTCCAATATCTACATGGAAACAACTTGCAACCGATGCCTTATGGTGCTTCTTCAACTCCGTACTCTCTAAGGTCGAACCAAAAGATGTTAAAACTGCCATGAATGAAGACAGCTGGTTCAATGCCATCCAAGAAGAAATTCATGAGTTTGATCGACTAGATGTATGGGAATTAGTACCTGCTCCCGATTGTGCTATGATCATTGCTCTAAAAGTGGATCTTCAAAGTGAAACTTGATGAGCATGGCGATGTTTTAAGAATAAGGCTCAATTGGTTGCAAAAGGATACCGTCAAGAGGAGGGTATTGACTTTGAAGAATCATTTGCTCCTGTTGCTCGTATCGAGGCAATCAGAATCTTCTTGGCTAATGCTGCAAGTAAGAACATGGTAGTCTATCGGATGGATGTAAAGACGGCTTTTCTTAACGGAGATCTTAAAGAAGTCGTATACGTCAGCCAACCCGAAGGCTTTGTGAATCCAGAGCATCCTTCTCACGTCTATCGTTTGAAGAAGGCTCTTTACGGTTTGAAGCAAGCTCCAAGGGCATGGTATGATACGCTATCAAAGTTTCTTCTATCTACTGGATTCAGCAAAGGAGCAGTTGATCCGACATTGTTCACCAGAAAGTCAGGAAAACATTTAATTCACGTTCAAATATATGTTGATGATATTATTTTTGCCTCGACTAACCCCAATGAATGTGATCGTTTTTCAAATGAAATGGGTTCCAAATTTCAAATGTCAATAATGGGACAAATGTCATTTTTCTTGGGATTACAAATTTCACAAAGTGCCAAAGGCATTTTTATAAATCAATCTAAATACGCAAATGAGATTTTAATGAAATTTGGATTTGATTCTAGTGACCATGTTGACACTCCCATAATAGAGCATACTAAACTGGATGAGGACCACTCAGGGATCATGGTAGACCAAACGAAATATCGTAGTATGATCGGATCCCTGATGTACCTCACAACCAGTAGACCAGACATTTTGTTCGTTGTTTGCATGTGTGCTAGATATCAGGCTAAGCCTACTAAAAAGCATTTTGAAGCGGTTAAACGGGTCTTTCTGTATCTCCAAGGAACCATCAATATGGGACTTTGGTACCCAAAGGACACCGGTATGTCACGAACCTATGCATGCCGATCATGCATCATGGGATGTCAAGATACACGTCGAAGTACGCCCGAGGTGCTCGGTTTCTGGGTGATAAGCTTGTGAGCTGGTCTTCAAAGAAGCAAATGAGTACTTCTATTTCCTCTACAGAGGCTGAATACATAGCCATGTCATCTTGTTATGCTCAAATCCTATGGATGAGATCCCAATTATCTGACTATGGCTTTGAATTCAACAAAATCCCTCATTACTGTGATAATAAAAGTGCTATTGCTCTCTCATGCAACGACGTTCAACACTCAAGAGCAAAACACATCGACATTCGACATTATTTCATCAGGGAGAAAGTAGAAAACGGTGTGGTGAAACTTTATTTTGTGAGGATTGAATACCAGTTAGCATACATCTTCACCAAAGCTCTTCCTAGAGAACGTTTTGAGTTTATCCTCCCACGACTTGGTCTAAAGAGTCTTCAACGGGAAACACTTAAACATCTTCAAGAGGAAGAAGAGGAGTAAAAGGTCTTTCTTCATCCATATCTTGTAAATATTTATTCGAAAAGCAAAATACAAAATTTCAAAACCTTCAAAAAGCAAATAGAAAAATATAAAACTTTCAAAAAATCCATAAAAATTTGAAAAATCTCAAAAAATATTGTCATTTTGTCATGGTTTTCTCGATTCGAAAATATCTATGGTCTTTGTGATGTCATTCAAAGAATGAAACGGGACTTTAGATATTGTTCGAATGATCTTAAAAAAAAAAAAAAAAAAAAAAAATTAGGAGAAAGTGAAACTATGGTTTATTGTCATTTCAGGCAGTAACCCATTTTTCAAAGAAAGAACAGAGCCATGTTTTATCTTGTTTTTCAAATCTCATGCTCTGATTCTTTAAAACAATTACTTACCATCTAATGAAAACTAATTGCTTTGTTAAATAACTCGAACTCTATTTTTGAAACTCATCTGGACTTATTTTTTGTCAAAATATCTATCTCTCAATCAACAACTTATGTCATTGATTGAGAGGGAGAATGATTTCAATTAAATCAAAAGGTTGTTCATCATACAATTGTTTTCAAAAGATAATCATGCATGTTTAATCAATGGAGTGTAAAGTCTCAAAATCCGATCCTTATCAAAATCCGATCCTTATCAGTTAAAATGTTCTCATAATCAAGTCACAATTCTCCTCAAAAGCTTTCAAAATCAATTTAAATCTACAGAGATCACAAATCTCAAATGATTTGAAAATTGTGATCGGGGGATAATTTGTGATTTAAATTGGATTTAAACTGATAATTGATAAATGGTTTCATAAGTGTTTAGCAAGCTTTCCTCCCCACATGTGCCAAACGATTTCAAGTTTTCCATGCACATGTTGAGGGGGAGCATCTATTTTAAACCACAAAGAATTGAAACGTGATTGATTTGTATCTAAGTGCAGATTCCCTCTAGTATGTGCAAAACTCGTTCAAACCTCGATTTAATCAGGGAAGTGATGTTGATATCTTTTAAAAACCTCATCCTTCCCTAATATGCTTTATCTACTTGATTTAATCAGGGAAGTGATGTTGATATCTTTTAGAAAATGGTAATCAAAGAAGTTAATCCTTCCTCTTGCCTCCGTATGCTAAAACGATTTCAAATACATGATGCACATGTTGAGGGGGAGCTCTCTTTCTAAAAATATCAAAAACAATTCAGGTACAAAATGCTTTGATAATATATCACAAGTATCTGGATTGGTTTTCAAATGGTTTTCGATTGGTTCCAATGGCAGATGAACAATACCAAATAGACCGTAAAATTTACTTTATGTATGGTGATATAAGGATGATAAGGTTAGGTATTTGTTCCATGATCCGCAAAAACCGAGAAGGGATCTACCGAGGGACAATCCACTAGATAGTGTAGAGTTCTTAGGTATGATGATAAAAGGAGAAAAATGAGATATGGGAAGAGTCGGAGGCCGAGCTAGTCTTTGGAATAAACCCAACAAGGTTCTAGTAATGAAGTCTCGGTAAGCACTGAAGGGATTGAAGAATGAAAAATAATTGAATGTGAAAAGGGTGAAAAGAAATAGCCCTCCATTTATTCAACCTTAGGGACGAAGCGGGTTCAATTCATATGCTCTTGGTGGTTACCAAGGTAACATTGGTATTGAAGACAAGACGTCATGGACCAGTGACATGCCGCACTTCAACTTCCAAAGCTACTCAAGTTCTATTAAAAGGGCTTGTTTCATTCTCACGGGAACCTACATTATCTATGACTTTCTCTTAGAGTTTTTGATATTGAAGAAGGAGACCCTCTCCTAGTCTCCGAACATAGGAACCAAAATATGCACAATTGAGTCTAGAGCCACGAGATCATCTATAAATCTCTTTAGGACACTTTCAATGAAGACTCTCGGTTTCACACTGGCAATGGAAGAGAGTTTATATCTTATGAGTCCTACGCATTATCCTTGTGGTATTGCGGAACATCTGTGATATGCAAACATTTTCACAATGAAGATGGAAAGCCTTCTGGAGCCAACATCAAACAAGCTCTGGTAGGTGGCATGTGAGATCTATCCAATAGATCAACCATGTGACAACTGAAGAACGAAACAATGGGCGATTCATAATTATGAATCAATCACGGTTCAGTTATGGATTGACGAATACCTTTGAAAAACCGGTCGTTGTGCTTAAAAACTCTTTACTTTAGCACATCGATTGTGTACTAATATTTCAAAATAAAAGGTGTTTATGATTGATAATTGATTTTCATTAAAACCTTAGTTGTATTGCAAAAACAATTTCTATTGAGCGGTTTTGATTGTTTTTCAAATCTTTTTCATCAATCGGTGAATCTCAATTATTTGTTTGTTCACTCCTTTCGCGTGTTGTCTTCTTTGAGGCGTTCGGTTTGAAACACTAGAGCCCATTCGCGAAACCACTGTCAAGAAATTCTTGAAATTATACGATCCGCAGGCGGTACTAATGCTTGATCAATGGGAAACGTGGGCGTATACCTCAATTCAACGAAAGTGATCAAAGACACTTTTAGATGCGCTTTATTACTAACTATTGTATGCGAATGCGCGGCGTTTGCGGTGATCGAGAATGAAGCGGTCAATCAATAGCCGCATGCTCACACTACACATTCATCTCTAAAGAAATCATGAAAAGTGCATCAATGACTCTGATATTTTCACTCCATGCTTAACGCTATGCTGCTTATATCATGAATCAACGAAAGCATCCGATAATCTGATGAGAATATATCATGATCCAGAATGTGAGCATGTCGGTCTCCATAAGTCACAACATCACATAATACCAACACTTTAACAGCGGATGAGTCGAGATTTATGTTAGCCGATGATCTCAATCTTTGGCTCAAAACTCATTATCACATGGATCAGTTAAAGACCTTCACTTGGATTAACCAAACATGCAACAATGATGAATCAATGACTACGAGCTACAGAGCAAAGAACTTTAATAAGAATCCAAGAAGAATTTTAATGTAATATCTGTTTGTATTCAATGTATTTTGAGGTGACCTCCCTTAGGGGGAGATTGTTAGGATTTAGTAAATCCAGTTATTAAAGAGTCGGTCACCTCAAGTATATGTAATAGTTAGAAAGCTCATAGTCGTAGATTATTTAATGTTTAGTAGTATTTAGTTAAGTAACACTTGAGTGGAGGGAGAATGGTCTTTACCCACTGTATGCACGATCCAGCGGCAGTTGGTGGCGATTTGTATAAGACTATAAATACTCTCTACCTCCCAAGGTAGAGAGTTGGAGCTCAAAATAATACTTTCATTTTCTCTCACTAAGTTCCCAAACCTCTAACTCTTTCTCTCTCTAAAACCTCATCTTGTACGCCTATTTGTGTTTATGGTTTGATGTGTTCGTGAAATCCAATATGCTACAGAGGTCGACTAGAAAATAAAACAAACAAAACTAATACCTTGGGTCGAATCTAAGGGAAGAAACACAGGAACCACGAACAAGACCCACCCCTAACAGTTACACGATCGAACCCCAAAATTGTGAACCCACGTCCACCTGCTGCTGCTGCGATCAGAATATAACTCTTACACCCACGATCACCTTGATGTTGCTATCGCCTAAACGTGCCCTAGGAATTATTGGAAGGTTTTTTCTTCTGCCATTCTTTTTATTCACGTTTTAGGGTTTAGAATGAATAGGAATTTTGGTATACGGTTTTTAAAAAGATGAGGGGATATGGGCAGTAACTTGTGCCGAAATTTTGGTGATAGAGGACTCTTTCCATAT
The DNA here is from genome assembly GCA_910596185.1 of Chrysanthemum makinoi. NCBI lineage: Eukaryota > Viridiplantae > Streptophyta > Magnoliopsida > Asterales > Asteraceae > Chrysanthemum > Chrysanthemum makinoi. The sequence continues at coordinate 162,044,578 of OU343221.1, forward strand.
TTCAAATATTAATGAATCTAGACATTTTAGTAGAGTATAAGTAGTGTACAAAATAAAATAAAAATTGGCCTAGTAAAAGTACATGCAATTTGTATAAATGTATTGTTAGGTCACCATAAGTTAACACAAGATCAATATGTAAGAAATAAGAGGAGGGAGAGATCGGATGAACACACAATACACACACACGTATGAATATGGAAGAGTTATGCGTAGGAAAATGTATTAAGTGAACAACCAACCTTCAAATGAAGGTTTACATGTCTTTATATAGGGAAGGGAGCTAGGGCAACATGTCTAGTCCCTTCCTTCCTTATTGGGCTTGGGCCAAGGCCTATGGGCTTTCTACATAAGCCTTACCATTAATAACTAACATAAAAGCCTAGTTTAAGCAACCTATTACATATTAAATACTAACACTTGAAATATAAGTTAGGAGTGATTCCAACAATCTCCCCCTAAATGTTGGTAATTAATAAATGACTCAAAAAATCTTGGAAAAGTTGTTGGTGTTGATGTAATAGTTGCCTTGACGTCCTCTGACATTCCTCTTTCTTGTGAGAAGAAGTGTCTCGATTCCAACAATCTCCCCAGTGTGAGGATCTTGTTTCTTTTTGAAGTTTTCAGCTTGACGCGTCTTCCAATAATCTTTGTTCTTTGTTCTTTGTTACGGTGTGGATATGGTGATGTTATGTTGTTGTTATCTGTGAAGGTCCAATTCGTTGCCCAGGTGTCTCCATCTCCCTTCTCCAACATGCTCACATGCTCTTTGGCGTTGGATTTAGTATTGATGTAGTTCTCTTAGTCTTTAAACTTTGTAGATTCTTTGGCTTTGAAGAAGAATAATTACATTTGTTGTGTTGCCTTTAAGAGAACTTCAATTTGTGTTGTATTAACGGTATGAGCATGTGGAGAATCGCTACGATCATCTCCCAGGAGCATCCATAAGAAGAAAACATAAGAATGGGTTAGTGATAAACACCAATCTATCATCGTGGTCGTTCTTAGAGAATTGACCACTACGATTGTTCTTTTGATGAATGTCTTGATTCCATTCACCTTGGTCGGGCGAATCACCGTCCAATCCCATAAGGGAGCTCGATTAATACGTTGAACAAGTTCAAGTAATGACCACATCTTCGAGGACACGATTCTTGAAAGGAATCTCCTTAGCGGGATTTCTAGCACTTACAAGTTCGAACCGGCGTGTTATGACATATTGTGAAAACACATTTCTAATTCTAGCAAAGAATTCACGAGCGGAGTCCCTCAAGTAGGATAACACGATGTACCGAAGTACACCTACCCTTCAGGTGAGTCGCTAAGGCACACCGAAGCATCACCCCATGACTGTAGACCGTTTGAGACAACATTAAGCATAACCCACGAGGAGTTCACAGAAGTGACCCTGCGCTGTCGGTACGTTTTGATGTTGACCCGGCGAGGACTTTCCATTCACTCACTGAGGATCACAATTGTGAACCCCTCATAAATGTTCTCGACAGATTGTTAAGATCTGTGAAGGACTCGATAATGTATCACTTGCGTCCTTAATGTTGAACGACAAGAGATGAAATGTCAAGTGTTCCTAAGAGATCTTTTTATGAATCTCATGGCTCTAGACTCAATAGTGCGCTTTGTTTTTCCTGAGCGGAGACTAGGGAGAATGTCTCCTTTTTCAATACCAACGATCTCTAAGAGAAAGTCGATAGTTTACATAGGGTTTCCTGTGAGAATGAAACAAGCTTCTGTTGAGAGAAACTTTAGTGGCTAAGAAGGTTTGGTGCATGCGTCACTGGGTCCATGACGTCTTTAATCTTCAATACTGGTGTCATCTAGTGACAACCAGTGCTATATATTGAACCCGATTATGCGCCTAAGTTGAATAATTTGGAGGGCTATTTATTTTCACCCTTTTTATTACTTTTCATTTTAATTCTTCAACTCCTCCTTTCTTTGATACTCATTTTCTCCTTTTTATAATCACACCTAAGGACTTCTAAATTCTAACTATTGGTGGTGTCCTTGGGTAGATCCCTCCGGCTCTGGCGGATCATAGGATGTTTATTCCTAAACTTAGTCACCTTATAACTCCATGACTATCCTATGTTGCCACAAAACCATTTTCTTGAAAATCTCTCAATGTGTTTATGAGTGAAAACATTTTGTAACACTTCGAGAGTTTTGGTATTTTCAGAAATACTCCCCCTCCACATGTGCTCAAGTGTTTTGACAGAAAAATCTGCAGAGAAGGTAGAGCTCGCACTTTTGAATTGATCGACTCAAGATAGACAATTCCCTGCTAGACACGGTTATGTTGCATTGTTAAAGAGTTACATTTTGTGACAACCCGTACTTCCAGGTCATTTCTCGAAACAATTCATGCCTTACAATTTCAACATTTATCGTAAACTAGGTTTACGTGTTCCAAATTCGCGTAACCTTAAAGGTTTAGCGGCGAATTCATGATCATATCATCACGTACATTTCATATGGACTAAGTTTAGTCTACATTTCATTTACATCATTTGCATCATGTTAGTTCATTCATGATATTTCATTTCACTTGAATCGCGTAATTTTTATATTAAATAAACGTTATCGCGTGAGTTATTATTTTGAACATTTAATCCGTTACTTTCAAAATGATCGACATATTTTTTATACTTACATTTAGTTTATAAAAACTATATTTTGAGTTTATCTAGTGTTTTAAATTTATTTTGTATATAAATCGTTAAAGTTACATTATTACGACACTTTTCTTAAAAATTACTCGATAATTATTTTATCACTCAAATTTCACAAGGAATGTATTTTTACAATTTTATAATCTCATTACATTCTACTTTGGTCTATTAAAAATCTCTTTTACCTAAAAACTACCATTTACCTTACAAGTTACATTTAACTATACAATTTACTTACACATTTTAACAAATTATACACAAGTAAAAGAAAAAAAAAATATATTTTGTAGATACATCCCCACCTAAAACCGCCACGTATGCATTTATTGATTGACAAATTTTTCTAACTTGTATATATCTACACTTCACCTCAAATTTTCTACCTCAATCATTCTTCTCATTTTATTCAAGTTAGTAAAGTTGTTTTTTTTCTTCTCTCTTGGTTCTCCTCAAAACCGGTTCATACAAGGGTATGCAAGGGATCACAAAAATCTTTACAAGCACAAGTATTAACAATCTAGATAATACTCTTAATAAGGTTTTGAAATAAAAACCTAGAGTGTTTAGGCTAACCTTGGTTCTTTGCACCTCATCATAATACTTGTAAGCATATCATTTATATTTTTCATCTTTCCTTTTCATTTCATAAGTATTTCTTCATTTTTGGAGCAAGCATGCATGATTTGTGTTGTTTATACCATTTTTACATGATTTTTAGATATATATATATATATAAGGTCATCCTATAATTATCCCCTTGGTATACTTTGGTCTTGATGATGTTTAGGAACCCATGACACCCTAAGAAGGTGTATGGTAGGATTAGATTAGCCTTGGAGTTGATTTGAAGGGATTAGAATAGGTTTAGTACGATAAAAACTATTTTCGACAAGTATTAAAGGAGGTCTGTCCTTGTTTTGATTTTCTGGAAAATCCGACAGTAAGCACGAAATTTTGGCCTTGATATTTAGAAAATATACTTTAAAACGAATCGTGGCGCTTGAGCGGAATAAAGCGGAGTTATAACGAAGAAGTTATGAATTTTTAAAGTTTGACGACGAAATATATATTTTCAGAAATTTCAGCAAGTTATTTTTACTTTATTAGAGTCAAAAGCGAGCCTTAAGCTTCACAAATTATTTCGACTTATCAAAAATATAATAGTATACTTTGATCTGAGAAGCTAAGGGTATAATACATTAGAAAGCAGTTTGAAAGCGACAAAGATATGCGTTTTCATAAAATTGCCGTAACTATTATTTTAGAAAAATATATTATTTTTACTTAGACAAGTGTTACGGTAACTGAAAACGTCCATGTTGAGGGCTATTTTTAACTATGATGTGGAACTTTTTGGAACGAAATGTCTTCTAATAAAATCAAGATCACCAAGCATATTTTTCAAAACGACAAACCGTTTGTATAGCGGAGTTGTAATAAATTAATTACGGTTGTTTAAACTTGGCGAAACTCACTTTTACACAACAATTAGACAAAATCACTATCTTTAACCCTTATTATCTTTATGTTCGAGACCTTTTTGACGAAAAATCTGAACGGTGAAACTTCTAGATTTCGATACAAACTTTCCAAAACCGTCGATTTCGTTTCCCTAACGTTCGACATACACCATTTTACGACTAGTTTTCAAAGCCATTTTGTCACTATCATGAAATTTCCAGCGACTTTATTTTCACGACGAAAAGTGAAAATTTCACCATAAATCATTATGAAACCATTGTAGGATGACATTTTGACGTAAATACTTATAAAGTGATTTAAGAATGGTCAAGACGTCAAAGGAGTATTTTTTCAACGATAAGTATTATTTTCAAAACCCGCAAATGGTATAAATAACATACGAAATGCATGCATATCATAACATCATAACTCATTACATATCATATCATTAATAATAGGTCGATTAGCATTACCACGCTATACCTCAGTGTACTCACTCTTGTCCTCACACCAGTTTATCAAGTGAGTTTTCATAGCCCCGTTTTACAAGTTTTTACATTATTTCAAACCTACGGGGGAGAATACATTGCACAACATTTTTATTACGATACCAAGTATGTTAAATTCATTTACATTGCTTGAGTTACAACGTTGCGATTAAAGTCCCCACTTTAATGCATGAGCCGTTAATTTTCTAGAAGCGTTTGTGAGTGGATAGATCTATCGAGGGTGACACCTCCATCCGGGTTGGTGAATCCCACTAGTCATCGGATGCATTTCATTCATAAATATTATTAGAGTTGTTTGGCAAGACACTCTGTTGGGGCATACATCGGTCCGAACTTCGGTATCATCGCGGCTTAAGCACATTGTAACATTTTACGCGACATACGTTCCATTGATGCAACATTTTTATGAACATAATTGTCATGCACCGTAACATTTTTACGTTGACATGATTGTCATGCACGATCTATACTTTTGTAGTCGTATAAAACATTTACATAAACCTATGATTTCTCACCAACATTATTGTTGACCGTTTTGCAATGTATTTTCGGTAACTAAGGCATTATCATCAGCATGGTTGAGAACCACCTTTTTAGTGTGGTACGTCGACTTACATCATGTACACATTATGATACTTTCTTTCAAAACCATCGTTTGGACTTGTATTATATTTATATTTCCATAAACTTTGTAAACTTTTGGGACCTATGTTGTAACTCACGAGCGTTTTATCAAATATCCAACGATGTGTTTTAAGCGACACTTTAGGTCGTTCATATAGCTTTATGATTGTGGTGCTATGACGGTCGGCCCCGGAATTCCATTCCGTACGCAAAGCAATTAATTGGGGTGTGTGAGTTGGTACCGAGCTCTGATTATAGAGAACTAAGTTGCATCATTGACCCTAGACTATAACTACATCATCATAGCATCTCATCATTTCATCATAAATGCATAGTCACTAGACATGCGGTTCTATCGTATTTACGAGTTATTTACTTTCATTTCGAACCCGATTGTCACATGGATGCCTTCAAATACCCATCCCATTATACTTACATCACTTTGACATGGAGAATGCCTTGTCATTCCCTATCCAATTTTAACATCGAGTTGACTCAACGGATAACATCGGATGATGACCTTGAGACCTTGGAGGCGAAGTTGCACCTACACCATGCGATCACTATTGATTCAGGATGAGGACAATTTTTATCACTCAGGTTGGGGCCAGATCATACCATTGGGAAGAACTTATAGGCTTAGTCCTAATGAACCTATTTTCTTAACTCACCACAAGGATTTCCATTATCATCATTGTCATTATTTTCATCATCATTATCATTTTGAGCACCATCCGTACCATCACATCTCATACAGATACTCATACACCGACTTGCTGGCTTGGGAAGCGTGCATGAATTGACACACCATTACCACCTACCACTAAGACTATAGACACTACACCATCTCATAGGTTTGAGGACTGTGAGAGTTCTAGGGCTATCGTTGCTAGACCCGCCTCTGCTCTACACTTGAAACTACGATTAGACCACCACGAGGAGCAGAATAATAAGTACCTTTCTAGCTAATGTAATCTTTATCATTTATTATCTACGATAATCACCACACGTTTATTTCATTCCTTACTCCAATTACCCAATTTTTCCATCATTTCACGACGATATATCACTATCTTACTAGGGGTTAGGCCAACTTTATTCTCGACCAATTAGTAGACTATTACTACTTCGATAAGGTTCTCCTATGTATCCTACAAACCATCCAACAAACTTTTATTCCAATTTATCCGCTACTATTTCATGAAATTATTTCACTTGATTTTTATTCGAACTATTTTATCACCATCTTAGAAGCGTTGTTTCATAAAGTTTTAAAGCATAGTTGTTTTATTACCAACATATCAATTGGTTTGATTTATTTTATCAACTATTTAATATCCTCATAAAAGCGATTTTCATGTTACTCAGAAAAAAAATCATTGAGCCATTATCTTACAAAACAAAGCGTTGAATACCATCTAAAACTTGAAACATAATACCATTTCAAAAAAACATCACATCATTTGTCCTTGATTATACACGATCACCTATCACTATGTATAATTAGGGAAGAATTATGTTATGAAAGTAACAAGCATCATTTCAAATCTCCTAAAACAATTCTCATTTGAAAGCAAAGTTTTATAATCAGATATATCGTGCATAAACATTTCTTTTTGTTAACACTCTATAGATGCTTAGCCATTTTATCTCTCATTCAACCGATAAGCCAGGATTTGACGAGTGACCTTTTAGGAAAGACTTCCTATACCATCTGTGAGGAGGATTCCTCGATACAAAGAAAACAATGGAAGGATTTTGGAATTACCAACAAGGATTAGAACTAGGTGGTAGGATGATTCAAAACTCAACAAAAATCTTAAGACATCACGAGACCTTCCGAACCACTATTTTGGATTAGAATCCAAACTCTATCATTCCAAAAGTATTAGTTAGACCGAGGTTCGAGATTTAGTATGAAGCGAATACACACAACACTATAGGGATAAACCAAATATTCTAATGAGACTCGAGAACATTTCACTAACCATAGCTTCAACAATAGGTGAACTTTCCTACAATGAGTGTCCCTTAAAGGAAAATATGGTTAAATTAAGGTTATCGATATAAACTTCCCCTAAGGCATTGTGTTCTCTAGAAATTCCAAGTAACCTCACTTCCATATCAAGAGATGCATGGTGTGAACATGTCGGACAACCAATGACTCCCCATCTACAAGTGAAACTAGAACAAACATTCTTTGACATAGTTTGGTGATATCTATTTTCTTGCTAGCATGATAACAATATTAGTGATGAACTATTTTGGAAGCACTCAATATCGGAACAAATCTTGAAAACCAACCACTACACCACCTCACCAAATATTTAAGGTGTGACTTTTCAACATGGAGCATGGAAACACTTTGATAATCAAACAATAAACATTTTAGTCATAGAGACTAAGCACCTGAGGCAAGTAAGGCTCAGGTCATGACCTTCGATAGGACTAGAAACACAATCATAGCTGTTACCTATAATCTATTCTTTTCAATAAGGTCCTTTTCGACAAATTTAACATTTTGAAATCTAACATGAGACACGTGGTGTCAATTCAAGTTGTACCTATTATAAGCTATTCGATTCACCTTAGGCTGGCGACAATCATTTGAGTTTCCATGAAACCTACTAAGACATGATTACCAGCCTACTATCCTCATTCAATGGTTTAGAGCTGAGAGCAATTCCACATTAGATAATACTCAAGCGGTATGACTTTTTAGAAATGGTTAGGCAAATCATTCTCCATCGACAAGTTTCTTTGCAACAATAGTTAGTTGGGGAACATATGACTACACCAATTGAGACACTATAAGGTTGAGGTAATCAATCACTTATTCAAGGATTAAAATCAGGAAAGTCCGATTCATTAGTCCATAACCCATTCATGAAACAAACAAAGAAGTCATACAAATCAAGAATGAGTTACAAGTAACAACATATAGCTAGATAAGCTACATCGTTTATCGATGCAAAATTTGAAGATATGTCCCATAAGCCGAAACCATTAGAACCTCGGTGGGCAACAAATTATGCACAAGGACGTCTTGGAAAGGCGTGAGTGCGATTTAGAAAACTTGGGCGAACCAATTATTGAAAATATTCTCATCTATAGTACTTTATTTTCTTTCGATTTGTTGTACTTACGAAAATTTTAATTCCTTTTACTTCAACTACCATTTTAACGACACGGTTTAAATCCTTGTAAACATTGAGAGTTATAACAACTAAACGAGCGTCACGTCATGGTTTCATGAGTATACATAGCCTAGCTAACTATGTCTAATTCGGAGGGATCGCGTTATGTTAGGGCCGTTAATTATAAATCTTAGTGCAAACAAAATCTTCACATATTTCAAAGTCAAAGTGTTACTTATGAGAGATTCATCCGATATTTTCTTTACTACGATGTTTTGTACACTCTCAATCATCGATAGCAAGTAACGACACTTCTCCATGTCTCCTCTCCTCGATATTCATCACAAACTCAAATTCGATAGACATAACCTGGCGAATTAGGGGGTGAATTCCTTTTTGGATGGTAGAATGTGACAACCCGTACTTCCAGGTCCTTTCTCGAAACAATTCATGCCTTACAATTTCAACATTTATCGTAAACTAGGTTTACGTGTTCCAAATTCAGCACGTAACCTTAAAGGTTTTGGCGGCATTCATGATCATATCATCCGCATTACATTTCATATGGACTAAGTTTAGTCTACATTTCATTTACATCATTTGCATCATGTTAGTTCATTCATGATATTTCATTTCACTTGAATCATTAATTTTTATATTAAATAGCGTTATCAGCGTGAGTTAATATTTGAACATTTAATCGTTACTTTCAAAAATGGTTAGACATATTTTTATACTTCGTTTGAGTTTATAAAAACTATATTTTTAGAGTTTTCTAGTGTTTTAAATTTATTTTGTATATAAATCGTTAAAGTTATATTATTCCAGACACTTTTCTTAAAAATTACAACAATTATTTTATCTCAAATTTACAAGGAATGTATTTTTACAATTTTATAATATCATTACATTCTACTTTGGTCTATTAAAATCTCTTTTACCTAAAACTACCAATTTACCTTACAGAGTTACATTTAGCTATACAAGGATTACTTACACATTTTAACAAATTATACAAAGTAAAAGAAAAAAAATATTTGTAGATACATCCCCAAAAGGAAACCTGACTGAGGGGTATATCATTATTGATTGATAAATTTTTCTAAGCTTGTATATACACTTTCCTCAAAATTTTCCTCAATCATTCATCTCATTTTATTCAAGTTAGTTAAGTTGTTTTTTCTTCTCTCTTGGTTCTCCTCAACCGGTTCATACAAAGGGGTGTAAAGGATCACAAAAATCTTTACAAGCACTGTATTAACAACAATCTAGATAATAAGGTTTTGAAATAAAAACCTAGAGTGTTTAGGCTAACCTTGGTTCTTTGCACCTCATCATAATACTTGTAAGCATATCATTTATATTTTTTCATCTTTCCTTTTCATTTCATAAGTATCTCTTCATTTTGGAGCAAGCATGCATGATTTGTGTTGTTTATACCATTTTACATGATTTTTAGATATATATATATATAAAGTCATCCTATAATTATCCCCTTGGTATACTTTGGTCTTGATGATGTTTAGGAACCCATGACACCCTAAGAAGGTGTATGGTATGGATTAAATTAGCCTTAGGTTGGTTTGAAGGGATTAGAATAGGTTTGAATGCGATAAAAACTATTTTGACAAGTATTAGGAGGTCTGTCCTTGTTTTGATTTTTCTGGAAAATCCGACAGTAGGCACAGAAATTTTGGACTTGATATTTAGAAAATATAATATACTGAATCATTGGCGTGCTTGAGCGGAATAAAGCGGAGTTATACTTGAAAAGTTATGAATTTTAAAGTTTGGCGGCCGAAATATATATTTTTCAGAAATTTCAGCAAGTTATTTTTACTTTATTGAGGTCAAAAAGCGAGTAAAGCTCACAAATTATTTGACTTATCAAAATATAATAGTATACTTTGTCTGAAGCTAAGGATGTCGTGAAAAGCAGTTTAAAGCGACAAAGATATGCCGTTTTCATAAAATTGCGTAACTATTATTTTCTGAAAAAATATATTATTTTGAACAAGTGTTGATGGCCCGAAGCGTCCATGTTGAGACTATTTTTAACTATGATGTGGAACTTTTTGGAGCAAATGTCTTCTAATAAAATCAAGATCACCAAGCATATTTTCAAAGCGACAAACCGTTTGTATAAGCGAGTTGTAATAAATTAATTCTGGTTGTTTAAACTTGGCGAAACTCGCTTTTTACACACAATTAGACAAAATCACCATCTTTAACCCTTATTATCTTTATGTTGAGACCTTTTTGTGAAAAATCGACTGACTTACAGATTCGATACAAACTTTCCAAAACCGTCGATTTAGTTTCTAGCGTTCGGCGTACACCATTACGACTAGTTTTTCAAAGCCATTTTTGTCCTATCATGAAATTTCCAGCGACTTTATTTTCACGAAAAAGTGAAAATTTCACCATAAATCATTCTGAAACCATTGTAGGATGACATTTTGGCGTAAATACTTATAAAGTGATTTAAGAATGGTCAAGGCGTCAAAGGAGTATTTTCAGCGATAAGTTATTATTTTCAAAACCATGAAATGGTATAAATAACATACGAAATGCATGCATAACATTTCATCATAACTCATTACATATCATATCATTAAGTAATAGGTCGATTAGCATTACCCACGCTATACCTCCAGTGTACTCACTCTTGTCCTCACACCGGTTTATCAAGTGAGTTTTCATAGCCCCGTTTTACAAGTTTTTACATTATTTCAAACCTACGTGGGAGAATACATTGCACAACATTTTATTACGATACCAAGTATGTTAAATTCATTTACATTGCTTGAGTTACAACGTTATGATTAAAGTCCCCACTTTAATGCATGAGCCGTTAATTTTCTAGAAGCGTGTGTGAGTGGATAGATCTATCGAGGGTGACGCCTCCGTCGGGTTGGTGAATCCCAACTAGTCATATGGATGCATTTCATTCATAAACATTATTAGAGTTGTTTGGCAAGAACACTTTTCTGTTGGGGCATACATCGATTAGAACTTCCGGTATCATCGCGGCAAGCAATTGTAACATTTTTCGTGACATAATTGTCATGCACGTTAACGACATTTTTACGTTGACATAATTGTCATGCAGTAACATTTTTCACGTGACATGATTGTCATGCCTGATCTATACTTGTGTAGTCGTATAAAACATTTACATAAACATATGATTTCTCACCAACATTATTGTTGACCGTTTTAGCAATGTATTTTCGGGTAACTAAGGCATTATCATCATGGCATGGTTAAGGAACCACCTTTTTGAGTCAGCGTCGACTTACATCATTAATACATTATGATACTTTCTTTCAAAACCATCGTTTGGACTTGTATTATATTTATATTTCGCCATGAAACTTTGTAAACTTTTGGGACCTATGTTGTAACTCTGAACGTTTTTATCAAATATCCAACGATGTGTTTTTAAGCGACACTTTAGGTGGTTCGATATGTAACTGATTGTGGTGCTATGGCCAGGTGAGGAATTCCATTCATTTGCCGAAAGCAGGTAAATTGGGGGTGTGACACATTTTACCGAAACTTTTAGGTGACAACTAGCTATAACTAATAATAGCTCTCACATTTCTTAAATGAAGTCACTAGTGTGGTTCTATAAGCAAACGAGTTATTTACTTTCATTTCGAAAGTTAGATTGTCACCCCGTCAAAGTTCATACCCATCCCGTATATCAGAGTTTCATCGAAGAGAATGCCTTGTCATCCCTATCTACTCGGTTGACTCAACACCCGATAAGTCTTGGAAGACAAATCTTTTACCTGATGTATGGCCGAAGTTGCACCTACACATCGATCCGTATTGATTCAGCGGCGTAGGATCAATTTATCACTTTCGGTTAAGAGATCTTACCATTGGGTAGAACTTATAGGCTTAGTCTAATGAACCTATTTTCTTAAGATTCAATCACAATTTCCAACATATTTGTATCACACAATTTTTCGAGCACCCGTTACCTCCAAATGGCCCGATATATGTGTTATACACCCGACTTGCGGCTGAGGCGTGAAATTTTACAACTTACCACCTACCACTCGAAGACTATGACCACACCATTTAGGTTTGAGTACGTGAGAGTTCTAGGGCTATCGTTGCTAGGCGCCCTCTTTGCTCCTAAGAAACGATTTCCACGCGAAGAGCGTTAAGTACCTTTCTAGTAATGAACTTTAAAGATTTGTTATCTCTCGAAATACCACCTTTTTATTTCATCCTTACTCCAATTGCAAGTTTTCCAATTTCACGACGATATAACTATTTACTAGGTTTGGCCAACTTTATTCTCGACATAAGGGAAATACTTGTAAGGTCCTTTGATTAAAACTCCAACAAACTTATTTAATTTATCCACTGAATTTCATGAAAGTTTTTCACTTGATAGTTGAACTTTTTATCACAATTAAAGCTTTTTCAAGCTCCTTTTTATAAGGATTGTGGCATTGATGGTACCAACGCCGTCATATAGGGTCCTTTCAATACAAGTCATGGGTTGTATTTTACCTTCAACTGTAATGTGTGCATAAGCGATTTTCATAGTCAATATACAAAAAATCATAACATTATCTTACAAATACAAAGCGTCTATTAATGGAAATAGTTTCAAAAAAAAAAAAAAATCACCAGTCAATCCTTCAATAAATTCAGGGAAGAATTATGTTATGAAAGTAACAAGCATCATTTCAAATCTCCTAAACAATTCTCATTTGGCGTTGATAACGTGCATAAACATTTCTTTTTGTTAACACTCTATAGATGCTTACGCCATTTATCTCTCATTCAACCGATAAGCTCTCAAGGTTCCGCATCTGATCACGATGAAACAACCTTTCATCTATCCTCTTGATAATCTTCTTAACATCCCTCCTTTCGTTAGAATTCCACCGCTTCTTTGACCCAATGCCTTCATAAATCTCCTTCAACCGATACGCTAACCCATCACGAACCTTCTTTAGAGTGTGATTACAAAACTTGTGAAGCTCATTGAACGCCATGAAACAGTTGTGGTGAAGTTCAGTGCGGTAAACAACTTCAAACTTTGGTTTCTTCACAATGGTGTACTGAGAGAGTTGGTTGATGTAGGATCGAAATATTATTGTGTTGATGATTCAGGTGGTCTTGGATGATGGAAATACATGTTAGCCATTTAGAGAGAGAAAGAGATGAGAGGGTGTTTTCTTGGTAGAGACTTGCTTCACAAATGTAAGGTTAGATTATTAGAAAAGCACCACCCCTTCCATGGATGGAAGGGGTATTTATAGTTACAGACTACACGACCTCGGCGGCTGTGGATGGTATACAGTGGGTAAAAGACCCGTCCTTCCTCCACGGTGTTACACTAAACTAATCTACGCTACTAATTAACTAATTAACTACAAAACAACGTAAATAACTACAAGTCTACGAGCTAAACTATGCTAGACCATAATTGGGGTGACCGACACTTTAACATGGAATTTCCAATTCCTAACAATCTCCCCCTAAGGGAGGTCACCCCATGAAATACATTTTGCATCCTAGCATTCTTTCTTTGTCTTTGTTCTTGAGCTCATACACTTCAATTCTTCAATTCCGCAATCTTTGTGCTTTTGTAGCGATTCTTCAAAGTCCGCATTGATTTGTACTTTAAGTGGAGGCCTTTAGCGATCCACATCTTGATGATCTTGAGCTTTCTTTGAGATCATCGACCACATAAATCTCTGGATCACCCTTTGTTGTGTTGCCATCATGTGATGTTGTGACTTTTGGACCGACATGCTCACACTTTATGGATCATGACATCTTTTCATCAGAGTAGCGGAAGCTTTATTGGTTCATGATATTTGCATTAGCATAGCGAAGCATATTATAAAATATCGAGAACCGGGTTATGTAGATAAGCACAAGTCATGATTTCTTCAATTAAGTGTGGATGTTGTGAGCATGCGGCTTTGGATTGACTTCTCAATTACGATCAGACAGCAACCTCCAAATGTACCTGTAAACAACAGTTAGCAATAAAACACATGAAAGTGTCTTTGATCACTTTCGTTGAATTGAGGTACCGGCCCACGGTTCCCATGTTGATCGGTACAAGTAATCGCCTGTGATCGGTAGGATTCCTAAGAATCTCCTTGACAAAGTTTGCGGTGTTCTATTTGTTCTCAAACCGAATGTCTCAAAGAGACAACACGGAGTGAACCGAATAAGATTCACGATTGATGAAAATTGATTTGAAAACAATCGCATATTGCATGAAGAAAGAGTTTGGCAATACGACGAAGGTTTTATAAGAAAGATCAATTTTCAATCAAAAATACTTTTGTATTTGAAAAGAGTACACATTCGATGTGCTAGAGAAAAGAAGAAATTTGCACATCGAACGGTTTTTCCAAAAGCATTTTTTTCAATCAGAGAAACTTTTTGAGTTTGAAAACATGAATACACATTCGATGTGCTAGAGAAAAGAAGACATTTTCACATCGAACGGTTTTTCCAAAAGTATTCGTAAATTCATTTCCTGGACCAAGGTTGATTCAATAATGAATCGCCCCATCGTTTCTATCCAGTTGTCACAAGCTTGATCTTTAGAAAAGATCTCACATGTCACCCACCAAGAGCTTGTTTGATGTTGGCTCTAGAAGGATTTCCATCTTCTTCGTGAATATTTTCATATCACTCGGATGTTCTGGCAATACCACAAGGATAATACGTAGGACTCTAAATATATATTTACTTTCCACATTGTGTGAAACAGCAAGTCTTCATTACTTTTGTGTCCTAATAGGATATTGTGGATGATCTCTCGGCTCTAGACTCAATCGTGCACATTTGGTTCCTATGCCGGAGACTAGGGAGAGGGTCTCCTTCTTCAATATCAACAATCTCTAAGAGAAAGTCGATAGATTATGTCGGTTCCCGTGAGAATGAAACAAGCCCTTTTAAGAGGAACTTGAGTAGCTTGGGAATTTTAGTGCATGCATCCTTTGGGTCCATGATGTCTTGTCTTCAATACGGTGTTACCTTAGTAACCACCGATAGCATATGTATTGAACCGGTTTTACGCCTAAGGTTGAATTATTGGAGGCTATTTCTTTTCACCCTTTTCTCATTTAATTTCTTTTCATTCTTCAACCCCCGATGCTTACCGAGACTTCATAACTAGAACCTTATTGGGTTTATTCGATACTAGCTCGTCTCAGTCCGCACTCTTCCTATTTCTCATTTTTCTCCTTTTTTTTCATCATACCTAAGGACTCTACACTATCTAGTGGATTATCCCTAGGTAGATCCCTCCAGCTCTGGTTGGATCGTGGGAACGAATACCTAACCTAACCATCCTTATAACTCCATACATAAAGTAAAATGGTCGGTCTTTTGGTACAGTTCATTCCTTTTTGAAACCAATTGAAAAATCATTTGGAAAAACAATCAAGTTACTTGTGATACGAGATCAAAGCATTTTGTACCTTAATAGTTTTGATCATTTAGAAAACCTCCCCCTCAACATGTGCATATGATTTAGAAATTGTTTAGCACATGGAGGCAAGAAGACTTTGAAATATTTTCTTTGATCACAATTTTCATAGAAAAAGCCATTTGATTTTCTTGGTAAATTCTCCCCCTCAATATGTGCATAGGATATTTGAAATCATTTTATCACATAGAGGAAAGAGTTCCTTTTGAAGTACATTCACGATCACAAAAGCCATTAAGAAATCATTTAAAACTCAATCAAGGAACTTTTTGTTAAAACATAAAAGCACCTCGATAGTTTATTTTCTTTTAGAAATGCTCCCCCTCAATATGTGCTTCGAGATTCGAAAGCGTTTAGCACATATGGGAGAGCAGCCTGCACAATTGAATCAAACGATCACCTTTTATCAGATTTCATATTAAATCACAAATTCTCCCCCTATCAAAAATATCAAACCCTTTGAGATTTTGGATCCCAAGTGATTTAATAAGGTTTAGAAAACATGGGAGAATATGTGACTGATTTAAAAACTCATCATGTTTTTGGATAAATGCTCCCCCTCAACATATGTATTATGTATATTGAAATCGTTTGGCACATGGAGGCAGGAGTGCCTTTTGAAGGACTAAAACCAATTCCATTTAAACAAATTTGAGATTTAAATCACTATCTCTCCCCCAATCAAAAATTTCAAACCTCTTGAGATTTGTGATCCCAATAGATTTAAATCATTTAGAAAATTTTGGGGAAAGACGTGGCAAGATTTGATTTTGAAAAATGACAGATAAGGAACAGATTTAGACATTAAAGATTGTTAGTGTCAGGTATGATTATTTTAAGAGATCTTAAGGTAAAATAAAACAATTTCACAATCAAACAAGAACATAAAAAATTTCATTTTGAAAGATCTTGATTCTAAAGAAAAAAATCATACCATGACATAACATTAAATCTTTAGATCACCATTTTATTTCGTACAAACGGACTTGATAGATGAAATATCGTTTGAAAATATTTTATTTTAAATCACTCTCCCCCTCAATCGATGACCGTAGTCGATGATTGAGTGACTTAAGTTTTGATAAATTGAAGTCCGGTGATTTTCAAAATTAAGTCCAATTAATTTTCAAAACAATGTTTTCCATTTTCAAAACAATTTAATCAAATTTTTTTCAAAATTGTTTAAAAATGGTATCTTGCACAAAGATACGTTCGGTGGTTGAAAGCATGTTGTTCTTTGTAGGGCTTGGAAGAAAAACTGTCTGCTGATGCAGTGAGACTTCTTACGTTGCATTTTAATGCAAAATGAGGTCAAATTAAGCTCCGTTTCTTCATTTTCTAATGAAGAAAACCATCTGCTGATGCAGTGAGACCTCTTACGTTGCATTTTTCCATGCCAACTCTCCATAGAAGTCCAATTAAGCTCCGTTTTTTCATTTGTCAACCCAAGATATTGTTACCCTTTCCTTTCAGCATCCAATCATCATCAATTGTGGGATCCGGATCGGGAACATTCTTATATACCAAAATACCTGCATACGTTAGTGAACACACATACAGATATATGGTGGTCGACATCACCCAAACAACAATCAACTAATTAAAGTCAATCCAACATATCAATCAGATCATATAAAGGCATGGGAATTATGTGTTCATCAAACTCTAATCATCTAATCCTAACAATCATATCCTAAATTCCTAGTCCTTCGACATAGGCAAATATCATTTTTAATTAAGCACGTAGGATAATTAAGAAAGTCCGTTAGATGATATAACTTTAAAAACATTCTCCCTCTCAATCAATGACTCATTTTCTGAAAAGTTTAAAAGCGCTGAAGTCATTGATTGATTTTGCAAATTTAATAAAAAATCTGATTCTGATTGACTCTTCAAGCAACTCATTTTCCACCATTTTGAAATACAAAAAATATTTTTCTGAAGAATTTTAGACGGAAAAACATTTGTGTAGGAACAGCAGTCCTTCGACATACTTTCCTCAATTTGTTTTTTAGGATAAGTGCACGAAATATTTGAAAAATGGTTTAGCGCAGCACTTTCCTTCCTTGAAGAGCGGGTTGCTATCTGAAAATAATAGCAAGCCATGGTTTAAGCACGGGTTCTGATCAAGGAAGTCTGCAAGCCATATTTATAGACATGTTTTGGAAAAAGAATATTTACACCTCCTGCTCGAACTTCATCTATGGTCCTGTGCCATTATTGAATGACATGTCTTGTGAAAACATATTTTTGGTATTCTTGAAATTTTCTGATTTTTATGGATTTTTGAAGATTTTATATTTTTCTATTTTCTTTTTGTTGGTTTTATATTTTTGTATTTTGTTTTTTGATAGATATATACAAAGATAGAGTAGATGATATAATTTAAGAGGATGATGGTACGAGTATCGAGATAAGGGTATCGAGCAACACGTCGTAGTTGATAGAATTCGTCATCTCTTAAACTTCCACCACCAAAGCTTCCGAGGCTCTTGCATTGAAGAAAGAAATTGAACCATCTGAAAGTGAGACTTTGGCAGCTTCCCCCCAAACCGAAAATCCTTTAGCTGAGCAGATTCAAAGCTTTCTTTCAAGCTTCTTGTGGAAAACTAGAAGGGGGGGTTGAATAGTTTTGCCGATTTTAAGTTGATTTCACAAACTTTTAGATTCGATATTATGTGAAATCGTATGGATGTTGAGAACGTATAGATCTAATGATAATGCAAGCAAATAGATAAAGTTAAGGGATAGAAATGAGACAACCGATTTATAGTGGTTCGGCTACAAGGTCACCTTCCTTGCCCTACTCCACTCCCCGAGTCACCTACTCGAGAGTTCAAGCACTATGTCAACAAACTCCTTCACTTGGAGAATCCTTCAGCGTTGCTTACACTTTTCGGTACAAAGCTAGATACCGAGTCAGGTAGCAGTGGACCAAACCAACACAACTATTACACAACAAATATGTGAAATATCAAATACAAGATCTTAAGCTACAAATCTTGCGAGTGACAAATCAATCAAGGACCCCTTGCTTGGATGACTTGTAGAATGCTTTCGTGATCTCGCCTTAGAGAAGGACCTATATGAGGATCACAAATAGAAAGAAAGAAGAACAACTCTCTAGATCAAGTGATCTATATGTTAGAAGAGAATGAGAGTGTATGAGAGATTTAGTAAGAAGAGGGGTGAGTTAGAATGAAGAAATGGCTCTCTATTTATAGGAAAATTTCTCCTCTGTTCCACGGATCCCACGGATCCTTTCCACTTGGGATCCGCTGGTAGTGTAATCCTAGGGATCCGTGCGCTCCTCTTTGCCCATGGGTTTTTTGGTTATGGGTCATGGGTTATGGGTTGGTCCATGGGTTTTCTCTAGATTCAATGTATCTAAGTATACATTGTATCAAGTCTTCATTGGTATGGGTTTAAGATCCATGGGTTATGGTCCATGGGTTATGGTTTTTACCCATCCTAATAAACTATTACAACAAATGCTTAATTATTACATTTTTGTATTTAAAAGGCTATATGTAAATGCTTTACAAAAATAACATGTATCCTTATAATTTGACTTAAGATAACATTACATTTGTTATCAACAAAACACAAAGAGATCGCAAAATATTAATAAACGTTTTTACGGTTTATTTGTATTAACACTTCTCTTAGCCAGGTGCACAAAGAAGCACACCATTATCATAAATCCCGCTGCTCCTTTTAAGAATAATCACCGTGATTCTTCGTTCGAGGTTATATCATCCAGAAAGACGACAGCGTATCATCCCACTCTTTTAAATTTCTTCTCAAATTCCTTTTCCACTTTGAAGTCTGCGGCGATCCATTCAAAAGGTGTCAAGAGAACAATTCCCCCAAGTAGTTGAATTGATGCGGTCAGTCTCTTTGTATAATGCTCAAGAACTCTCCCGAATACACATCATGAGGGTAATGAAGAACACCTCCCCAATGTTCACATCTTTCATCCACGATGATTGTGTATGAAGCTCAAGTACGAAGTACACCAATATCCAAGAACTCTACCGAATACACATCATGAGGGTAATGAAAAACACCTCCCCAATGTTGACATCTTTCGTCCACGATGATGTGTATGAAGCTCAAGAACCCGAAGTACACACATTTCCACCGAAAGAACAACTGATAACACCTCCCTCATGTTATACATTTATCTCCCTGAATATGTCATACTTGTGTACCTCTTTTATCTTCAGAAACTTTCTCTAACATCAATTCCCCCACGTAGTTGGAATAAGAACACTAAACGCCATGAGATAAACATTGAGTTTCTCTGCGGTAATGACCTTTGTCTTCTCGGGATATCTTCAATCACTTAGAAGTATTAAGTTCATCAAGTTTACTTGCGTTTTAGATGCGTGTCTCCTTCCCCCTTGCTGGTTTTGACACTTCAGAATCAGCAATCATATTATAAGCCCAAATACTTGAAATCTGTTGAGAAGATCGCTTTTAATCTTTGTGAGAATCAACTTGCTGAAGAATATGAGCAAGTCTAATTGGGGATTAAATCTGACATTTCACTCTCCCCCAATTAGTGCTCTCCCCTAAACCGACAATATGTATAATGAATGCTCAGATTAAGAAGAAGTCTTTAGATCGTTAAATGCAACTCGTCTTTAGTCTTCTATCATTCAGCAGAAAGTGTAGAACAGACTGTAGACTCGACCTTCTTCAAGATTTTCCAGTTGGGGAATAGTTAGTTAACATCTTCATCACACCAAAAAGAATCCCAGTTAAGTTACATCTTGCAAATCCCCTTAACTTAAAATCCCTCCCAATCAAACAAGAACAGAAAGATGTTCATTAAGGAAACCAACAATCAGCCCGCGAAACCGCGAAATGGTAACACCAAGCAAACAATCACATCAAACATCATTGCTATGATCATTGCTCTAAAGTGGATCTTCAAAGTAAAACTTGAAGAGCATGGTGATGTGTTAAATAACAAGAATAGAAGGTTGTTCGGAATCATCATGTTGATGTGTACGTGAAGCATTAACCAGAAGCACTTAGTCGTTAAACTCATATCGACTTGTGAAGATGTCAACCAACGGCTCTAAGAAGAAACTCCATGTGAAGATGACCCGATAAGAAGAAGATCGGTTCTTACATGAGTTTGGAGCCGTTTGACCATTTTATTCTCAGATAAAACTCAACATGCAGAGTTATCATACTTCTTCTCCCCTCAAAATTGCATACGGAGTTGTCATTCTTGATTGAATAAGTGAAAATCTTCAACAAATGTAGTCTATTCACACTTATCCCCAAAATTAGCACGGAGGATGTACGCCATCGTCATTATAATCGAGCAAGTGGAATAAGAAAACAATCAACAGTAGTCCGGTTCACTTGATGACTGAAGCGCATGGAAAAAACATGAAGCATGTTGATGAGAATGGTCATAAGAAGAAGATTTCTCTTCTTCCGAAGATCTGAAGCGTACACTTTTCTTTTCTTTAGAGAGCGAGGCTTGGCTGTTGTGTTCAAACGTCATTATGTTGAAGTCACGAGGCCTGCGCGATGTGAGCAGGCGTCATAAATCTCTCTCTTTTCAAACTCTCTTGGCAAAACATGTAATCACCCCATTATCATTCAGTAGGCTCTTTGTTGTGATAGCTGATGGAGAAAACCCAATATGATGAATTTGACCACGAAGTAAACTAACGAACTTCGTGACTTAAACTTGCTCATATGTAACAAAGAGCGGTGCCGAGACTTCATCCTCCATTGAATCTCTAAGTACTCTATACTCTTCATCCAACCAACCATCAAGTATTAGACGTACATCACCTCTTGAAAATCCACAATTGAATGTGACACTGAGCACTACAACGTAACTCCTTAAAGTGATAGTTATTTTGTGGTGGTAAGAGCCCAATTCCCCCAAGTGGTAAAAGAAAAGGTAAAAGACACCCAACAATAACTAGATTTCCAAGTCCTTGTTTTTAATAATAAGCTTGAACAAGGATCTTGAAGAATCTTCATCCAACCATCCCCGATACCTTCAGATAATAAGTACACTTGCCCGTGATAATTCACTTCAACCTCAAATAAATAATAGTGAATTAACTCCGTTGTCACATCTTCTGGTTAAAGGCTCAAATCTAGCCTCCTTTGACGTTTTAAGTGAACTATGATAATGGTTAAAAGCACATAACCCCATAAAACCAAGTATTAACCGAACTGCCATGACGAAAATCCAAACACGCATCCAATTCATGAAATGCACCCTTTTGTCCCTTCTTCGAAGCAGAAACCATAGCACCAGCATCAAGTAAGATCCAGAATTACACTTTCTCTTCTCCAAGATGGTTCCATCAGTACGGGATTTTACAAATTTATGGTTTAAACCGAGAAATAGTTTCTTTTGCGGGATTTTACAAAACCAAGAATAAACCTTAAGATAGATCCGGAAACGCACTTTACTATTATCCGGATGCTTCCATTGTCCGCGGGATTTTACAATTTCTATGGTTTAAACCGAGAAATAGTTTCTTTCGCGGGATTTTACAAAATCAAGACTAAACCGTAAACAATGTCAGGTTGAATGTGTTATGACAGCATTGGTTTCGGTGAATATCTGTTTTAGGGGAACATGCAGCGGTTCATCAACGGTTCATTATCCAACATCAACAATATCATCAACCATCCAATAAACACTTTGGTAAACACACCATTCACGCGTTCTGACGGCTATTGCAGTGACAACATGGAGAAGTTAAACCCGATATGACACCGAAGTGATAGCTATATTGTGGGTTAAGTGAGAAAGAATCACAAAAATAACTAAATACCCAAGTCTTTATCACATCCTTTTAAAAGCCCAAACAAGTCATCTTCGCAGAAGGGTAGAAAGAAAGAAGATGTAATAAGTAAACGCGCCCGGAAAGCCTCACTTCAAATTCAAATAAGATATACCGTATAAACAACCCCGTAGTCAGATTTGT
The DNA here is from genome assembly GCA_910596185.1 of Chrysanthemum makinoi. NCBI lineage: Eukaryota > Viridiplantae > Streptophyta > Magnoliopsida > Asterales > Asteraceae > Chrysanthemum > Chrysanthemum makinoi. Next base: position 162,067,465 of record OU343221.1, read on the forward strand.
TCAACCATCCATTCAAGCCGTGACATAATATCCTTCTTGAATATGTATAAGCCAAAGTATCAAACCACATCACACATCAAATCTCATCATCAAATATCATTATCACCTAACAATTTGAACATCTCAAATCGCATCATCATCAAATTGCATGATCATCAAAACTCATCAACACATCTCATCAGTCCATCTTCCAAGTATAGTCATACACGACGGCCCATTAGAATAAAATTTACATTTCAAATTAATAGTAGATCCCGTTCAAGCTCATGAGAAAACAAATCCGATCCAACTCAAAACACATAATATCCATAAATGTGTATCCTTGTTTAATTAAAACCAAGAAACATCTGTTAACAAAGTTTTGTTATCCAAAAATTTGAAAGTTGTGTCATGAAGTTTTGAAACATAAAATTTTGGATAGCAAATATTTTCATTTAGGTTAACATGAAATATTTCTCTTAATGTCACAAGTCTCGAGTCCGAATGTGAGATTGTTGAAATACAATCAACGAATGAAAACTCTAAAAGAATCACAGAGTATCATTCGGGCCATTTAACCATTTCCAAGCTCGAAATATCATATGCAGCCCAAGACATTAGTGATAGTTCGGCCCAAGCTAACTAATTCAGGGCCCCATTTCAATTACCACACCTGATCCAATATTAAGATGAAACCCTAAATATTCGGTTATAAAACGTTACTTAACCTCATATTTTTACCCTAATTTCACTCAGCAAGTAAACCTCCGCCCCCCATTCTTCTCATACCAAATCGCTCACAGAAAAAATTGATCTCATCCCAACTTCATCCCAATACAAAACTCTAATCATACTCACCAGGTACACAGACTCCAATCACAACTGTACGCAATCAAGACAAGTCGACTTTCAATGATATCAAGTCTTCAAATGAAACCAACTATCTCTCATAATCGAACCATTCGAAAAAATATGAATCTGTTGATGTGGAACCATGGCTTCAAGATCCTAGGATGGGTCTCGGGTAGGTGTATGATATATCATTACGTTTTCTTTTGATTTGGTTTTAAACGAATGAAAGAAACGTTATAACATCTTTGTTATAATATGTTTAACTTAAATATTCGGATAAAAGGGAGATAGCCTTCACATAGATCAATGAAGATGAGGATTCAATTTAAGACAATCTTAACATGATTACAAAAATATTGAATCAAATCTAAGATATATGTGATTTATTCAGTTTGTTCCTTGATTTTTGATAGAGATAGAGATGGAGGATGATTAAGAATAGTGAGGGATTTGTTGTTGAAGGGGTTAAGTATTGTTTAGATCAGATTTATGTTTCATGTGTCTCGTTTTTTTTTTTTTTTTTCTCAGATCTGATTTTCCTTTTTCAAGTCAAAACGTTTTCATAACTTTAAAGCATGGACTAATGATGTTTAAGTAAACTGAAGTATCATATGAGTTTTGGTATTTGGTTTAGAAGACAACAACTCGCCATTGACTTTTTTTTTCTTATGTCAAGTCGCTTTAGTTACACAAAATACAACTCGCTACACGACTCAAGTCGCTAGCTACGGTTGACTCAATAGTCAACACGCTTAGAGTAATAAAGGACAAGTCGCTAGGTCAGAAAACACAAGTCGCTACTTGTTAAAGAACATTTTGCTACCAAAAATTAAGAGCACAAGTCGCTACTTAGATTCATAGTATCTGGACATAATGGACAAATCGCTATAAATTTATCTTTGACTTTTTCCGGTGAGTTATTCCGACCAAGTTTCTGACCATATTCATATTTACCCAGAAAACTGCTATGAATATTCATGTTTGCCTGAGTTTGACCACAGTTTGACCATAATATATTCACAGTTTTTGGACCAAAAACGTCAATAAAGATGATGTTTTTAACATCTGTATGGACCAGAAAAATGATACTAGCATATATGTATACGAGAATAGACAATATGACATCTTTGACCCAAAAAAAGGAATCTGAGAATACTTAAAAAACATTCCGGTCATTAAAATAAAGTGCAAAAAACAGTTTTAACAAGGTACAAAAACCACCATAAATCAACACAACACAATAACCATGGCTCTGGTACCATTTGTAGGATCGAAATATTATTGTGTTGATGATTCGGGTGGTCTTGGATGATGGAAGTACATGTTAGCCATTTAGAGAGAGAAAAAGATGAGAGGGTCTTTTCTTGGTAGAGACTTGCTTCACAAATGTAAGGTTAGATTATTAAAAAAGCACCACCCCTACCATGGATGGAAGGGGTATTTATAGTTACAGACAACACGACCTCCTGATGGCCTGTGGATCAGGTATACAGTGGGTAAAGACCCGTCCTTCATCCACGGTGTTACACTAAACTAATCTACGCTACTAATTAACTAATTAACTACAAAACAACATAAATAACTTCAAGTCTACGAGCTAAACTAAGCTAGACCATAATTGGGGTGACCGACACTTTAACATGGAATTTCCAATTCCTAACAGTTGATATCGGGAAAGTGTAGCAACGGTTTAGTGAGATTGACTTGTTTCTGGTATGATTCCACGGCAAGTTGAAGATCTTCAACACGTTTCTGGATCACTCTACTTCTAATGAATATCAATAATGACTTGATGTACTGGAGTTGGATGTTGGTGGAGAAATGTCTCATCCGACTTTGTACCTTAGCCAGATACACGTCTTCAATGTCGGTGAGTGACAATCTCGGAAAATCAGCTTCAGTAAAATCATATTCTTGCTCGTCTTGGCGTTCGACTTTGATTTCCTCCAGGAATGAGTAATCCCACTTCGTAGCCATACTGACATTCATGATAGCAGCGATCCATTTTTCACTGAACACCTCTTTGTTTGATTTCTGAACCTGGCAGCTTCTGTAGTATAGTCTTCTTCTTGCAGGCCAATGATGAATGCCATACTATGCATCGATATCATAATTCACCACATTTTCAACAAACATTCTTGTGGCTTCTTCCTCGATGGCAACATTGTTGGCGAAGACTGCTGCTGGGATGTTAAAGGTGAGTGACGTAGCGTATTTCTTGCTGACATCGCTATCGTGTTAAAGAATTTCTAGGTCGTTGCTGAAGAAGTATTGGTAGGGAATCCTGGGTTGATCTAGTCAACCAATGGTTGGTAGTGGCTTGGTCCAGTCTGTGTAGTATGGAGTCTTATCTTGTCTTGTGAAGTCAATGTTTGATTCAGGGTTGAGCAATCAATGTTATTGGGCATAGCTCGTGCGATGTTGTCTAGATGATATTCGACTTCAATAGCACTATCGAAGCTGTCCTTTAGCAGTTGAAACGCATCATTCTTGATTCGGCGTAACTCCCCTTTTGTCATCTTCTTCACTTTGAACATATCCTGAATGATCTTAACGTGCTCCATAGTTCAACAATCTACCAGTTCTTAGCCTTCTGGTAATCGATGGGTGGCATCAACAAGCTTACTAAACCATTCGTATTCTTGAGAATCATCTTCATCCAACCATGATACAACGGAGGTTGATCTTTTCTTCTTTGGCTTGGAGGATGATTCATTTTGTTGCTTGGTTGATATTGTAGATGAGGACGGTTGTTGGGGCTCAGGAATTTCTTCGTCTTCACCACCGGTGTAATGGAAATGATCACCAGTTTTCTCCAATGGTGGTGGAGACTCAGAGTCCTGAGGTTTATCAGAAGCAGGAGGTCGTTGAGATGAACTTGTTGTGGTGGTGGTCTTTGGTGGTGGTAGAGGCATAGATGAGGACCCGCCTGTTTTCTTTGGATGTTTAACCTTTGGATCCTTGTCCTCATTATCGTCTCTTGGTCGCTTTTCCTGACCAGCGGCTTCCTTGCAAGTTGTCTTGAGTTGATACAAAAGCAATGCCTCAAAGAGTTTGGATTCATCCGATGTGAAAGTTGGAGAGCGAGGAGACATCTGCATTATCAGCTGTGAGATTAAGTCAGCTTCAGTGATGTTAGAAGGCAATCAAGTAGTACTGCACCTTGTTTCTTTGTTGATGAGTCTTTAAATCTGACAATGTTCAATGTAGGCTCAAACAATGTAGAGTGATTCTTGAGGTAATTGATTCTCAAGGGGATGTCCTGATTTTTCCCGAGAATATTCTGGATCAACAGTTTTGTGTATCTGATGAAGGGAACCTTTGTCCCAGGCTTCTTGAGGTGGGACATCATGTCTTCCCAGATCAGGCTTGCATAGTCGATGTGCAGTTTGTTGACCATGCCCCAGAAGAATTGTAGATGCATGAGTTTAGGATGCTCATGACCGCTGTCTCTTCCAAACACAGACTTGGCGATCATGATGTACAACGTCCTCCACGGTTGAGGAATGTTCTTGAGATCAACCATGGAGTGCTTGGTAATAACTCCACCAGCTTCATCATAGCTAATATCAACCATGAATTGTATTGTAGCCTCTTCACTAGGAATTGCTACATAGTCGGCAGGTTGGATAGCAGGCAGAAGAAGAATTGTTCGAAGATATGCTACCGTGACGGTGACTTCCTTATCATTGAGAGTTACTGTGACAGCATCTTGACCATCAACCATTTTCATTGTGTGTTAGAATTGATGAATGTATATTTCTGGTTCAGTTCTTTGAAGGATGAGTTTTGAGGATATCCACAACAATCCTGCATGATGACTCTGAGCACGTGAAGTTCTCAAAATCGACCTTGAGGTTGTTCTTTCCAATCGTCTTGTTATAATCAGTTGGGAAGATATCATTCATTGTGAGCTCATTTGGTGCATTGACATTTTCCATGATGACGTCCATTTTTTGATCTAAAAGATATTGTGACAAAAGAACCAACATATCGAAAGACATTATGTTAGTCAAAAGTTGATTTTATTGTCCAATTATTGAAGTTGTTATGTGTATGAATGTTACGAGTCCAAAGTCACATATTGTCCAATAGTCCAAAGTTGACGTGATAAGTTACGTGAGAATGTTAATTTTGAATATTTAAAGTCCAAAGTTTACTTAATCACACAACGTTTTAACTTTTGTAGCTTATTAGTGACATTTTGGTTTTGTGACATTATGAGTAACTTATTACAAGTTTGTACGCATAACATTTTAGAAATTTAGTTACAAATTGGCTTAAGCGTAGGTTAGTAAGCTTATACGTAAACAGTGTAACCATAAGCGTAGGAATAAGCTTATGTGTAGGAATCACCCTTAGGCGTAGTGAGGGCTTACGCGTAGGAGTGGATTCTTAGCATAAGGCTTATGCGTAAGCTTAGGTTAAGGACTTACGCGTAAGGTTTACTCGTAAAAGTAAGCCTTAGGCGTAGAAATCCAAGTTTACGCATATCCTTCACAGGATACTCGTAGTCCATTGTAGAACCTTATGTGTATGCGTTACGCGTAAGATTTCTCTTATGCGTAGCATCTACGCATAAGGTGTTCCATAAGCGTAGATTCCATTTAACCTTGATTCTGAAACTGGTACGCGTAGAATCCTGTAATAGATCAAGCATAACACTTATTTTAACAAGTTTTCAACCATTTTCAAGATCACAAACATGACATGCATGTTACGCGTAAGACATGTTTAGGCGTAAGATTAAACCCTAAGTTCAAATTCTACGTGTAAACAAATCAACCATGGGAATTCAACCAAACGTTTTCTGGGATGTCTTAGAAGCTATATGAATTGTTTTCAACAAGTTTTAACATCAGAAGTACCATGAATCAAAGATACCCAATTCTACGCGTTCATAAACCCTAAAGCTTAATTCTTAAGAATTGATGTTTCTGGGTATGATTCAAAGGTATTAAGGATCAATTAAACATGTAACAATCATTTTTCAAGCATCTAATTAGCCAGAAACATTCACAATGGAAAACCCCAAATCCACGCATAAACCCTTATTATGAAAAATGAATAAAACATGATTCTGGGTGAGATTTGTTGTTTGAAATAGGATTAGTGTTGATATTTGACCATTTTAATACACCTCATTTCAAAAAAACACAGATTTCATCATCATGTTCTTATCTTGTATGCGTAAGAACACAAGAATCATTCATATGAAAAATCTACCCGTTGGATTCGTTTGATATTAAAAACCAATGTTTGAAATCACAAATCAAAGCTATAATCACTTACAAATTCAAATTTTGTAGCACAGATTTTTGTATTGATTGTTAGGCGTGGATTATGATGGTTGAAAAATTAAATGTTTTGTAATAAATGTGTAAATGAAGTTACGTGGAGGGTTTTGTGTAAAATTAGTTTTCACTTTTGACAAGGTTAGCCCCTCCACCTCAACCATTTTCATCCACGGCCCATAACTTCCATTTTGGTTAAGCAAAACGTTATTGTTTGGAAAGACACTTGACGAAACTCCCCCCTCGACTTTAGAAATAGTGAAATTTTACAAATTTGAGTCTGAGGAGAGTGTACAACAAGAAACGTAACCACCATTTTCAAAGATACAACCAATTAAGGTAACATGCAAGTACAAGGTTTTATGAGACTGAAAAATATTTACATTCTCCCCCTCAACACTTGTACTGGAAAAATAATGAAATGCTTGATAGAGAAAAGTGTTGATGGAAGATTTGTACTTGCAATGTTTGAAGAAATTTCGATAGAAGAATATTTTTGTATTTTATCATATTTTATATTTTTCTATTTTTGTTTTTGAAAAATTTATTTACAAAAGAGGTTTTGGTGTTTGACTGGTTTTAAGAATGTGTTAAAAGTTCGTCCAGTTCCTCTGGAGTCAAACACCTCATGCCAATCCGGTGGATCAAATCAGTAAACCTAGCAGGAGCTAAGGCTTTGGTGAGAAGATCCGCCAGTTGGTGTTCAGTACCCACAAAATATAATTCAACGGTACCCTTTTTCTACATGCTCCTTTATGAAATGATATCGCAGATCGATGTGTTTAGACTTTGAATGTTGAACGGTGTTGCACGAGATCGCAATAGCACTTCGATTGTCATAGTACACCGGGATTTTGTCAAATACGTAACCATAATTTTTGAGTTGTGTTCTCATCCAAATGACTTGAGCACAACACGCAGACATGGCTACATATTCTGCTTCAGTTGAGGACATCGATGTACAATATTGCTTCTTCGATTTCCATGACACCAATTTATCACCAAGGAATTGCAAACCGCTTGAAGTACTTTTCCGAGAATTTAAGCAACCTACGTGATCAGCGTCTAAAAAAGTGATTAGTTCAAAACCAGAATCCTTCGAATACCATATCCCCAAGTTAATGGTTCCCTTGATGTATCAGAGGATTCGTTTAGCCTCAGAGAGGTGTGTCTCAGTTGGTCATGGCGCGATACGGAGCAAAGATATACGGAAAGTACAATGTCATGTCTACTGGCTTTTAGATACATGAGAGATCGAATAATACTTCGGTATTTGGTAGGGTTAACCAATTTCCCATGCAAATCAGCATCCAGTTTTTTGGTATATGCCATTGGTGTGGCATAGGTATCAAAGCTTTGCATTCCATGTTTGTTTAAAATTTTAAGAGCATATTTGGACTGACTTAGGAAAATACCACGGGGCGATTGATGAACTTATAGTCCTAAGAAGAACGTAAGTTCACCGATTATGGACATTTCAAAATGTGTTTTCATAAGTTTTGAAAAAGCGTTTGAGTACTTTTTATAGGTTGACCCAAAAATGATGTCATCCACATAAATTTGAACGATTAAATTGTGTGCCCTGTGATATTGTATAAACAGTGTTGGGTCGACCGATCCATTGACAAAATTATGGGATAGAAGAAAGGATGATAACTCATCATACCACGCCCGAGGGTCTTGTTTGAGACCATAGAGAGCCTTGTTCAGTTTGTAGACGTGATTAGGGAACTCTGGATCAACAAATCCTTCTTTGCGACTAACATATCTTGTTTCGATTTCGGTTTACCATTCAAAAGCGGTTTTGACATCCATCGATAGACCGTGATGTTCATGTGAGCCGCGAATGCCGGAAAAATCCGAACGACCTCAAGTCTAGCAACGGTGCGAATTATTCCTCGAAGTCAATCCCTCTTCTTGTCTTGCAAGCCCTTAGCACCAGGGCGTGACTTATTTCTAATAACCGTACCCTCAGCATCTAAATTGTTTTTCCAAATCCATTTAAGACCAATAACATAGACCCCTGTTGGTTTTTCAACCAATTCCCATACTTCAAGACATTTAAACTGATTTAGTTCTTCTTGCATGGATTCAATCCAGTTGTCATAAGTCATTGCTTTTTTAATGTTCTTTGGTTCAGATTGACAAACGGTAAGTGCATAAATACAATGTTCACCGTCAGTCTGAAGGCGTTGTCTAGTTACGACTGGTTGATTCGGGTTTCCAATAATATTCACAAGAGGATGGTCTTTAGTCCAACGGCGTGTGGAGGGTTGATGTTGATATACATTATGCAGATTAGGTGGATTCAAATGACTTGTCGATGATTCCGCAACATCAAAAGTTGCAGTTTCATTAGCGAAAGGGTTAAAGAACGCATTTGGATCATAATCTGCGGGTGTAGGTACATCTTGATTCAGAAGATCATCAGTTGGTTTAGCGTCATTGGATGCGGTTTGTTCGATTGTTGTTGTAGAATCAATTGAAGGTGATTCAGCAATAGTTGTTGTTGTTTCAGGTGTATCTGGGATTGGAGTATTACCAGGTTGAGCAGCGGAAACAGTTGATACATATGGAGCATGTTGATCAATATCATCACTAAACAGAGGAGCAAATAGCTGTTCCATTTGACTACGAGTAAGCTGTAAGCTTGGTTCAGCTGATGATGTGGTTTGGGGAAAGTTTAGACGGTTATGTCCGGGTTCCAAGCTGTTTTTCTCCGAAGCCATTTCTGTAAGCTCATCAAAATTAGCGTGAATCATTTCCATAATCTCCCTTGTACGAAGATTCCAGATTCGGTATCCTTTAGAATTTTCACAGTATCCAACGAAGACTCCGATGTCAGCTTTAGCCTTGAGCTTTCCAAAATCATCACGATCATTATTTGGGTAACAATGAGAGCCAAATACATGAAAGTGTTTGAGATTCGGTTTACGGTTATGGATAAGCTCATAAGGTGTTTTGTTGTGGCGTTTGGTTATCATAGAACGGTTCTGAGTGTAGCATGCAGTTGACACGGCTTCTGCCCACAAGTAATCTGGAAGTTTTGCATTTATCAACATCGTTCTTGCAGCTTCCACTAACGTACGGTTTCGTCTTTCAACAACTCCGTTTTGTTTTGGTGTCCGTGCAATTGATGTTTGATGCTCAATTCCTACTTTCTCATAGTATTCACGAAGAGTTTGATTCACAAATTCAATTCCTCTGTCTGTTCTAATTTGTCTGACTGTATTTCGGAGCTGAACTTGAATTTTCGTGAGAAATGTGATGATCATCTGTGGAGCTTGATCTTTACTTCGAAGAAAATAAACCCAATTCCATCTTGAGTAGTCATTGACAAATAAAAGAATGTAGCGTTTGCCGTTGATCGTCTGCACACACATCGGGCCACACAAATCCATGTGAAGAAGATGAAGCACATGCTGAGAGCTGTGTTCCACCTTTGAGGGAAAGTGAGCACGAGTGCTTTTCCCTTGTTCACAAGCTGAGCATAGATGATCTTTAGAATACCGAAATCTTAGAAGACCTTCAACGAGTTTGTAGCATGCAAGATTGGTTATGGTTTGAAAGTTCAAGTGTGAAAGTCGACGGTGCCACATCCAAGATTTTGTTGATGTTGCCTTAGAAAGTAGACAGATGGGAGATGAAGCAATCATGTCTTGCATTGATATTGTGTAAAGGCTTGATGTGCGATTTCCAGACATAAGATCGTTTCCTTGTAGATCACGAATGAAACAAGTTTTTTCCCTAAATGCAACTTCCAAATCTCCATCACAAAATTGACCGACTGAAAAGAGATTGTGACCGAGACCTTCCACATAATAAACTCTGCAAATTTGGATGTTCCCATTTATGTAATCTCTGTAGCCCATGATAGCTGCGAAGTGATCATTCCTGAACCTGACAGTGCCGATGAACTTTGAGACAAAGTTTGATAACAGTTTGAGATTGCATGTCATGTGTCTGGAACATCCGCTATCAACAATCCAGAGGATGATCTGTATCACCTGCATTACACATATATGACACATGTAGAATAGAAGTAGAGGTGGAACCCGAAGAGTTAGAGGGTTCCGTTACAATGAAAGTTGAAACATACATGTTAATGATTTTAGAAATCCATTTAAATCCTGGTATGTTTTGTAACAATATCTGCCAAGTCCAACTAGTCTTTGCTTTGGTCTTAGTGAATGCACTAGGTGATAATTTCTTCCTAGGAGGTGAAGTGGGTTCTATGGGTACATCAATGACAGTTGCAGAAACACTAGAACGCGGTTTACCTAGCATAGACTTAGAAGCATTAGTGGGCCTAGAGGTATTCCATTTTCTATTGTTCCGCTTACGAGATAAGATAGCATTAGCAACACATTTATCATGACAACCAGAAAACATGCTTTTACGACAACCAACACAAGATGCTTCAAACATAACATTCAAAGTACTTAAAGGTTCAGCATTCGTTACATCACTTTTGCTATTACATTTGTCTAACACAACGTCTAAAGTGGGTGCAACTTGAGTTTTATTCAAAGTCCTAAGGTGTTCTTCTACTTCAGAGTGTTGTTCCCTATTCACTATCTTAAAAACAGCTAAAGTATTTAAAACAAGAAAATAGTGAATCTATGACTGAAAAGATATAAGTAAAACACACTGATTAATTTTCAACATATTATTCTTTATTAGAAATGAATCAAACAAGAATACATTACCCAAGTACTTGCGGAATAGTACTTGGGATTGAAATGACAAAGGTTGGTGACTCCTCTCAAAGCTCAGGCTAAGTCTGAGCACAACTACAAGTACCCACTGAGCTATCTCAGGGATTAAGTTGTATTTGGAGGAGTGAAAAGATGGCTTGCACTACAAGAAAAAGTGGTATTTGGGAGGGTGCAAAACTGTGCCAAATACTCAAAAAGCCGTGCCAAATAGCATTTGGCACGGCTTTGGCACACTTTTGGCTCTGTCCTAAATATGAGGGTGCTAAATACATTTGGGTCGGGTTGAAACCGTGCTAAATAGTATTTGGCATGGTTCTTGGGACGGTTTAACTTTGGGGTACCATGAGTGAGGTATTTGGCACGGTTGATAATCTTGCGTTCCAAATGGGCATTTGTCACACTTTTATATCCCGTGCCAAATGCTATTTGGTACCAATTAATTTCTCATGCCGAATGCTTATTTGGTACAACTTTTATTTACTGTGCCAAAATGTGTATTTGGTACCAATTAATTTCCGGTGACAAACGCTTATTTGGTACATTTTTTTTACCGTGCCAAAAATAACTAAGACGGTTTTATCTACCGTGACAATTGTATTTGGCACAGTTTCCGTTGTTGTGCCAAACGTATTTGGCACATTTTTATCCGCCTTGCCAAAATACATTTGGCACATTTTTGTGTTTGTTATAAAAGTCATTTGGCACGGATTTGCATTCGTCAATTAGGTAGTCATCGTAACAACCAATCATCTCAATTCTTCGCAAATATAATTCAATCAACGACAAAAATAAATTGAACACAATTTTTATTAATCATCACTAAAATCAAATCAACATGGTCACTTGAATACAATAAAATTAAAAACAATACGTCCAACATCCTTGTAAACCACGGTCTTTAGAATGAAAAAGCTTAACTAGAAATCAACATGAATTACTAAGACGATTTATTACTAACGGAAACGAATAAAGCTCATCAGATCATGTCGTCTTCATAAATCCTGCATAATATGATATTCCAACATTAGAAATATATATGAAACAAGAAACAAATTTGATATAGAAAATAGTAGGTTCAAATGGCAAGTAACAATATTCTGAAACAGGTTTCGGTATTGTCATCAAGTAACAAGCTAAGCATATACACGTAAAACTGAAATATAACTGATTCTTTCCAAAAACAACAAGGATCTCATATTTGTTCAGTAAGCATATCAACAAAGTTATCAATTATTACTGGCTTACAACAAAAAATTGATGACAAAATTTTTAAACCGGTTTTAAAAGTTTCATACTTAAACCTAACTCCTAAGACACGGTGTATCTGACAAACATCATTAAGAGTATACAATGCAGAATCCCCTATTTTTGCGTAAAAATTAGACATCAAATTTCATATCTAAAAAGAGATTATATGCTAGACAGCAAGTCAGAATAGATGCTACAAGTTTTAAGATGTATCCATCACATTTATTAGTATCTACCTTAAGATAACAGAGTTGGGTTGTATCACGCTCTCTTTGCAGAGCAGCCTACTGACCATACGAAACCATAGATAAAATAGGGAATTCAAGTAATCATAGCCAAGAAGATTATACCAAAAACACATATGCTTAAACAACATTTTCATCACTAAAAAACCAGCTCCTACGTAATTCATAGATTGAGCAGAGGAATGGTATCGAATGCAGAGATCAAATGTAAGAATTATAACTTTGGCTTGACATGTAAAAACAACACACTTAGTATGAATAAGGATTTTAAACTGCAGATTTGATTTTGCACATTCAAGTGCCTAAAAGTGAGATTGTAAATATGTAACCAAAATAACTGCAATTGCGGAAAAAATGAGACATTTCCTTTCCTTTTCACTTATTTTAAAGTCAAATCAGTAATCAGATGCACAAATCAGTAATCAGGTAAGCATACAAAAATAGATGCACAATATAGTACTTAGGACCCGAACCCGAATAAGACTATTCAGGTCGGGTTAGTCGGGTTCAAAATTTTATTCGGGTTAGTCGGGTCAACCCGACTAACCTGAATACTAAATAGGGTTGGGTATCAGGTTTAAATTATTTTCTTATTCGGGTTCGGGCCAACCCAAGTGACCCGAGTTAAGAGGATTTTTTTTTTTTTTTTTTTTTTTAATATTTTTCTTATGAAGTTTGCCTTTGTTCAATGAAAAAGGCAATATCAATTTAGGAAAATGCATACGTAAATTAAAAGCATATTTTCCTATTTGTTATTTGAATGGCATAATTTATAACTCTTGTAGTCTTCTTCTTACATTGCCTACTGAGTTTGCAAATCTGCACGAACCCACTCTACTGTAACAAACAAATCAACAAAGTTTCTCTATTTTGGTAACTATTTGTATATATCCTTTTTCTAGTACTTCAAATTATACGTTACTTTTTTTTAGAGCGTATCGAAAATGAATTAACCCACTCGCCACAAACAACAGCATAACAAATAAACCATACTAATTGCTATCAATTAAACAAATATATCACGCAATCGACCAATTTTTAGATTCAAAAAGCCACACATAAATCATACAATCAATCAATTTAATATTAAATATAATTGAATTCATACCTCAAACTATTAAACCCTAGGTAGCAGAAATACTTTTGGTTATGGCATTCAATAAATTTAGGGGAATTTATAGGCATGAATTATAAGATATTTTAGGGAGCTCTTTAATTTCAAATCGCATTCACGATATGCGTGGAGAGAAATTCGTGATTACAGTCGAATTGGAGGGAATGAAATTAACGAGTGTTTGGGAGAGGAGAATCTGCTAAACATGTGTGCTGATACTAAACTATATGCTTATATAGTTATGTATATATATCTTTAATGATCCGAACCTATTTTATTTTTTTTACTTTATTATTATTCTTATAAGTTTGTTATTATAGAGTGTTTATTTAAGCTTATGGGTGTGTTTGGGGATGGGCTTATAGGGCTTGAGCTTCTAAAATAAGTCGGCTTATAAAATAAGTCTCATTTGTCTTGCGGGCTTATGAAATCATAAGCTCTTAAAAGGGGCTTAAAACTTTAGCCCCTTAAAAGGGGCTAAAAACTTTAGCCAGGGGCTTGTGAACAATAAATTACTTATTTACTAACAAATATATCTAACATATACAAAAACTCATTTAATTACGTCCTTTTTAGTAATTTTGCAATAATAACCTTAAGCTTAAGCCCATTTGCAAAACAAGTTTACAAAAATACAAATTTTAACTTCGGCTTATAATAAAAGCTTCAGCCCCAGCCTCAGCCCAAGCCTAAACCCCATTGCGCCAAATATACCCATATATTTAGCTTATTTGTGTTTTAGTTTTATAAGCTTCAATTTTTCGGCTTATTTTGAGATCTGTAAGTTTATATAGGTTTAGTATAATATACTGCTATATGAGATTATAAATCTCAAAATAAGCCAAAAAATTGCGGCTTATGAAATATAAGCCGAAATAAAATAAGCTCATAAGCTCACATATAAGCTTAAACAAACACTCTATATGTTTGTAAAGATTATTTAATTTTACACAGTTGAGTTGCTCTTTAATCTTCTTTATACATGTTATATTTGTGCGTGTATGCATCATCTAGTCTTGTTTAATAATCGAGCTAGCTCGAGTCATGTCTTATTTGCCTTGTATCTAGAAAGAAAACTTAATAGATCGATACGCATGCGCAATGGGTACCTTTTTAGATGCTTGGGTATTGAATAATATAACATCAACGAAGGTCGTTGACATAAATTCCTACCTAAATTAAAGATATATGTTATATATTGGTAACTATCTAAATATCGACTTATAAAACATGAGTGATAATCATCAAATGCCATAATTAGTGGTACGCCTATACTATGGCTTTGTCAAGAGGTCGCGAATCAAACTCGCTAGTTCCACATTTGAGAATGGTCAATGAAAAGGAGCTCGGGTTGAAAATGGTCGCAAGATACCTCAGTTAGGCGGCATATATAGTCAGCCAACCACGAGTAACCAGTACATGAACAACCCCATTTATTTACCTATTTGTACATACAAAATATATATGAATATTTTGAACAAAAAGAAATATGTCAAGAATTGTGAAACAAAAAGGTCATTTGCATCAGGTTTTAAAAGATGTTACAAATACACATGCATTCAAATATGTTTATAAAAAAAATCTCAAATACATTGATATTTCTCACACTTTAAAAAAGTCGTTCCAAATACACAAGTATTTGGCACAAGTACTAGAAACCGTTCTAAATACATATACGTATTTGGCACTCGTGGTAACGGCTGTCCCAAATACATAAGTATTTGGCACCGCTAATGGAAACCGTTCCAAATACACATGCATTTGGCACCACTACTAGACAGTGTTCCAAATGCATACGTATTTGGAATGGTTTTACAATAGCTGTTCCAAATACCTAATTTTTTGGTACGGTTATCCTGAAAGTGCCAAATACGCGTATTTGGCACTCTTTATTACTGTTCCAAAAAGGTTCGTCCCAAAAGACCCATTTTTTTGTAGTGTTGGAGTACCCACAAGCTTAATCTTTTACTCCATCTCTTATGCTATTTATACAAGTATGAGATTTAACTCTTTCCTAAGTGACAAACTGACAACTTACAGAAGATAAAATACTGATGTATTTTGTCTCTGTTTACAAAGACTATTTTAGGTAAGAGACAGGACTGCTTTCCAAAGGTCAGTGATGACACTGAGCTTGATCTTTTGCCATTAAGGGAAAGTTGACTTTGGTTGATAAGGACTTCGTCTTATCTGATTCAAACTTATCCCGCCTTGTCCCGCTCATTCTTCAGTCTTCATATCCTTCAGTCTTCTACTTCAGTTTGTCTTCAGTGTAAGTAGTTGGAGAGGAGTCTTAGGGATTCAATGAGTTATTGTCATCACTCACTGAATCCACCATCTTCTTCTTGACTCAGTCTTCACCCTTTAAGTTCCGCCTTGCTGAGTGGAGAGACTTCCTTGTTGCGTCGTACTGAGTATCCTGAAGATGGCTCACTGAGAGACTATGTGCTTAGTGACCTGTTGTTGTTAAAAGGTCTAAACACTTGGGATATTTTCTATTCAAATCCTAGAGTAAGGGGTTTGGGTATTTACTGAACCCAACAGTCTCCCCCTATTTGGATATACAAATAGCCTAAGTGTTTTATAACAACCCGTAAATTTCCGGATTATTATAATAATATTTATTACGTTAGAAAATTCAAATCAATTAATTTCTGGAAAAATGCCAATATTTAATATTAAAAACCGAGAGGTCATCTCGTTTCCTTAGAAATAAGACACCGCACACACAATACCTGTCTACTAGGTATCTGCATAATAAATGTGAAATTTATTAATGTCCAAGTTAAAATTAAAGCGTACATAAGCTTAATCCATTAGTTATTCCGCATCTTGCAGTAGTAGCATACAAAACTAGAAATAAATACTGAGATAAGAGAAAATACACTTTTATCAATCACTAATAATTTACTGAAAGAAAGCGAGAAGTTATCTCGAGAGTTTAGAAAGTCACGGCACGCATTCCGACACTAATTAAATAACGGCAAACAATTATAATCAAATTTCAACGTAATAAGAATGTCATATTATTACGTTTATAAAATCGTTTTCAAAAATATAATTTCTATATCTTTCGGTACCCGGGAAGGTACGTTTACTCGAAGATTCGACAAAACACGAGGTACCGATTATACTGTTCCGTCTAATAAAACAAAAGAGATAACACCCACCTCTCCCTCTCTCCCACGTTTATCTGACTCTTCTCCCTCCCACTCTTGTCGACAAATGCTGAACATAGACAAACACCAATATAGGTGATTCTTCTCCTTTTTGAAAGTCAATCCCATTTCTACCTCTATCACTATCCTCAAATAAACCCTACCAACCTAGACATCATATGAGGTTTTGAAGGGTGGCTGTGGACAAGAACATGAGCTAAGAAAAGGTGCTTTCCTACAACTAGGTCAAGAAAGAAGATTTCAAGCCTTCCACATACTCCTATACAAATAAAGAAGAGTAATCGCAGTTTCTTCACACATCGTTCTCATCATCACAGAAATTAGGGTTCTAAGAACTAGGGTTTCGTCAAATCAAAGGGCTTTTCCAAATTGATAAGGGGGTTTTGCTAATTGGAGCTTGGGGAGTTATACTCAGGTTTCAATTGCTCAAATTCTAGACGAATTGCTCCCAACCGAAGAGTCCACATTGGTCATACCCCTACTCGACTTCCATAATTCTCTTGTAAGAACGAATTTATTGTTATTATTGCTTTTGTTATCCATTAAGTTGTAATAACATAAAATATTAATTCGAAATTTCATTCATTTGTGTCGACTCCTATAAATTATTGGATGACGAAAAGAGATTTGCAATATTGGTAGTAAATTGTTGTTTTGTTGTTGTTGTGTGGCCGTCGTGAACCAAAAAGAAAGAGACATAAAGAGTAATGTTTTGGTGTCATAGTTTCGGCTTAATGGCTATTGTCATCTCGGAGTAATTCGAAAATATGCATATCAGCTTGTCATTAGTTTCGGCTTAATTAAAATGTCTCCTTAGCCCTTTTTCAATATTCAACAAAATTTAGCTTTCGCCTATCAGCTTAAGGGTGATGGTTTGAGTTGTTTATGCCTCGGCTCAAACCAGGACCCACCGAGAGTTTAAAGTCGAGTGGTCACCTCGGGTTGTACCCGAGTGACACGAGACAAGGCTCGATTTGAGCTTCATGTCCAGTTGTCATGACCACGGAAGCGTATTCGGTATATATTGTCGTGTATTCGGATGCAAGAGAACTCCCGAAGGAGTGTCTAATTCACTTCAAGACAAGGGAAGCATACCCAAAGGGTGTTTGTTATTTTTGCCTAAAACTAACGCACGCCATGTGAGAGTATCACAAATGACTCGTGACATCTTAGTTAACTTGTAATACTTGATGTAGTCCCATAGCTCTTAGCGTAAGTCTTCGACCCAGGTGTGTGACTTACATTCGAACCCCTCTTGCCCTTTGATACCCGAAGGTCATCAACTCAAGGTTGAGTAAAAGACCTTGGTATCATGAATCTCGAGAAACCAAAGTCCTTGTACATTGTCGCCATTCTATGTCCAATGTAATGCACTAGCATCATAAATTATGTACTCTCATATTTTTTTGAATGTCAAAATGCAAATACCAAGTCTTTCTCCTCCTTTCTGTTTACCCAATTAGGTGCATTCGGTTTGTTCCTACACTAAGTCCCAACCAACCTGTTAATGAGATGGGCCGAAGCCCAGTTGACATGAGGGTCCATTTGGTCCACGTCGAGCCCACCAGGGCATTTGTTTGCAACAGCAGTAACAAGTGTGTTTCATTGTCTCAAGCAAATGTTCATTTCTGTTCTACCTCGACTCGCCGCATTCAAACTCAACGCGACCTTTCTATAAGCTAATCGACATACTCACGTCAATATAAATAACACGAGTTAACAATTTAAAATGAGATTTATTAAAACTAGTATTTATCTCAACTCGTAAACTATATATAAACTTGAAAATATATATATATATATATATATATATATATATATATATATATATATATATATATATATATATATATATATATATATATATATATATATATATATATATACACCTGATGAGAACCGGATATAAAACTCAATTGACATCAACTATAAAATTTTGAACCGATTAAATAGAAGGATTACCCACGGGTTGTACCTACTCTTTTTTCAATAAACTAATTATAAACAAAATATATTACTGAAAAACTTATATTGTGATATATTCATTAGTTGGGGACATATACAACTTTTTGAGATATATTGGTAGAGCTTGATATTTTTACCGCAGGTTTAAATCGAACTAATATATATAAAATTTAACATAGCTTTCGACATCGTTAATTTACATTTCATGAGTTGATCAATTAAATTTAATAAACCTTCCTACGATTATAAAACTAAATTGAACAAACTGAAATGAGTTACCTTTTCTATATAAAACTTTGACATCTAGTCAAGTCATACCCGATTTTTGCCAAAATATATATATAAACTTATCAGTTTATTTGAGTCATGCTCAACTTTCGTTAAAATATAATTAACTTGTTATATTCAATATAACTTATTATATTTTTATATAATAACCATCAATGAGGAGGTCTATTCATAACTTGCACATCAAATTTTTCTGAACACAAAGGGATTAAGTAAGGCCATTACGTAAATTTCTGAAATACTATTATATTATCCAATAAATGTGATACGTAGAGATATTTGTACTAGTACGTACGTAAAGTATGTACCTTTAAAATAATAATTACGTAATCCATTAATGTCTAAAGCCATCTGTAAATACTTTCGTACATCGTCATTCGGTTATCATCAAACCGAAGCCTCGTTCATCCTTGATATCTTTTCTGCGAGTACCCTCCCACGTGTTATCGATTGGTCGTCATTAAAACAAAGCCGAAATTCCTTCCTTGAGATTTCTTCCATGTCATCCTTCGTAAGCCGAAATCCACCCAAATTCCTTGTAAATTGTTCTAAGATAAATGATGTCATATCAACAACAACAACAACAACAACAACAAAACAAACATTTAAAAATTTATAAAGTTAGTTAAACTTTATTGAGTCTTAAACATAAAGACTAAATTGCCGTATTAATTAGGTTGCGTGTCGGAGCCGTGCACTATCACTCCTTGATTTAATTCCCTCTAGACTTCATATTGCACATTGCCAAGGTGAGTTTCATAGCCCCTACTTTAATCTGTTTTATACTTGTTTTGGGGGAAGATACATGCTCATTTTACTTAAATCATTTAATTACTCAAACTGTGCATTCCGTGCATACTATGCTTTTACATGTTTAAAGTTTTCATCATACCTAGATGCTTTAAGGACCACACCAAAACCTTTTTACCTAGAATATTACGCAGCTTAGCCTAAGACCTTAGATCCCAAATTGCCCTCTTCATGAACCGTCAATTCCTACTGGGAAGCGCGAATGTTATAAATAGATCTATTGGGGGTGACTCCCCTGTTCGGTTGCCCCACATGGGTCAAGGCGAACATATAGCATGTCGGGACCGAGTGTATTGGGATAAACACTCGCCATGGGCTCCTTATTTGTATGACTTCCTTGTGCATACATGAACTGTCGTAGCTTCGGTTGCATGAACTTAGTTCTAGCGTAATAGACTTAAAAATATATGGCATTATATTCATTATAGTGTACATATACCCTTTTTCATGGTCCACTAATGAAAACCTTTTATGAATTGAAATCATAAACTTTATGACATTATGCAAGACGTAATGATCATCAAAAACCAAATTTTGAAACAATGTACTGAAATCCCTTTTAAATAAATCTATGAACTCACCAGGTAAGACCCCTTTAGCATGTATCTTCAGGTTTCGAGGTGATAGCTTATCTTTGGAGCAAAGGCAAAGACATGGCATGGTCATAGATGACTCTGATTTATGTATTGGGACCACCTTTTTATAATGAGCCATTTTCCGCACCAAATAAAAAATGTAAACATTGTTTTTAAGAAATGAATAAAAGTTATTTATAAAAAATCCGTTGTTCTATGCTTATGTTGTGGTATCAATTTAGTAGCACCCCAAATACTTGTATGCTTCATGAGCCATTTTGGGGGTGTTACAGATTGGCATCAGAGCCTAGGTTATAGAGAATTGGGTATTTTAAAACCTAGACTATAACCACTTTTACAAAAACTTAACCCTATGACCGACACGTGCTGCCGAGCTGATGCCTAACTTATGATCCTGTTGAGATCATACTTGATAAGATACATGTTTTATCACTACTCACCTAGTTTCATTATAGGTTACAATTACCTTTCCTATACGTATACCTACGAATCACAACACTACACCTTTCCCCTCACATAAAGAGAATAATTGTTCTAATCCTTCAAGACAACCTTTAAAAGTATAGTGACATATTACTAGCGTAACTAAGCTAAGTATTTCAAAATTCATTGAACCTCGGGTGAATATAGACTGATCACCTATATTCAACCAGGGACAGTGGGACATAGCCTGATCACCTATGTCCGACTCAGAGGTGAATTTTGCAGTACTTAGGATAGTTATAATAGCTTTATGTCCAGTGAGAAAATGATAATATTTTAATAAACATGTAACATATCAATAAACCACACATTGACCGTTACACTAAAGCTACACATTGGCGTCACACATTCCTTAATCACAAGCCACTCACCGGCATACCCTAATCACAAGCCACTCCTTTGGCATTCCCTAATCACAAGCCACTCACCGGCATACCCTAATCACAAGCCACTCACTGGCATTCCCTAATCACAAACCACTCACTGACATTCCTTAATCACAAGTCACTCACTAGCATCCCTTAGTCATAAACCACTCACTGGCGTCACAATATTCCTTAATCATACGCCACTCACTGCGTCATACTACTTCTTAATCATAAACTTTAAAATTCCATATCACAACCGGGTTATGTTATAGTCACTCCTACCCCACACCTTACACCCCACGGACAAATCAAACCATTCTAGAAGAAACATTTCAATAACACCTATGAGAAAAAAACAATAAACCTTTGGCAAAATATAGAAAGACACAGTAAATAACTCATGATCTCGCAAAACTTGAAAATTTTACCATTGAAATTTTGATACCTAAAAACTCCACCTACCCTTTAACGATAACCGTGACTACCTTGTTACCTTCCTACAAACAAAAGATTTGCCATACAAACTATTTCCGATTATCCCTCAAACCATTATAATCAAATTACTTCATGAACCACTACATAAATTATTCTACAAACCAAATTACCACCTTACCATTTCACCATAAAATAAACTACAATTTTACCCTTACCTTACCAAAATAAAGTGTTCCTTAATACTTTGAAAGGTATTCCAGAACCACTCTATTAGTTACTTATTTCCTCGAAATATGTTTTAAGTCAATACCTCATAAACAGAAATGATCAATGTCCTCCTTGATAGCTAAGTCTGACCTTAGGATGTATCCCACACCTCTGCCTAAAACCATAGATAACCATGAGGTTCGTCAACTATTAAACCTCCAATCCTACCCAACTTAGACAACTAAACCCTACCCGTGGCTATGGATAAATGTTATATCCTGCTACATATCCTTGCTACAATATATTTTCCAAATTTGAGGATTCCTCTCTAGAATCCAACAATAATACTTTCCAAAATCCCTCGTTAAAATGAGACAAAATACGGAAACACTAAAAGTTTCGCAAAACTTCCTTATACATCTCATAATTAAGAACCGGTTTTACAATCTTTTAAAAATGTGTCATTTTTACATATTATTGATTTTTAAATCTGGTCTTAGTCAAACTTGTGCAAACATTTATTTGAAAGAAAAATTCAAAAAAAACAAATGTTTCTTCACCCTTAAAAGAACAAAACACACAAACCCGTAGCAAACCTTAAGAATTAACCACTATACCTTAGAACCATTAAACAACAGAAATTGGTACATTTTGATAAGACCTTGATAAGTTAGAAGTGCCCACACTAACAAAATAGTGAAACCTCATAACATCAAGAATTAGAACTTTCACCCAATGAACCTACCTCAGAAAATCATGACTCCTCAGATAGAGGATGTGCTGCTGGCATAACACTTAGGTACCCATACCCAAAGAGGAAACCCTAGAACAACCTAGTGACAATTCAAACCTTGTTCCAAATACCAACACCTCATTTCCGACACCTTATCGAGTAACATAAACTGAGATCCGGGACGGATCTCCTGTAAGGTGGGTAAACTATAACAACCCGTAAATTTCTGGATTATTATAATAATATTTATTATGTTAGAAAATTCAAATCAATTAATTTCTAGAAAAATGCCAATATTTAATATTAAAAACCGACAGGTCATCTCGTTTCCTTAGAAATAAGACACCGCACACACAATACCTGTCTACTAGGTATCTGCATAATAAATGTGAAATTTATTAATGTCCAAGTTAAAATTAAAGCGTACATAAGCTTAATCCATTAGTTATTCCATAACGCAGCAGTAGCATACAAAACTAAAAATAAATACTGAGATAAGAGAAAAATACACTTTTTATCAATCACTAATAATTTACGAAAGAAAACGAGAAGTTATCTCGAGAGTTTAGAAAGTCACGGCACCGCACGCATTCCGACACCAATTAAATAACGGCAAACAATTATAATCAAATTTCAACGTAATAAGAATGTCATATTATTACGTTTATAAAATCGTTTTCAAAAATATAATTTCTATATCTTTCGGGTACCGGGAAGGTACGTTTACTCGAAGATTCGACAAAACACGAGGTACCGATTATACTGTTCCGTCTAATAAAACAAAAGAGATAACACCCACCTCTCCCTCTCTCCCACGTTTATCTGACTCTTCTCCCTCCCACTCTTGTCGACAAATGCAGAACATAGACAAACACCAATATAGGTGATTCTTCTCCTTTTTGAAAGTCAATCCCATTTCTACCTCTATCACTATCCTCAAATAAACCCTACCAACCTAGACATCATATGAGGTTTTGAAGGGTGGCTGTGGACAAGAACATGAGCCAAGAAAAGGTGCTTTCCTACAACTAGGTCAAGAAAGAAGATTTCAAGCCTTCCACATACTCCTATACAAATAAAGAAGAGTAATCGCAGTTTCTTCACACATCGTTCTCATCATCACAGAAATTAGGGTTCTAAGAACTAGGGTTCCGTCAAATCAAAGGGCTTTTCCAAATTGATAAGGGGGTTTTGCTAATTGGAGCTTGGGGAGTTATACTCAGGTTTCAATTGCTCAAATTCAAGACGAATTGCTCCCAACCGAAGAGTCCACATTGGTCATACCCCTACTCGACTTCCATAATTCTCTTGTAAGAACGAATTTATTGTTATTATTGCTTTTGTTATCCATTAAGTTGTAATAACATAAAATATTAATTCGAAATTTCATTCATTTGTGTCGACTCCTATAAATTATTGGATGACGAAAAGAGATTTGCAATATTGGTAGTAAATTGTTGTTTTGTTGTTGTTGTGTGGCCGTCGTGAACCAAAAAGAAAGAGACATAAAGAGTAATGTTTTGGTGTCATAGTTTCGGCTTAATGGCTATTGTCATCTCGGAGTAATTCGAAAATATGCTTATCAGCTTGTCATTAGTTTCGGCTTAATTAAAATGTCTCCTTAGCCCTTTTTCAATATTCAACAAAATTTAGCTTTCGCCTATCAGCTTAAGGGTGATGGTTTGAGTTGTTTATGCCTCGGCTCAAACCAGGACCCACCGAGAGTTTAAAGTCGAGTGGTCACCTCGGGTTGTACCCGAGTGACACGAGACAAGGCTCGATTTGAGCTTCATGTCCAGTTGTCATGACCACGGAAGCGTATTCGGTATATATTGTCGTGTATTCGGATGCAAGAGAACTCCCGAAGGAGTGTCTAATTCACTTCAAGACAAGGGAAGCATACCCAAAGGGTGTTTGTTATTTTTGCCTAAGACTAACGCACGCCATGTGAGAGTATCACAAATGACTCGTGACATCTTAGTTAACTTGTAATACTTGATGTAGTCCCATAGCTCTTAGCGTAAGTCTTCGACCCACGAGTGTGTGACTTACATTCGAACCCCTCTTGCCCTTTTGATACCCGCGAAGGTCATCAACTCAAGGTTGAGTAAAAGACCTTGGTATCATGAATCTCGAGAAACCAAAGTCCTTGTACATTGTCGCCATTCTATGTCCAATGTAATGCACTAGCATCATAAATTATGTACTCTCATATTTTTTTGAATGTCAAAATGCAAATACCAAGTCTTTCTCCTCCTTTCTGTTTACCCAATTAGGTGCATTCGGTTTGTTCCTACACTAAGTCCCAACCAGCCTGTTAATGAGATGGGCCGAAGCCCAGTTGACATGAGGGTCCATTTGGTCCACGTCGAGCCCACCAGGGCATTTGTTTGCAACAGCAGTAACAAGTGTGTTTCATTGTCTCAAGCAAATGTTCATTTCTGTTCTACCTCGACTCGCCGCATTCAAACTCAACGCGACCTTTCTATAAGCTAATCGACATACTCACGTCAATATAAATAACACGAGTTAACAATTTAAAATGAGATTTATTAAAACTAGTATTTATCTCAACTCGTAAACTATATATAAACTTGAAAATATATATATATATATATATATATATATATATATATATATATATATATATATATATATATATATATATATATATATATATATATATATATATATATATATACACTTGATGAGAACCGGATATAAAACTCAATTGACATCAACTATAAAATTTTGAACCGATTAAATAGAAGGATTACCCACGGGTTGTACCTACTCTTTTTTTCAATAAACTAATTATAAACAAAATATATTACTGAAAAACTTATATTGTGATACATTCATTAGTTGGGGACATATACAACTTTTTGAGATATATTGGTAGAGCTTGATATTTTTACTGTAGGTTTAAATCGAACTAATATATATAAAATTTAACATAGCTTTCGACATCGTTAATTTACATTTCATGAGTTGATCAATTAAATTTAATAAACCTTCCTACGATTATAAAACTAAATTGAACAAACTGAAATGAGTTACCTTTTCTATATAAAACTTTGACATCTAGTCAAGTCATACCCGATTTTTGCCAAAATATATATATAAACTTATCAGTTTATTTGAGTCATGCTCAACTTTCGTTAAAATATAATTAACTTGTTATATTCAATATAACTTATTATATTTTTATATAATAACCATCAATGAGGAGATCTATTCATAACTTGCACATCAAATTTTTCTGAACACAAAGGTATTAAGTAAGGCCATTACGTAAATTTCTGAAATACTATTATATTATCCAATAAATGTGATACGTAGAGATATTTGTACTAGTACGTACGTAAAGTATGTACCTTTAAAATAATAATTACGTAATCCATTAATGTCTAAAGCCATCTGTAAATACTTTCGTACATCGTCATTCGGTTATCATCAAACCGAAGCCTCGTTCATCCTTGATATCTTTTCTGCGAGTACCCTCCCACGTGTTATCGATTGGTCGTCATTAAAACAAAGCCGAAATTCCTTCCTTGAGATTTCTTCCATGTCATCCTTCGTAAGCCGAAATCCACCCAAATTCCTTGTAAATTGTTCTAAGATAAATGATGTCACATCAACAACAACAACAACAACAACAAAACAAACATTTAAAAATTTATAAAGTTAGTTAAACTTTATCGAGTCTTAAACATAAAGACTAAATTGCCGTATTAATTAGGTTGCGTGTCGGAGCCATGCACTATCACTCCTTGATTTAATTCCCTCTAGACTTCATATTGCACATTGCCAAGGTGAGTTTCATAGCCCCTACTTTAATCTATTTTATACTTGTTTTGGGGGAAGATACATGCTCATTTTACTTAAATCATTTAATTACTCAAACTGTGCATTCCATGCATACTATGCTTTTACATGTTTAAAGTTTTCATCATACCTAGATGCTTTAAGGACCACACCAAAACCTTTTTACCTAGAATATTACGCAGCTTAGCCTAAGACCTTAGATCCCAAATTGCCCTCTTCATGAACCGTCAATTCCTGCTGGGAAGCGCGAATGTTATAAATAGATCTATTGGGGGTGACTCCCCTGTTCGGTTGGCCCCGCATGGGTCAAGGCGAACATATAGCATGTCGGGACCGAGTGTATTGGGATAAACACTCGCCATGGGCTCCTTATTTGTATGACTTCCTTGTGCATACATGAACTGTCGTAGCTTCGGTTGCATGAACTTAGTGCTAGCGTAATAGACTTAAAAATATATGGCATTATATTCATTATAGTGTACATATACCCTTTTTCATGGTCCACTAATGAAAACCTTTTATGAATTGAAATCATAAACTTTATGACATTATGCAAGACGTAATGATCATCAAAAACCAAATTTTGAAACAGTGTACTGAAATCCCTTTTAAATAAATCTATGAACTCACCAGCGTAAGCTGACCCCTTTTAGCATGTATCTTCAGGTTTCGAGGTGATAGCTTATCTTTGGAGGCGCAAGGCAAAGGCATGGCATGGTCATAGACGACTCTGATTTATGTATTGGGACCACCTTTTTATAATGAGCCATTTTCCGCACCAAATAAAAAATGTAAACATTGTTTTTAAGAAATGAATAAAAGTTATTTATAAAAAATCCGTTGTTCTATGCTTATGTTGTGGTATCAATTTAGTAGCACCCCAAATACTTGTATGCTTCCGCTGAGCCATTTTGGGGGTGTTACATGTTTGATCAGTGTAAGTGAGCAATAGGCTTCTTCTTACACTGAATGTACTAATGAATACAATAAGGAACACTGAGTAATTTAACAAAACATACATATTTTATTGATCACATTACATGGTTCCTATCACTAGTACATAAGTTAAACAAAATGATGTCAGTCCAGATGGATTCCCAGTACTTCAAGCTTTGGTTTCTTCTTGAGGAGTGCGTCTTTGTCAGGGTGTTCTCTTAACTTCTTATTCAAGTCTTTACAGAACCTGACATTTTCAAGGGTGTTGATTTGAGAGGCCACTGGTATGTAACCTGCCATGGTTCCTACCCTTGTAAGATCAATATCACTTCATCTTTGGAAAGCTGGGTTTCCATAGACATCAATGAAGAAAAGTCCTCTTTCAGGCTTTTCTATCACTAGACAGTTCACAAACTTCACTCCTTCAGGCAGCTCCCTATTACACTCCAGTCCAGGCACTTTAATCTCCAGCTGGAACTCAACTCTTTTCCTTTTGCCAGTGGATGATTGTGGTTGAGATCCTTGAGGTACTGTTAAGGTTGGCTGAATTCCCAGTTGCGCTGGTGCATCCCTCAGTCTTTCATATCTCTTGCTGAGCATTTTCATCAGCTCCTTAACCACCGCATTTTGCTTCTTTTCAATTATAGGACCAAGCTCATCGAGTTCAGTGATCCCAAAGTCAATGAATTTTAGGGGATCATGAACCTCAAAGTGTCTTTTGTCGTCCCCCCTGTAAACATTCATGGCTAGTAGTTTGGACTTGGGAATGATTCTGACATCTATGATTTTCTCAGGCAGCCTTCTATTAGTCATTGACCAGTTGTAATGATCAATTCTTGCCTTCCTGATGGCTGCAGCTTTCCTTGTCTTTTCTTCCATCTGCTTTCTCATTTCAGCCATCTTAGCAGCCTGAGCATCCTTGAACTTTTGTCCAGCCTGACCCTTTTTAAGCTTTGTAGGATCAATTCCAACATTTTTAGCTTCCTCAGCGACAACTTTTACCAGTGCTTCTCTGCTTTTTCTTTCTTCCTCAGCAAGTTTCTTTTTCCTATCTTCCTTTGCAAGGTAGGCACTTAGCTGTTGAGGGGTAAGCAGGTACTCAGTGTCGCCAATCATATAGGGAATCTTCTCAGGCTCAGGTGGTGTTTTCATTATGCCTTTTCCTTTGTCCTGGCCTAAAGAAGATGATGCTACCAGTGGTGGTGTTGTTGTTATGACTGGTGTTGTGACTGTCAGTGTTGTTGTTGTTGATGTTGGTGGTGGGATTGATGAGATGGGTATTGCTGAAACAGGTGGTGATGATGATATTGGAGCTGCAGATACTGGTGGTGTTGGCTCCCCCTCAGTGTGAGAGGAAGTCTCTTCAGTGCTCCTCTCCCCCTCAACTGTTGCGGTAACGTCAGTGAGAGCAAGAGTTGGCTCGGACACTGGGGGAGCTTGGGTAACTTGACCTTTGAAGGCTTGGTAGATTTCATTAATCATAGCCTTGATATCAGATGTATCCTTTTGCAGACCAGTGACCTTTGTATCTAGATTAGCCTGAGAGAGTTCCAAGGCTGTCATCCTAGGCCCAAGATTCCATGCCATTGATGAGGAAGCCTTAGCTATATTGGTCACCTGAGCATCCAAAGAGCCCAGTGTTGTCTGAAGAGACTGAACCAAAGATTGAAGACCCTTAACATTGGCAGACTTCAGCATGTTGATAAGTTCAGTAAGGCCTGAGGAATTCTTCAAGTAAGCCTCAGTAGCCTCCAGCACTTTTGAGTTGAGTGCTGGGTCTTCTATGACTGATTCCCTGATTTCATCAATCTTGGTCCTACAACCCTGAAGATGTTTGAGAAATTTTGCCAAGTTATCATCCAATCTATGAAGTTGCTCATACATAAGATCTCTGTGTTCATCAGTGTTAGCATTGAAGGTGAGCACATCGGATTTAAGATCAGCATAACTTGCAGCAGCCTCAGTGTGTTGATCCCACATTTGGTCAGTGACCCCAGAGTATATCTTCCTTGAGGCTTTGGTGATCCACATGACTTGCTGCCGTTCATTGATTGGAAGAATGTTATCATAGCAGCTAAATTCACTAGAACTGGATGATGAGGAGTCCGAGTCATTGTCTTCAGGTTGAAATGGTGACTTAGTATGCTCCTGTGGATCATGCTGGGGTTCTTGTTCAGATTGAACCTCAGCATCCACTTCTTCCCCTGCTGATAAAATTATATCTTCACTTTTAGCAGGTTCATCATCGGAAAAGAGTATCCCTCTAACATCAGCCATAGTTAACAAAGTGGGGTTGATGGGTTCCATATCAGCGGGTGGTATATTTTCCTCTGAGTCTTTGTCCCCCGTTGACCCCTCAGACACTGGTGGGCGTTTCCTAGTGCCTTCTCTGGAGTCAGGATTGGTGGTGGGTTCCGTATCGGTGGGTTGTTCCTTTCCCTCCTAGTCTTTGTCCCCCTGAGACCCCTGAGACACTGATGGGTCTTTCCCAGTGCCTTTAGCGGAGTCAATGAAGTTGATATCCCTATCAACGGGTTGTTTCTTTCCCTCTGGGTCTTTGGGATCATTCAGTGAGCCCTCAGACAAAGGCTGTGATTTGCTAATGTCATCCTTAGGCGATGTGGAAGGCGCTCCCCTACCAGCGGGTTGTATATTTCCCTCTAGATCTTGGGGAGTAGTAGTTGGGA
This sequence comes from Chrysanthemum makinoi, assembly GCA_910596185.1. NCBI lineage: Eukaryota > Viridiplantae > Streptophyta > Magnoliopsida > Asterales > Asteraceae > Chrysanthemum > Chrysanthemum makinoi. Next base: position 162,097,430 of record OU343221.1, read on the forward strand.
CCAAGGGCATTGATTGTGATGTATCAGTGTCCTTCGTTGTCACCGGGGTAGATGATGATTGGGCTCTAGTGGGTGTCAGATCAGTCTTAGGTCTTCTTTGCCTTTTGGCCAGTGCTCCAGAAGCCTCAGGGCCCTGAGACTTGGGTTTGGTCTTAGTCTCAATCTGAGACTTCCCCTTTCTCTTTTTAGGAGAAGGGTTTGGAGACACTGAATCCCTCTGATTATTTACAGCAATCATATGGGCCGTCAATTCAATATTGGTGACAATGGATGGGTCCTTTTGAAAATTAGATTGACTCAGAATGCCAGGTAAAGCACAATATTTTTCTTCCTGAGGATAATTGCAACCCAGTAACACTTGCAAAGCACATGAGACAAACCTAGGATACAAAATGTATTTCGTCCTAGTTTTGCTCAGTAGCTTGGTTACGAGATCATTGTAAATGATCTCCCCAATGTCGACAGTGACCCCATTCAACAAGCAGTATGCCATCATCAACTGAATAGAATTAACTTGTTCAGTGGATGAGTGGTTCCCGCCGAGGACCTGAATCACAAAAGTGAATAGGATCCTCCAAGCCACAGGAAATGAATTCTTGGTGACTGGGGTCTTGTCCAAACATTTTGGATCCAAAACTATTTGTTTTAACCCATCCTTCACTGTGGTGGGTTCAGGATGGGCGACATAAACTCCCTTGTTGTAGTCTAACCCTGATGAGGTGTAAAAAGTTTTGTAATCCAGGGTGACTACCCTTTCCCCATTAAAAAGACTAAACTTAATGAGATATTACCTGAGAGGTCTTAGGTCTGTCTCATTAGTTGAGGGTGACGGGTCATAGGCCGTGGCTGTAGCCCAAAACTCCCTGAGGAGGTTTTGGTACAGAATAGAGGGACACTGAACAAAGGCCGTTTTCAGTGGGCAGTTATACAAAAATTTCATTATGTCCTTATAGGCTGGGACATTTTGTGGGTATTCAAAATTTCTTATGACATTGTTTGTTTTAAATTCAACGTTACTGAGATCACCTACCCACTGTGAAGCAAACTGAAGAGATTGTGTTCTTGCCATTTCTATTAAAAAGTTTTAGGGTTTTGAGAAAATTATTTTGACAAGAACAATCAAAGGGTTTTGAATCTCTTAAGTTGTGATGAAAAACTTTTGTAAAGGTTTACAGAGAAGATTTTTCAAAGAAAGATTTGAAGAATACAAATATTTCTGGGTTTGAAAATGATTTTGACATAGTTTTGTTAGTAGAAATACTTTGTGTATATTTTAAGGATTTTGTGAGGGGTATTTATAGAGTGATGAGAGGGGTAGTTTGTGCACAAATGTGGATTTGTAAAGTCGGTTTTTGAAAACGTTTTGAGTTTTCACATTTAACGCCACCACTCCCCTACCCACAGTAAAATCCCGTTTTTCAAGGAAACAGTTGTAGTGTACAGTAAAAGTGCACTTTTGCAGTAATAAAATATCCACAAGATATTTTATGTGAGAGGAGGCATTTAATGCCAAGTGGGATGAGGTGAGTATGAGGGACCCCTGACAGTAAGATACAAAGACATATATTCCTATATTTAATTGGTGTGATTTCCAACCTAGGACATTTAAGTAACTAATACTTGATGCATTTAGTTACTCATTCAATGCTCAATATCTATAGTCAGGGTCCCTGAATGAGTCTTACTCATTCAGTGAGAGGTTGTTTTGTGGGTTTCGTTCAGGGAGGAGGAACCATTTCAGAGAAAACTTACTGAGATTGGTTTTCAGATAGCTGACTTTCAATGTCAAGCATTCCCAATTCAGCTTTCAGTCTCCTGAAGGTAGGTTCATCCAAGGGTTTGGTGAAGATATCAGCAAGTTGATATTCAGTAGGGATGAAATAGAGTTCTATGTCTCCTTTCATTATGTGGTCCCTGATGAAGTGATATCTGATATCAATGTGTTTGGTTCTTTGATGAAGGACAGGGTTGTTGGAGATTGCAATGGCACTGGTGTTGTCACAGAAGATGGGTACCATTTAGTAATGGATGTCATAGTCACTGAGTTGACTTTTTAATCATAAAATATTGGCACAGCATCCTGCAGCAGCCACATACTCAGCTTCAGCTGAAGACATAGCCACTGATTGTTGCTTTTTAGCACTCCAACAAACCAGTTTTCCTCCAAGAAATTGACAGGACCCTGAGGTACTTTTTCTGTCCATGTTGCAACCAGCATAATCAGAATTAGAGTAACCTTTGAGATCAAACCCTGGGCACTTTGGATAATAGAGTCCAAGGCTTGGGGTTCCCTTCAGGTACCTGAGTATTCTTTTGGCTGCAGTGAGGTAGGATTCTTTGGGATTGGACTGATATCTTGCTATTAGACAGACTGAGAATTGTATGTCTGGTCTGGAAGCAGTAAGATACATCAGTGAGCCAACAATCCCTCTGAAATGGGTTTGATTGACTGATTTGCCAGTGAGATCAGGTACAAGGTTGTTAGGAGGGACCATTGGTGTTTTTACTGAGGCACAGTCAGATATCTCATATTTCTTCAAGAGATTCCTTGTGTATTTCTCTTGACTGATGGAGATTCCTTTATCAGTTTGCCTGATTTGTAGTCCAAGGAAGTATGTGAGTTCACCCATCATGCTCATTTCAAACTTCTTTGTCATCATTTTTTAAAACTATTTGCAAAGAGTGTAGTTTGTTGAGCCAAAGATGATGTCATCAACATATACTTGGACCAGTATCACATCTTGTTTTGTCCTATAGATAAACAATGTGTTGTCTATCTTTCCTCTGACAAACTTGTTTTGAATCAGGAAGGCTGAGAGAGTTTCATACCATTCTATGGGAGCTTGCTTTAGTCCATAAAGGGCTTTATCAAGCTTGCAGACATAGTCAGGGAATTCAATACTCTCAAAGCCAGGAGGTTGCTGAACATACACATCTTCCTTAAGTTCACCATTTAGGAATGCACTTTTTACATCCATTTGATAAACTTTGAAGTTCATGTAGGTAGCATATGCAAGGAAGATCCTGATGGCTTCCATTCTTGCAACATGAGCAAATGTCTCATCATAGTCAATGCCTTCTTGTTGAGTGTAACCTTTGGCTACAAGCCTGGCTTTGTTTTTAATGACAGTGCCATTTTCATCAGTTTTGTTTCTGAAAACCCACTTCATTCCTATGACAATGACATCCTGAGGACATTTGATCAAGGTCATAACCTTTTTTTTATCAAACTGTTGGAGTTCTTCTTGCATGGCCTGAACCCAGCTTGGGTGTTTCAGAGCCTCAGTGACACTTTTGGGTTCTATATCTGATAGGTAATCAGCATATAGACATTCATTGGCTGAAGCTGCAATTAACTTAGCAGCCATGCTTCTAGTGAGCATGCCCTCAGTGGGTTCACCAATGATGTTTACAAGCTCAATGTCCTGAGCTTTTGTCCACTTACTTTGTGGTCTAGGATCTGAGCTTGAAGAGGTCACTGGAGACTCATGAGTGAGTTTAGGTGCATGAGCCACAGAATCATTAGCATCTGTTGAGATGTCTTGATCAGGTTGAGGTTCATGAATCACAGGTTCTTGAACATTGGGTTCAGCGTTACCTATCCCAGCAGGGACTGATTGATTATCAATGAATTCACTGATAGTTGGTTGTGACAGGTTGTGAGGCAAGACATAATATGAGATGTCAGCATCAGCTTGGTATGAGGAATTTAATTCAGTGTTATACTCATCAGGAGGATATCTTAATGAGTTATCAATTCCTATTTCCTCCACTGAGGTGTTGGTGAACCTGATGCTTTCTGAACTCTCATCAAAGGTGACATGAAAGGTTTCCTCAACTTGTTGTCTCCTTGTGTTAAATACCCTGAAGGCTTTGGAGATCAGTGAGTAACCTAGAAAGTATCCATCATCAGCTTTAGCATCAAGTTTGCCTAGATGATCCTTGTGGTTATGAATAAACACTGGACATCCAAACACATGAAAGTAGCTGATATCAGGAAGTCTACCTTTGAATATCTCATATGGGGTTTTGTTATGCCTTTTGACAATGATTGACCTGTTTTAAGTGTAACAGGCTATTCTGACTGCTTCAGTCCAGAAATCTTTTGATAGAGCTGAGCCATTTAACATGGTTCTTGCAGCCTCAATGAGAGTTCTGTTTTTCCTTTCAGCCACCCCATTTTGTTCAGGGGTGTAAGGAGATGAAACATTTTGAGAGATTCCCTTTTCATCACAGAAATTCTCAAGCTCTTCATTTCTAAACTCAGTACCATTGTCTTTTCGGATTTGTTTTACAGTAATTTCATTTTGGTTTTCTAAATTCCTGATGAATAACATTATAGTATCAGCTGCCTGATGCTTTTTCGAAAGAAAGTATACCCAAGTGTATCTTGAAAACTCATCAACAATGACAAGTGTATACTTCTCATGCTGGATTGATCTAGGACTGACTGGTCCAAAGAGATCCATATACAAGAGGTGAAGGCAGCTTTTGATTGAGAAATTTTGTTTAGTTTTGAAAGATGCTCTTTGGTGTTTGCCTTTTTCACAGGCTGAGCATGGTTTATCTTTTGCAAAAACCAGTGATGGTAAGCCAAGGACCTTGTTTTATTTTGCCAAGTTTTTGATGTTTTTGAAATTTAAGTGTGAGAGTCTCTTATGCCACAGCCAGTTGATAGTTTCAATGGCTTTGGCAAAGAGACAAGTTCCATTTTGGGAGAGTGTTGACATGTCTAAGACATAAACATCATCTCTTCTAGGAGCTATCAACACAACTTCTTTGTTGGCATTAAAAATGGTACCTTGTTTGTCATTGAATTGCACAATGTACTTAGCATCACATGGTTAATTGACACTGATGAGATTGTATTTGAGACCATTGACATAAGCTATTCTAGAGAAAACTATTCCATTGCAGTAAATAGAACCATAACCTTCAGTGGGACATGATGAGTTGTCACCAAATACTACCTTGGGTCCTGGTTCCTTTACATATTTGTGCAGATACTCCTTAACGCCAGTCATGCTTCTTAAGCATCCACTATCTAGATGCCAAATAGGCTCCCTAGCGTGTCTCTGCACAAATAGTAGACAAGATTAGTTTCTCTTGCTGACCCACATACTAGTGGGCTTGGGCTTAAAGGTATCTTTGAATTTGGCAATTGACTCATGGTCAGTGGTTGAGTGCATTGTGCTACCACAGGTTTTGCATTTGGAGACTGAGGATGACTCAGTGATTTTGGGTTGCTTGGAACTTCTCCTTGCTGGAATGACACTGTCATGCTGGGATTTCTTATGAGCTGGATTTCCGCAAATATCACAGCATTTGTTCATAAGACAATCATCAGGATGATGATCATTAAAACCACAGTGTGGGCAAGGAGGAAAAGGTTTTGCTCTAAACTTTTGAGCAGTCTTGGATGTTGAAGCATACTGATGACCAATTTTGGTATAGTTTGCTTTACTGAGAGAACTTACATATTGTAAGTGATCAGAAGTTTTGTGATCATCCTTTTTGCAGATCATACAAAAAAGAATTCTATAACAGTTGTCAGTGGTATGACTGGTATAGTGACATAGATCACACTTCTATTTGGTTTTGGTGGTGGCTTTTGACTTAGAGGAACTAGAGGAAGCTGACTTTGTCTCCTTGATTGATTCAGGAACTTTTTCGATGGATTCCATCTTTTCAGTTAGCTTCCTCACAAGTTTAGTCAGCTGCTGAATTTGGTCAGCTTCAGTGGGGACAGAGGATGTGGAAGTCTCAGTGGGGGTAGATTCTTGTTGAATTGGTTTTGATGGTCTTTTCAGGATAGTTCTACCAAGTCCAGACCTTTCTTTTGGTGAGTGTGGATTGTATTGTAATGGAGTAAGCTCAGAGCTGGGAGCAGCACCCTGAAGAGGTTCCAGGGGTGGAAGTGGTGCTTGAGATTCAGCTTCAGACTCAGAGATGTGTTCAGTACTACTGGGCACATCAGGGAGTCCAAGCATGCTCTTTAGAGCTTGACTTTCAGGCTCTAGAATTCTTCCAGAATCAAAGTTTGGAAGCTTACTCTCAGGATTAACCCGTTCAATCCAATCACTGGGCTTGGGACTAGTCAACATACTGGTAATCATGCCACCAGACACAAATGATTTGGGACCCTGGTCTTTGTTGAGAGAGTCAGGAAGATGATCTTCACCTAAGACTCTCTTCTTGCTACTGGGGGCTCCCACAGCATTAAAGACCCTGGGATTCTTAGCAGTCCAACTATTAAGGATATCTTGAACCTTTTTGAGTTCGCCTTGAAGAGCCTGATTTCTTTTAACTAGTTAAGTGTTTTGAATTTGCAAAGTGACAGCCTCAAGCTTAGCTTGTTTTAAAAGAAGCAGTTCATCCCTACACTTGTTCAATTCAAAACTTAGCTTGTTGTATTTTGAAAAAAGATTCAGTCTTTGCTCTTCTACGAACTTAAGGTCAACATTAAGATAATTCATATAAGACTGCCAATCAGAGTCATCATTCATAGAAAGTAAAATATTTACCTTCTTCATTGTGATATTGACCCATTCTCCATTCCTGGCATGATTCTTTCCAACAGCTAGCTTGTCCTCTTCTAAGAGGGCCATCAGTGCGCTGACATGCACCATTTCATCATCTGATGACACTGGCTCTTCATCCCAGTCGAAGGTTTCAGCAACAAGACCTTTGTTTTTACCCTACACAGATTGAACACTTTTTGTTGTTTCTGAGGGACTAGCCTCAAGCAATGCAAGCTTAGCTTTGACTTTCCTATACTTAGCTTCAAAATCAACAGTTTTGTTTTGATCAGATTTGTTTTGAAAGTTTTGATGAGACTGATAGATTTTTGGTTGAAATTTGCTAAAGCCTGAGGACTAATTTGACCCTGATGGTTTATAAGAGGGTTCAGAAATTGTTTTTTGAAAAACAGTCTTTTATAAAATGACCTCTTTTGTGACACTTAAAGCATTCAGTGTCCTCATTTGCTTTAGCATTTGAAAAACCTTTTTTTCTTTTTATAAACCTTCGAGAGTTAGCAAGGAGTGCCCTTTCCTGAAATTCAACGTTCAGGTCATTTAGGTACTCCTTACTTGATCTCTCATCAGGCTCATCATCTGAATTTTCTTGGAAATCTTGAACCACATTGTTAAAAAAAAGCAGTTGATATAGGTGTTGAAGTGGTGGTCAGGGACTTCTTGACTTCCTGAGACTTCTTTAAGTCAGGGTATCGTCTGTTAATGAGGTTTTCCTCATAGACAAATTTCCCATAAATTTCAGGAAGTTCAAGATTTTGGATATGATTAGCATTCCTAATTCCCTGAGGGAAATTCAGCCACTTCTCAGGGAGACTATTGAGAAAACCAACATTGATTTCATGTTTGGACAACTTAACACCATCATTAGATAGTTCATTTAAAAGAGTTTTGTACCGGGTGTAAGTTTGAGACAGAGTTTCTGAGTCCTTAGCCCTGAAGGTGTTATACTCAAGTTTCAGGTCCATTATCCGGTTTTCCTTGGTATCAGATGGGCCTTCATGGCTATGAACTAGGTCATCCCAGGTTTGTTTAGCTGTACTACAGCTTATAACTAACTCCATAATATCATCAGGAAGACATGATATGATGATACTTTTGAGTCTTTGGTCCTGGTTGACCACTCTTCTCTCATCCTGAGTCCACTGAGCTTCAGGTTTAGGCAAACCTTCAGCAGTCTTTGGGATAAATGGACCTTCATTTATACATTTGATATGATAAGGTTCCATCCCAATCAAATAGCAAAGCATACGCTTTTTCCATTTGTTGAATTTACCAACTTCAAGTCTAAGGGAAACAGCTGAATAAGCTCTACCCTTTTTATCGACTAGTTGGGGCACATCAATTTCAGCCATAAGGATCCTGATTTAAAAACGTTTTAGAGCGGCTTAAAACAATTTTTATAAAAGGTTTTATAATCAGCCTCGCTCTGATACCACTTGTTGTTCCTTATTCACTATCTTAAAAACAGTTAAAGTATTTAAAACAAGATAATAGTGAATCTATGACTGAAAAGATATAAGTAAAACACACTGATTAATCAAACAAGAATACATTACCCAAGTACTTGCAGAATAGTACCTGGGATTGAAATGACAAAGGTTGGTGACTCCTCTCGAAGCTCAGGCTAAGTCTGAGCACAACTACAAGTACCCACTGAGCTATCTGAGTGAGTAAGTTGTATTTGGAGGAGTGAAAAGATGGCTTGCGCGTGTGTGTATTTTTACAATTCACAAGCTTAATCTTTCACTCCATCTCTTATGCTATTTATACAAGTATGAGATTTAACTCTTTCTTAAGTGACAAACTGACAACTTACAGAAGACAAAATACTGATGTATTTTGTCTCAGTTTACAAAGACTATTTTAGGTAAGAGACAGGACTGCTTTCCAAAGGTCAGTGATGACACTGAGCCTGATCTTTTGCCATTCAGGGAAAGTTGACTTTGGTTGATATGGAATTTGTCTTATCTGATTTAAACTTATCCCGCCTTCTCCCGCTCATTCTTGAGTCTTCATATCCTCCAGTCTTCTACTTCAGTTTGTCTTCAATGTAAGTAGTTGGAGAGGAGTCTTAGGGATTCAATGAGTTATTGTCATCACTCACTGAATCCACCATCTTCTTCTTGACTCAGTCTTTACCCTTTAAGTTCCGCCTTGTTGAGTGGAGAGACTTCCTCGTTGCCTTGTACTGAGTATCCTGAAGATGGCTTACTGAGAGACTATACGCCCAGTGACCTGTTGTTGTTAAAAGGTCTAAACACTTGGGATATTTTCTATTCAAATCCTAGATTAAAGGGTTTGGGTATTTACTGATCCCAACACAGAGGTCTTTATTGTTCTTCTCTTACGTTGAAACTTCCTATTCTTCCTGGTTTTGCTCTTAAGCTGTGAAGTGCTAACGTTGGCAAAAGAGGCAACTATTCTTGTATCAGTGGAAGGAAGCACATTAGTGTCTTGTGGTTTGTCATTAAGCTTTCTAGTGTCAATTTTAATCATTCCAGGTGCAAGTACATTTGTGTTACTACTCTTATCTTGTTCATACTTCCATAACTTTGCTTTCAACTCAACAATAGTGTGCAACAATTCTTGATTTTTAGATCGAATGTTTCCACTAACGTTTAGGACTTCTTTAGTGTATGAAAGATGAGTATCAAGTTCTTGTGATGCCTTATCACGAGTCTTTTTTAGCAAATCAAATATGACACCATATTCAGTTTTGACTTTGGCAATTTCTTGTTCATATTTTGAAATTTGACATTTTAAAGACACGTTTTCATCATCCAGTTGTTCTATTTTTGGATCAGAAGATTTTGAACGCAAATGGTTGATTTTGTTTTGCAAATCAAGTTCTCGATTTTGACAAAATTTTTGACACCATTGAAGACGACGTTTTGCATTCGAAAGCTCATTTAACAACCGCTCATTTTCAATTTTTAAAGGCTCGATTTGTGACACATTATCGGTATTCTCAACATTATCAACAGAATCAACAGCGATATAATCAAATGCATATGCAACAGTATGTAATAACACAACATTTATGGTATCAGCACATATAACATCTTCCAAGAGTCGGTCAACAAGATTTCTTAACATTTTCTTTTTACGTTTAGTATTTGAAATCGATGTTTTAGTTTGCTCGAAAACTGTTTTCATAAGACCAATCTCCTTCTGAAGATCCCGTTCCCAATATATTGCACACATTTTCAAATTTCGGACATGTGGTAAAAGTCTTTTCATAAAAATATCTCGTTGATTTTGCGCATGTGGCGATTGAAAATGTTCAGCTTTTATTTCAGAATGAACTTCAATTTCACGTTCCAAAAGTTTGATGTCAGACATGAATGTATCAAAATATTTAAGAATTTGACATCTGTCGGGTAATGATTTTACTTCACTGAAGGAAGGTAAAGGACCATTAATTTGTGCAACATTTTGTCGGGGACCATCATTAGAAAGGGACTCAGGAGTTGGTGTGATAACCCAAGGTGTGTTAGAATTATCCTGTTGTGTGACGAAAGTTATGGCTTTTGAATAGTTAAATGGTTTGTTATAAACAACATTTTCCAATTTTAACCGAATCTCGTCTTCTGCATCTAATTCCTCTGCATGATTATATTCAACAACACTCATAATTGAGTCATCAATTCTATGTTCTGCACTGTAAACTTGAGGATTTGGTTAGAATGCTCTATGTGAAAAACTTGGTTGGTAATCAGCAAGAATTGGTCAATATCCACCTGGATTTGGTTTAAAAGAAAACTTTTGAATTGTTGTGATTGACTCACCATGTTTGTAAACAACATTTCAAAATTCTTTTATTTTGTATTGTAAGTCGACAAAAGATAGTCATATATTTTTCTCCTCGAATGCTTTTTATACTCACAAAACTGTTTTTGACAAGTTAACAACTCAGACTTGGCTTTTTGAGTTTCCGAAGTGAGAGCGTTAAGTTGTTGTTTATGATCATATTTTAATTGTTCTATTTAAGAAAGCAATCCATTCTTGGAGGCAACTAGATCACATATCTGTTTTTCCAAAGATTTTTCATTTTGGTATGTTTTGCAAAAGCGACTTCAAAACCTTTTTCACGTTTTTGTCTTTAGTTTCAAAAATGTTGAGTTGGAATTTATAGCATGCATTATCCTTAGTAAATAGTGTAATTTTATCTTGCAGTTTCTTATTGATGTCATTGCACTTTTCCAGTTGAGATAGGGTGGTCTGAATTAAGTTGGTCATGAGCTCAAGATCTGGATTAGACAAAGGTTCATCTTGTTCAACTTGAATCTCAACATGATCATTATTTAGATCCTCAAATATCACCACGGAGTCAACTTGATTATCAATATTAACCATGAGGTCATCTTGATCGTCAAATATAATTACGGAATCCATTTTATTATCGTCGGAATGAGATGTAGAAGATTCATGTTGAACACTCTTAGCCTCGTCGGATGCAAATGTTGGCGGAGATATCAGATCATTAATGAGTATATTTTGATCCGGTACCTGAGACAAGCCATAAGTGTCATACATGGGCCTGAATCACTCATGTGGAGCTCTTGCATGTTTGCCATTAACATTAAAGCTGCATTAGCTTGCAAGTCCTCCATGTCATCATCAGAATCAGCATCAGCCATGAAGCTCTGTTCCTTGTTGGTAAGTGTTCCACCAGCTTCATCCTTGAGAGCCAAAAGTAGAGCTTCTTTGTGATAAGCGCTGTCTCTTGTTCTCGGCTTTGGGCATGCATTAGCCAGATGACCCTTCTCATTGCAGTTGTAGCATCGGTGACCATTTACCCTAGTCTGAGCATTTCCCTGATCAACCACTTGAGCCCGTTGTTGTGGATCACCAATTTTATTCCTACCATTAACATTAAACCCTTGACCACTACTCATCTGACGACCATTTCCACGATTCTGAATCTCAACCCTTCCATTGTTAACAACAGCTTGATTTCTTGTATTTGATGAGGTGCGAATGCAGTTGTTGGATTTGTTAGCAAATCGTCCGAAGAGGCAGATATTTCATTAATAAAAAGAGCTCTTGCAATCATTACAAATCCTTGATTCAATGCATCGAAGGCTTCTTCATCCTCATTTGATTCACTGTAGAGTGCTTGATCATTGTTGTTGTTGTATGGAACCAATTGAGTTTCTTGTGATTGTTGTTGTGATGGATCATATGGTGTAATCTGAGCAGTTGGTTGTGGAGGGTTTGTAAAGACAGTTGGCAAGGTCAGAAATTGAGGATAACATGATTGTGTGTACAAAGCAACAGTTTGATTATCCAGGAGTTAAGGCGAAGCAGGGACTCCACGGATGATTCTTTCTTTGTCTACTTCCTTTTGGTAGTGCTTCAAATAGTCATACAACAATCCGTATGTAGCTTGATGAAGATTCTTTGCTTGATGGATGAATGTAACATACTTCTCCTAATCAGGACCAAGACAACTCAAGAACTTTGTGTTGATTGCAATCCTTGGCATAATGATATTATGTTTATCCAAGTCATTAATGATGTTTGAGAACCGATTATGGTATGACTCTAATGTATCCCCTGGTTCAATCATGAAGTGTTCATATGCTAAGTAGATTTTAGATTCCATGTCCTCTTGATTGAGTTCAGTGCCTTCCATTAGAAGATAAATGTGCTCCCACATTGCTTTAGCAGTCTTCTGAGCATCAACACTACGAAGTATCGGATTGGATAATCCGAATAGGATATATTGCATTGCAATTTCATCGGCTTCTAAGTGAAGAAGTTGTTCAGTAGTAAGTTGATCAAGATCGACAACATTGGTAACATCATCTCTTGGTGGAGTAGCATTCGGATCTCCAAGTATAGTGATAGTAGGCATCTGAAAAGGACCTTCAAGGATGACCTTCTTCAAAAACATACCATGTGGCTTCTTGAGATCACAAAACCTAAAAAACCTTATCACCCATTGATCGTAGTTTCCGGTAGTGAGCATTGGAGGTGTATCAAGGGATCCAGCTTCATGAATGGATTATTGGCTACTTAAAGCTTCACACATCTTTTCAAACCAAGAGGGTTCCTTTGGTGTTGTAACATTGATAGCATACTTGGCGGGATACTGATATTGAAAGTAGTTACAATGTTGAACTTGTTGACGAGGGTTTGGTTGAACTATTTGTGGTGGAAGAGGGTTTACTCCTTGAGGAAAGTACATTTGAGATGGCGGTTGAAATTGTTGTTGAAGTTGTTGCAATTTTTGTTGAGATGGTGGAGGATATTGTTGATATTGTTGTTGTTGTTGTTGTTGAGGATACTCATGAGGAACGTAGTGAGAGTATGGTGGTTGAGACATCTTAAAACTTGTGTTGATGATGGATCTTTGTAGTCAAATGAAACTTTGAGTTTGTTGATGAAGTAACCTTAAGCGTAGAAACAAGCTTAGGCGTAGAAACCTTTTACACGTAGACAGAAGCTTACGCGTAGTAAGCGCTTACGCGTAGACTTGAGATAAAACTTAGCTTAGGCGTAAACCAAAGGCTTAATAGTAAGAAACCTTATGCGTAATATTTCCTTAGGCGTAAGACAAGCTTAAGCGTAGGAAATGCTTAGGCAAAGAAGTTTCTACTCGTAAGCTTTTTAGCTTAGGCGTAAAACTAGGGTTTTACCCAAAAATCCTTTACACTTATCCAAGTGTAAAAGATATCCAAATTCGAAGTGTTTTCAGGCTTATCCAAGCAAGAAAACATTGAGTAAACCAACAGCTCCAAAGATCAAATGACGAAATCCTTAGGTGTAGAATCTGAGGCTTAGGCGTAGACTTTAGAGTATACGAGTAGAACTAGGGTTTTACTACGAGTAGAAAGTACCAACTTTTACCAAAACTGATTTTTATGCTCAAAAGTGTTTTGTAACCTGATTTTAATGATGAAGTAGCTTCAATATCACCAAAATAACAATAAAGTTTGAAACGTGATGATCCAAAACAAATGTCACCCTTAGGCGAAGAATATACTACACGAATCAAAAACCAAGCTAAAACTATTCTACACACGTAAAGTTTGAAACTTGATGCAAAAAACTTAAACCTTAACACCCAATAAACCTTAAACTACAAGAATCTTGAGTTTACAAGTGTAAAAATTAAAGCTTTAAGCGTATGAAAGTTTGTAGCTTTAAAACCCACGCGTATGAAATACGACTTCAAAAACAAAAGTGTTTCACCTAACTAGATGGCGATTGATACCACTGTTAGGTCACCATAAGTTAACACAAGATCAATATGTAAGAAATAAGATGAGGGAGAGATTGGATGAACATACAATACACACACACGTATGAATATGGAAGAGTTATGCATAGGAAAATGTATTAAGTGAACAACCAACCTTCAAATGAAGGTTTACATGTCTTTATATAGGGAAGGGACCTAGGGCAACATGTCTAGTCCCTTCCTTCCTTATTGGGCTTGGGTCAAGGCCTATGGGCTTTCTACATAAGCCTTGCCATTAATAACTAACATAAAATCCTAGTTTAAGCAACCTATTACATATTAAATACTAACACTTGAAATATAAGTTAGGAGTGATTCCAACATGTATGTATATTGGTTAAATGCAATCTTTTATTTCAACTTAGGTTAAAGTTATGTATAGACAACATATTATGTATTTAGTATAGATTTTATAATTCGCATGATGTAGTCTTTTATAATTCGAATTGAAGTTCTTAACTTATCTCGCATTCTATAATTTCCAAATTTTAGTTGTGACGTTTTTGAAGTTCAAAATATATCACGGGAAAATTAGGAGACGGAAAATCATGTTATTACATATACGGTTTTGAGCGTGCTTTAAAAATAATAATTTGAAAATAATATTTTCAACTCACATAAGAATTTGTTAGACTAATGCCATATCTGTTTTGGTGTTGGTACACGTGGGAGCTCTTTGGTAAGAATGTGAGTTACGTCACATATTAGTTTACGAATAAAATTCGTAGTGGTATTGTTCAGAAATGAATAAACAATAAAATTTACATGTGAAAATGGTTAAATAACCTTTATAGTAGAATACTTCGTGTTTCTGATTAATTAATGACTTGAAAATTACGGGTTATTATAGATGGAGAATTCCAAAAAGGGATATCTTTCAGTGCAAGTAGATCATGGCTTAAGTAGCAAACTATGTGCTTCAACACCTGCTGAGGTGGCACGCATGATTAGAGTTCCTTATGCTTCGGCTGTAGGATCTATCATGTATGCAGTAAGATGCACAAGGTGTAACACCCTGAAAAATGGGTCGCAGCGGAAAATTGTGTCGTGGGTGCTACTAAATTGGTATAACAACATACAATATAGAATAATGGATTTACCTTAAGTAATTTCATTAACGAAAGATTTATATTTACATGTTTCAAAAATACTGCGGAAATGCTAAAGTGTCAACACGAGGTTGGTGAGTTCATAGGTTTGCATAAAAGTATTGCGAGTTCAAAAGAGAGCTTAGTGGTCATTGTGTCGCCCACAATGTCGTGAAAACAGAGTTTACCTTTAAGCAAAATAGTAATGTGGACCACAAGGTTTTCAAGTGCAAATTATTTCTCACAAACAAGTCAAATCTAACCACGGCATACCCTGCCTAACTCACAATATCAAAAAAATTATCCGCAAAATGGCTCATAAACAACAACTTGGACCATATAAAAAATGTAAACACTACAAAGAATATAATTTCATGCAAGCTTATTTATTAAGCATGCTAAGTCATGAAACCGACGCTCGACGCAACGCGTGTATAAGCATCATCAAATCACAAGGACTCTAACTCAATGTTTAGGGTGATGCCCAACTTGCCATGATTATATCTTGACTTTGGATGCTCCAACCTTCCATGACGTGTATAAGCATACAATCCGACAGGATATACGTCATGGAAGGTTGGAGCATCCAAAGTCAAGATATAATCATGGCAAGTTGGGCATCCAAAGTACAGACAGGATAGTCACCCCCGATAGATCTATCTATAACATTCACACTTCCCGTAGGAATAAACGGTTCATGAATGGGTAATAATGGAATACTAACCTTAGTCTAACAACATAATAACTTCCAATAAAACCACTAAAACATTTCTAGGTCCAATCAAAACAGTTTTCAAGCACTTGTGTCCACATAAAAACGTATTCAAATCAATCAGACAACGCATAACCAATTCTCGCATTTCATCAAATCAAGTAAACAAACGCGTATTCAATTCAATCAAGCATTACATTTAGTAAAAAACAAGCATATATTCTCACCCCCAAAACATTTATAAAACAAGTAAAGTAGGGGCCATGAACTCACCTTAATATAGAGCAACGCAAAATATCACAACTGGCATCGAGTAGCAAAACACATAGGCATTGACAAGTAAGGCACACCGATATCAAGAAGTGTATGCATAGCGGTATGGCATTGGCACAACCTAATAGTATACGACTTATCTCATAATACGTCTCGTAAAGCAAATGAGTTTTTGAAAGACAACCTCTTAGTTTCGTGGAATACTCGTATCAATGGTTATAAAAAATTTAGCGTCATTGCTCGTAAGCAAAGTTATTTTCAACGTTTTGTATGGTGGTAAGAAAGCATAGACTCAAAAATGTAACTCACGCCAAAGTATAATATATGTCTTAATATATTATAAAAGAAAAGTCAAGAAAGTATTGACTAGAAATCAAGTCGAGAAGACAATGAATAGAAAGAATTCGAGACAAGTAATGACAAATAATTATGTCAAGAAAGCGAGTAAATTGGTAAGTTTCGGTATTTATCGAATTTTCCCAAATAGTTTATATAAAACACAATTTGTTTTATAATTAGAAACAAGCTTGGACGTATATTAAAAGAGTTTGTGAAAATAAATTTTAGTGTAGAAATTTACAAAATTTTGTCATGACCCGTTCGTTTATTGAACGTTCTTAAGTTAAAAGACTTTATTGGAAATCAATTTCCCCAAGTCAATTTAATAGAAAACTAATAAAAAGTATTCATTGTTTATTAGACATTATTTCCTAATTGTGTATTCGTTGCCAATCAAATATATTAAATTCGCATCGAGTCTAATATATTATATTCGTTTCAAGTCCAATAAGTACAAAGTGTCCAATGTCCAATGTCCAAGAGATATTGATACATGTCTGTAAGATATAGGATTTCACAAACACATCAAACCATAATCACATGAGGCGTTTATAAATGTTAGAGAGAGAAAGTCCTAGAGAGAGAAAGGGAAGAGAGTTGGGAACTATGTGAAACAAAGAAAAATGGTATTGAAGCTCCAACCCTCTACCTTGGGAGGTAGAGGGTATTTATAGTGTCTTACAATAAACGCCACCTACGGGCTGTGGATCAGGCATACAGTGGGTAAAGACCCGTCCGTCCTCCACGGTTTTACTTAACTAACTACTTACTAACATCACTTGACTACGACTACGAGCTTTCTAACGAATACATATACTTGAGGTGACCGATACTTTAACGACTGAATTTTCTAATTCCTAACAATATCCCCCTAAGGGAGGTCACCTCAATTTATAATGAATACAAACAGATATTACATTAGATTTTTCTTGGATTCTTGATTAAGTTCTTTGCTCGTAGTCTTTGATTCTTCATGTTTTGCATGTTTGGATAATTCAAGTGGAGGTCTTTAACTGATCCACGTGATAATGAGTTTTGAGCCAGCTTTGAGATCATCAGCTTGCATAAATCTATGACTCTTCCATTGTGGTGTTGACATTGTGTGATGTTGTGACAGTGGACCGACATGCTCACATTCTGGATCATGAATTCTTTTCATCATAGTAGCGGAAGCTTTAGTTGATTCATGATATTTGCAGCAGCGTAGCAGAAGCATGGAGTGATAATATCAGAGTCGTTGATGCACTAATCATGATTTCTTTAGAGATGAATGTGTTGTGTGAGCATGCGGCTATTGATTGACCTCTCCATTCTGATCTGCTACAAACGTCGGGTGTACCTGCATAAAACAGTTAGCAATAAAGCGCGCGAAAGTGTCTTTGATCACTTTCGTTGAATTCAGTACACGGCCCACAGCTCCCCGTTGATCAGTACAAGTACTGCCTGTGACCAGGTATAATTCCGAAGAATCTCCTTGACAAGGTTTCGCAGCTGCTCTAGCTGTTCTCAAACCAGAACGTCTCAAAGAAGACAACACGGAGTGAGTGAACCAGCGAATTTGAGATTCACTGATTGATGAAAAGAGATTTGAAAAACAATCATGTATTGCTCAAAATAAAGTGTTTTTGCAATACAATGAAGGTTTTAAAGAAAATCAATTATCAATCATAAACACCTTTTATTTTTGAAATATTAATACACAGTCGATGTGCAAGAGAAAAGAATTTTAAGCACAACGACCGGTTTTTCAAAGGTATCCATCAATCCATAACCTGAACCAGGATTGATTCAAAAATTTGAATCGCCCCATTGTTTCTGTTAAGTTGTCACATGGCTGATCTATTGGATAGATCTCACATGCCACCTACCAAGAGCTTGTTTGATGTTTGCTCTAGAAGGCTTTCCATCTTCATTGTAAATATGTTTGCATATCACTCTGATGTTCTGGCAATACCACAAGGATAATGCGTAGGACTCTTAAAATATATTCTCTCTTTCCACATTGTGTGAAACAGATAGTCTTCATTGATTGTGTCCTTAATGAGATTTATTGATGATCTCGTGGCTCTAGACACAATTGTGCACATTAGGTTCCTATGCCGGAGACTAGGGAGAGGGTCTCCTTCTTCAATATCAACCATTTCTAAGAGAAAGTCGATAGATAATGTAGGTTCCCCTGTGAGAATGAAACAATCCTTTTAAGAGGAACTTGAGTAGCTTGGGAAGTTGTAGTGCAGTGCGTCACTGGGTCCATGACGTCTTGTCTTCAATACCGGTGTTACCTAGGTAACAGCCAGTAGCATATGAATTGAACCCGGTTTCTGCCCTAAGGTTGAAATAATGGAGGGCTATTTCTTTTCACCCTTTTATCATTCATTTCTTTTTCATTCTTCAACCCCTTCAGTGCTTACCGAAATTTCATAACTAGAACCTTGTTGGGTTTGTTCCAGTTCTAGCTCTATCTCAGTCCGCACTCTTCCCATATCTCACTTTACTCCTTTTATCATCATACCTAAGGACTTCTACACTATCTAGTGGATTGTCCCTGGGTAGATCCCTCCGGCTCTGGCGGGATCGTGGGAACGAATACCTAACCTAACCATCCTTATATCACCATACATAAAGTAAATTTGGTCGGTCTTTTTGGTATTGTTCATCAGCCATTGGAACCAATTGAAAACCATTTGAAAATCAATCCAGGTACTTGTGATACATGATCAAAACATTTTGTACCTGAATCGTTTTTGATATTTTAGAAAACGGCTCCCCCTCAACATGTGCATCATATGTTTGAAATCATTTTGGCACATGGAGGCAAGAGGAAGAATTCACTTCTTTGATAAATATTTTCTAAAAATCTCGACATTACTTTCCTGATCAAAATCAGTGTTTCAATACAGTTGAAGATATTTTCGGGAAAGAATGTGGTTTTCAAAAATTTGCTCCCCCTCAATATGTGTATCTGATTTTGAAATTGTTTAGCACATATTTGGGAAAACCTGCACTTAGAGACAAATCAGTCACGTTTTAATCCATTTTGGTTTGATATAAATGCTCCACCTTAACATGTGCATGGAAAATTTGAAATCATTTGGCACATGCAGGGAGGAGAGCTTGTTAATCACGTATAAAACCATTTATCAAATTATCAGTTTAAATCTAATTTAAATCACAAACTCTCCCCCGATCACAATTTTCAAATCCTTTGAGAGTTGTGATCTCTATTGATTTAAATTAAATTTTGAGAGCGTTTGAGGAGAATAGTGACTTGCTTTTGAAAGACATTTTAACTGATAAGGATTAGATTTTGAGACTTTAAACTCCATTGACCACTCATGCATAAATATCTTTTGAAAACATAACAATAGCCAAGGTCTTGAACCACTTGTATAAAACATTGTTCATTTTGATTATCCAAAAGTAGACCTTGCTCTTTTACGTGCCAATTGTTTGAAAAATAACCTTTTGATTGAATTGAAATCATTCTCCCCCTCAATCAATGACATGAGTTGTTGATTGAGCGTTAGAGATTTTGACAAAGATAAGCCCAGATGATTTTCAAAAATGGAGTCCGAGGTATTTTCAAAGCAATTTTGTTTTCATTAGATGACAAATATTTTTCAGAAGAATCATTAGACGGAAAAATATTTGGAAAGAAAACATTTGTCTTTTTTGGTGACAAATATTTGTTTTAAGAATCAGAGCATGAGATTTATAAAATAAGATTAAGCATGGCTCTGTTCTTACCTTTTAAAATGGGTTACTGCCTGAAATGACAATAAACCACCATTTTTCTCCGCCTCATTTTTTTAAAGCAATTTATGTACATTTGAAGAACATCTAAAAACCCGTGACATTCTTTGAATTTCAACACAAAGTCCGTAGATGATATCGAATAAAGAAAAACATGACAAAATAATAATATTTTTTAGGATTTTTCAAGATTTTCTAATTTTTATGGATTTTTGAAGTTTTCTATTTTTCTATTTTCTTTTGTGGGTTTTATAATTTTGTATTTTGCTTTTTGAAAAAAATATATACAAGAGATAGATGAAGCAAGACCTTTACTCCTCGTCTTCCTCTTGAAGACTTTTGAGTGTTTCCGGTTGTAGACTCTTTAGACCAAGTCGTGGAAGGATAAACTCAAAACGTTCTCTAGGAAGAGCTTTGGTGAAGATGTCGGCTAACTGGCATTCAGACCTCACAAAATAGAGTTCTACCACACCTTTTTCCACTTGTTCCCGTATGAAATGATGTCGAATGTCGATGTGATTTGCTCTTGAGTGTTGAACGTTGTTGCAGGAGAGAGCAATGGCACTTTTGTTATCACAATACAGAGGGATTTTGTTGAATTCAAAGCCATAGTTAGATAATTGGGATCTCATCCATAGGATTTGAGCACAACAAGATGATATGGCTATGTATTCAGCCTTTGTAGAGGATATAGAAGTACTCATTTGTTTCTATGAAGACCAGCTCACAAGCTTATCACCCAAAAACTGAGCACCTCCAGACGTACTTCGACGTGTATCTTGACATCCTGCATGGTCAGCATCTGCATAGGCTGTTAGTGACATACCGGTGTCCTTCGGGTACCAAAGTCCCATGTTGATGGTTCCTTGGAGATACCGAAAGACCCGTTTAACCGCTTCAAGGTGCTTTTTGGTAGGCTTAACCTGGTATCTAGCACACATGCATACAACGAACAGAATATCAGGTCTACTGGCTGTGAGGTACATCAGGGATCCAATCATACTTCGATATTTCGTTTGATCTACCATGATCCCTGAGTAGTCCTCATCTAGTTTGGTACGTTCCACCATGGTAGTGTCAACGGTGTCACAAGTGTCAAATCCAAATTTCTTTAAAATTTCATTTGCATATTTAGATTGATTGATAAAAATGCCTCCGGGACTTTGTGAAATTTGTAATCCCAAGAAAAATGACATTTGTCTCATCATTGACATTTGAAAGTTGGAGCCCATTTCCTTATAAAAACGGTCACATTCATTGGGGTCAGTCGAGGCAAAAATAATATAATCAACATAGATTTGAACGTAAATTAAATGTTTTCCTGACTTTCTGGTGAACAATGTCGGATCAACTGCTCCTTTGCTGAATCCAGTAGATAGAAGAAACTTTGATAGTCTATCATACCATGCCCTTGGATATTGCTTCAAACCGTAAAGAGCCTTCTTCAAGCGATAGACATGAGTAGGATGCTCTGGATTCACAAAACCTTCAGGTTGGCTGATGAATACGACTTCTTTAAGATCTCCGTTAAGAAAAGCCGTCTTTACATCCATCTGATAGACTACCATGTTCTTACTTGCTGCATTAGCGAAGAAGATTCTGATTACCTCGATACGAGCAACTGGAGCAAATGATTCTTCAAATTTAATACCCTCCTCTTGATGGTATCCTTTTGCAACCAATCGAGCCTTGTTCTTTAATACATCACCATGCTCATCAAGTTTTACTTTGAAGATCCACTTTAGAGCAATGATCATAGCACAGTCAGGAGCAGGTACTAATTCCCATACATCTAGTCGATCGAACTCATGAATTTTTTCTTGCATAGAATTGAACCAACTGTCTTCATTCATTGCAGTTTTAACGTCTTTTGGTTCGACCTTGGATAGTACAGAGTTGAAGAAGCACCATAAGGCATCAGTTGCAAGTTGTTTGCGAGTGGATACTGGGCGAGAGGGATTTCCAATGATGTTGTCCAATGGATGATCATGTGTCCATTTTCTAAGGTGTTCGTGTGGTTGTTGTTGAGGAACTGAAGTAGCAGAGTCGATTTCTCCTGATGAAGATGGTTCTGATGATGATTCAAGAGCAAATATGTTTTCAAATGGGGCATCTTCGGGAGTAGCAAAGGGATTATCTTCATCAAAGGTTCCAGACAAAATTCCATGATGTACACTCGATGATTGATGATTTGTTGATGAGACAGAGTGATCAGCAGCAGGCGCTTCTTGACTTAATGACATAGAAACTGAAGGGTTAACTTCATTGACAGGGATAGGAGCAGCCTCTGTTGATGGAATTGACAGATCATTAGCAATTGGCTCATAGTGTTCATCAAACATTGGATCAAACAATTTCTTCAAATCATCTTCTGAAGGAGGTACATAAGGAGTTGCTGACAAAGAATCGTGTACAAGAGTAAAACTGATGGGACTACTTGATGAAGGTTGTGATGCGGGTCCAGAACTGGGTTGTCCTGGAGCCATTTGACCGGTCAGCTCATCGAACGTAACGTGAATTGTTTCCATGATATTTCGGGTTCTTTTGTTGTAGATTCGGTATCCTTTTCTGCTTGGTGCATATCCTACAAATACTCCAATGTCCGCTTTAGCTTTAAGTTTGCCTAAGTATTGACCCTCATTAGTTGGATAACACAATGCACCATACACACGAAGGAATGAAAGATTAGGTTTTCGATTTTGGACAAGTTCATATGGAGTTTTTCCATGAGAAGTGTGAATTAGGGATCGATTTTGAGTGTAGCATGCAGTGGCAATGGCTTCAGCCAAGAGAAACATTGGAACCTTTGAGTAAATCAGCATTGTTCTTACGGCTTCTACAAGAGTTCGATTTCGTCTTTCAACTACACCGTTCTGTTAAGGAGTTCGTGGAACACTTCTTTCATGACTGATTCTAACACTTTCATAAAACTCACTAAGTTCTTTATTAACAAACTCAGTTCCATTGTCTGTTCGGATGATTCTAACAGTTTTGTTAAGTCGAACCTGTAGCTGTTTGATAAGTTTAATGACGATATCTGGAGTTTCATCCTTTGTCCTTAAAAACTTAACTCAAGTAAATCGAGAGTAATCATCAACCACAACTAACACATATTTATTCTCGAAAATATTCTGCACTCTCATGGGTCCACATAAATCCATGTGAATGGTATGAAGAACTTCCATAACTGAGTTTGTAGGTTTGGGTTTGTGGGCATACTTCCTGCTTTTTCCCAATTGGCATGCTGAACAAAGATGATCATTTTCATACTTTAGTCTAGGTAAGCTTATTACTAAATCCTTTCTGGAGAGATCATTTATGGTGCCAAAGTTCGGGTGATTTATACGACGATGCCATAACCAATACTTTGTTTTCGAAGCCTTTGATAGCAAGCAAATTGGAGAAGACTTCATCATATCTTCGATAGAGATGGTGTATAGATTTGAACCACATGTTCCTCTTAAAAGTTCTCTACCATCAAGTTCTCTAACGAAACAAGTATGTTTTCTGAAGGCCACTTCTAGATCAGAATCACAGAATTGACCGACAGAGAATAAGTTATGACCAAGACCTTCAACGTAATATACCTTGGAGATAACACTATCACCAACAACATAGTCTCCATAACCCATAATTGCACCAAAATGATCATTCCCGAATCTAACAGTCCCGATGAATTTACTCACAAAGTTCATGAGCCGTGACCGGTCTCCAGTCATATGCTTGGAACAGCCTGAGTCCAGGTACCACAGAACGATTTGAACGATCTGCAATTGAACACAGACAAGAATGGATAACTGGATAATTGGGATCCCCATGCAAGAATGGGTTCTATTTGGTTAGTAACAGTGATTGGAACACCCACATCAGAAGTAGAAACAATGGAATCATCAGGGAGAGATGCAGTGCTAGTGTCCGTATTTGACCTATTCAAAGTATGTTCACTTCTTAAAGGAATAGTTCTACCAGTAGGCATCCATTTCCTAATGGGAATTGATCTAGATAACTTAGGGCACATCTCATTAAGATTGAATTTGCGGCCAGTAGGTATCCACTGATAACTTATGTTACTAAAGTTCCTTCCTGTGGTTTTCCAATGTTTTCTAACCTTCTTCCGCCATTGTTTTCTAGCCTTCTTAGCTTGATTTTTTGTATTCACTATCTTAACAGGGCATTTAACAGCATTAATCAACTCATTCACACCACATTCAAGATTAGTAACAGAAACCAAACAATCATCATTACATGTTTTACCAATAGTAGCAGAATTCGAATTAATTACAGTACGCTTATAGCTAATACTAGAATCAACACAATTCATTTTATTCAACTCAAACTTAATGTTCCTAGGGTGGTCTTCTACTTTCTTCCATTGCACATTCTTAGCTTGCGAGGTCCTATCTTGCTTTGTATTGCCTGAAGGCTTTGACCCGCTTGCATTTGTGTCACTAATTACTCCTGTAGAGGGAATTATGGGAACATTAGTTGGTTGAGCTACCTTTTGCATTCCTGAACTAGACGTGCAGGGATCTGAACTAATTGAAGGCACTCTAGAGTTCACTTTCTTAATACTGGGCATAGAAGTGTTGGGATCTGAGCTACTCGATGGCATATTAAAATTCACTTTCTTAATGCTAGGCATAGAACAAGGCATCACAGCTTTACCTTTCTTACAAAAAGATTTAGGACACGTTGCTCTTAAACATTCTAATTTCTCTATCAAATGGCTTATTTATGAAATCCTCTTCTACAATCTCTCGGAGACATTCTAGACTATCCTTAAGGTAAGCGAAATAGTTATGAAACACAAGTTCGTTATTTCTAAGATGAGGAGGAATGTATTTAACAGTCACAGTATATTTACAGTCAGCAGATGACTTTGATGCGACATTCTCATTAAAGACAAGTGGCATTTTCCCTCTTTCCTGACTCCTTAAATTCTCAATTTCCTTTTGTAGAGACGTTATTTTTTCGTTGTTCTTGCCATGAGTGACTTTCATTGAATCATATAACTCTTTAAAGTTTCGTTTCACCTTTTCATTTTCTTCTAGAAAACTCTCATTTTCCTTTTGTAAAACATTAACCAAGTTTTGAAGATGAAAAGTTTGAGAACACTGAGAATCTAAAGGAGGAGGCATTTGGGAGCTAGTCACATTGTTCTTTTCACCCTTTAATTGTGAAATTTGGGTTCTTATTTTTCTGATCGTGTTACAATGAGCTCGAATCTGTTCATCACGTTTGCTGATTTCAAAAACTGCATCAAATTCAGGAGCATCCAAGGATGACTTGATATTTGAAGTTTTAACATTTTCTTTTAGATGTTGGTATTTTAATTGCAAAGCAAGATGCTCAACTTCCAATTTAGAAAACAGTTTCACCAGGTTATCATGATCATCCCGTTCAACTTTATCATGCAATTTAGAGTTAGTTTTCTCAAGCTCAATGACACGATCATGGGAGACTTTCAGAGCAACAGATAATTCATGAAATTGAGATGCATTAATTGAACAATTTGTGGAAGTTTAAAACACATCTTAAGTGATACATTCAGAAATCAGATTCTCATTTAAGGTATGCAAGTTCTTCCTCTCAATCTCATTATATTTTAATTCTCGCTCATAGTCATTGACCTCAACTATCATTGCATCAAATTCCTTTTCCATTTCTTTAATATCTGAATCCATCTCCTTTTTAAGACTCTCAAATTGACCTTTTAATTGTTTAAAGAAATGCATGACCTCAGTTAAATAGCATTCTTTAGTTTGCTCAAAACCCCTCTCCCCTTCAATTATCCCAGTAGGTGTGATCCTTTTTTTTACATGTCTTCTCAAAATCAACAAATAATTGATAAATAACATACTGACTGATTAAGGTCTTGCTCTTATTGGGAATAGATCTAAGAACTAAATGCATTGGTGTATTGGGGGGATATACAGTGGCAGGAAGCATTCTCCTACATGGGGGATTCTGTTCAACAAACTCATCAGCTTTTTTCATGTCCATATCCTTTTTCCAGAACACTTGTTCAAGGGTCAGCTGTGTTTGAGGTCTAAACTTGTTAAATGAAATCCAATTATCCTTAGCATAGTTGGGTGTTTTATAACTGATTTTCTTTTCTATGCATGAAGGGCTCTTAAGTTTTTCATCCAATTTATTTCTAGTGACTTCTTCTAACTGCTTATCTTCCTCAGTTTTCTCAACGCAACTAGGTTTCTGTCTAGGCTTAAGGATTTCATTGCCATCATAAATTACCTTCTGTGCTTCTCTAGCTTTCTTACAAGCCTCAGGGTTTGGTTCATCAACTAATGCAACACTATGTTTGTCACTTAGAACTCTATGCTTAGTGATCATGTGAGCAGTCTGAATCGTGTTTCCTTGTACGTACAATTTGTTTTCAAGTTTGTTTTTCAAAGTTTTTAGGTTGGAAAATTCATTTAAAAGTTTTGATTCCTTAGCATTAAATTTCTGCTTAAGCACTTTCACATTTTCTTGAAGTTCTTGTTTTTGCTTAGCCGTTTTATTAAGCTTTTCTTTTAAGGAATCTAGCTCTTGTTTTAGTATTTCTTCCCTAAAGTTACTTTTTCTAATAATTGTACGCATTTGGTCATCAATTTCCTGCTCACGAGTGGTTAACTCAAACTTAGCGCGTTGTTCATAAATGGCAACTTGTTCTTTATAGGCATTAAGTTCAGAGATAACAGAATCATCAGGGGCACATGGAGTGTATTCATCAAAAACATGGTCATCATTGACTGCAGAAGATGCATCACTTGGTTCAATCACACTTTCACTTTGGATCACATATTGATCATATGGGACAATATTACTATTACCCATATTAACAATATCTGTTTCACAAGTTTCATGTGATTGGACTTTGTCATGTATCTTTTGCTCATCAACTTCATCATATAATTTTAATACCTCTGAGATGATTGATTCTTTGGATGGACCAGCTTTGCTTTGATGATGAGACCTTTGGAGAGACCATTGGAGAAATGATAGCCATGAAGATTGTCTGGGCAGTAGGTTCATCATCGACATCAGAGTCATATGCATCACAATCAGCAACTTGAAAGGCATTTTGATGATTGTGACCTATTTCCTGAATTGGCTGCTCATCCACATCTGCATCATATGTCTTAGCATTCCCTTCTGCAAGAAATAACAACTCCTCTTCATCCAAAACTGCACCATTGTCCTGAGCTTGCACAAGCAACATCTTGTCTCTGAAGTATTCTGCATTTTGAGGACATTTTGGAGATGTGCAGTTCCTTGCAATATGTCCATCACCACCACAGTTGTAGCACTTGATTGGCTTTACTTGTCCCTGATTGGTATTTCTTCCACGATTCTGATTAGCCACATACCCTCCACCTACTCCACCTCTTCCCTGTTCATACTGCCTTCCTTGAAATGGTTGCACCATAACCTTTCCATCTCTGACAGTAGCTTGATTGTGTGGGTTGGATGCTGTTCTAAGGTTATTGTTGGTGTGAGGAGTGGTATTTAGATTTTGACTAACCATGAGAGACAGTTGATTGATGAAGTTTTCCATGATTGTGTTTGAGTCTGGAGGCTTATATGCTGGATCAGGAATGAGCTTGTAGTTACCATTACCCGTAGGTATGACTTGAGAAGCTTTGGTGGTAATTCCAACATTTGTGCAAAAGGGTGTTGAATCATTTGAAGAACTTGTTTCTCCCTGTTTAGTTTTGAACTATTCAAGAATCATTCTTTCAAACATAGCATGCCTCTCATTCTGAAGAAGGAAGGCATATAGTTGCTCATAGTTGGTGTTCTTTAATCCTTTGGTTAGATTCACAGAGGTGACGAATTTGTGCCATTCGGGATTCATGTTGTTCACAAACTTTGAGTTCAGCTGAATATTCGGCATGGTCATTTTGATATTCCTCATATCATTCACAAGCTTGTGGAACCTCACATAATATTCATAGACACTTTCTTCTTGTTTCATCTTAAAGTGCTCAAATTCATCATACAGTTGTGATATTCTGTCTTCCTTAGTTAATTCAGAACCCGAGAGAAGCATCTTGACATTATCCCAAACCGCCTTGGCTTCAGTGTTGTGATTGATAAGATTGTAAATATCTTTTCGAAGACCCTGAAGTATAATGTTTGAAGCCCTGATATCAGCATCGAATCTCTTTTTCTCCTTATCACTGAGCTCATCATACGTCTTTGGTCTGTCTAATCCAAAGATCATTGTTCCATCTGCAGCAGTATCAATTATGTCTCTTGTAGTCTCAATATGATAAGGTCCTTCATCAATTGATTTGAGAATGTTGACCCCATTTTCCTTTCCCAAACAGTACAACCTGATTCGTTGAGCCCATGAGTCATAATTAGTTCTGTCAAGCATAGGTGGACGAGTATCTGATCCTGCTGCTTGAACGTCCTCAGCTACAGTAGAAGCGATAGTAGGTGCATTGTTAGACATTATTACAAGTTCTAAGGGATTTTACTATTCTTTGATTAAACCGGGAAATTGATTATTTCACGGGATTTTACAAAACCAAAAGAACAAACGAAAAAATGCAGCACGAAGAAGTGACAAGTCTCAATAGACAAGTAGCTAAACAGTCAACTCGCTTTGGTATCAACTTGCTAAACAGTCAACTCGCTTAAAAGACAAGTCGCTTAAAACTCAAGTTGCTTAAAGAATCAACTCGCTAAATAGCCAAGTCGCATACAGAGACAACTCGCTTAACCACCAAGTCGCTTAAACCAACTCGCTGACAATACAACTCGCTTAATAGCCAAGTCGCTTTAAAACTCAAGTCGCTTAAAGAATCAACTCGCTTAATAGCCAAGTCGCATATACCAACTCGCTGCTAATACAACTCGCTTAATAGCGAAGTCGCTTAAACCAACTCGCTTCCAATAACAAAGCAACTCGCTTCCAAGAAACTCAACACCGTAGCTCAACTCGCTTCGTACAATATTTGAAAACAACCACTTTATCATTCAAAAACAGCTAAGCCACAATGATTCAAGCCTTCCAATTCAAAACCTAAACACATATGATGATCCTAAATACAAAAGTACAATCAAAATTTAAACTTTAACAATAGAAATTGACCAAATGATTCAAACTCTCCTAAACACTTATAACCCCAAAAACCTTATAAAATCCACCAAAACAAAGAGCATGAAAGATGAGTGATCAAACCATGGCTCTTGATACCAATTGTAAGATATAGGATTTCACAAACACATCAAACCATAATCACATGAGGCGTTTATAAATGTTAGAGAGAGAAAGTTCTAGAGAGAGAAAGGGAAGAGAGTTTGGAACTATGTGAAACAAAGAAAAATGGTATTGAAGCTCCAACCCTCTACCTTGGGAGGTAGAGGGTATTTATAGTGTCTTACAATAAACGCCACCTACGGGCTGTGGATCAGGCATACAGTGGGTAAAGACCCGTCCGTCCTCCACGGTTTTACTTAACTAACTACTTATTAACATCACTTGACTACGACTACGAGCTTTCTAACAAATACATATACTTGAGATGATCGACACTTTAACAACTGAATTTTCTAATTCCTAAAAACATGTCCAATAATTTTCCAAATAATAACCATTCATTATGTCTATAAGTCAAATCACAATATGTACATTAAAGTTTGTTAAGTATCTGTATTATCCAAATCCAAGTCACAATCCCAAGTTCAATTTCCAAAACGTACCAATATCACAAGAGTCAAACCAAACTAGATCACGTTAGTTCGATATTCGTATCTGATAAATAAACATTTTACTTGAAAAAATAATTACACACACCAATTATAAACTCAAATCCAAACACAACACCATTGGGCTTTGGCCCATTACTACACTAAGCACACCCTAGTGTTATTAGTGGGCTTGACCCACATTTGAACCCAAACGAACCCTAGAATTGGGCTTAGGCCCAACAACAAACAAAACACCCTAACTGAATTGTGGTACCTAGCCCTATACATACAAACTGCAAGCGCTCTTTTTGTTTTTTGTTTTACAGACAATCACAAACAACACTTGCTTTTTGTTATTCAGTTTTAAAAATAAAGCAATACAACACTTTTATTTTATTACTTCATGGATTGAAGACCTAACACCACTCAATGCAACTCAACACAGCCACAAGCATACAACGATACAACGCAACACACGACTCAAACATTCTTTGTGATTTTGAAATATATCAAACCAAGCTTGCCCCCTAATAGTAACGACTAAACACATACTTACTTATTTGCTTTTGCACCGAATCAAAACCAACACCTACGTGGTGTTTTATAGTGAGTCGAACAAACAAACACAACACCATTCAAAAAACACCCTATACGGGTTGTCTCCTTTTGAACCGAGACCAAAAAATACAACCAAATACTATATATTTACACATCAGATAAGAAATCCCAATCCATACCCGAGGAACAAACTGATTTTAATAAGCAAACTTGAAACCAATTTGATTAGATAAACGACTTAAATCCAAACCATGAGAGTCACGGGTCTCGACCAGATTCGTACACATCTCAAAACAATTTTAAACATACCAATAAGTAAAGAATATAACCAATGCGATCAGCATTAACACATGATTTTTGTTAATTCACCACACAAATCGTTATTATTAAAAGTGTTTTAATCTGGTTTATCCATGAAAAGTTAAAAAAAATGACTACGTACAATTTATGAACAAAAGGAATGAAAATCAAAGAGGTTTCGGATCTTGACTTACTCATAAATCGAGAGAAAAAGAAGTAAGGAGGGAGATATTGAGTAGCACGATCCGAACACCACGGATGACAAATATAACATGATCTAA
Source organism: Chrysanthemum makinoi (assembly GCA_910596185.1). Classification (NCBI taxonomy): domain Eukaryota; kingdom Viridiplantae; phylum Streptophyta; class Magnoliopsida; order Asterales; family Asteraceae; genus Chrysanthemum; species Chrysanthemum makinoi. Next base: position 162,128,221 of record OU343221.1, read on the forward strand.
ACTCCATATACACGAACGAATCACATACCAAAACCCCGGTCTACAAACCTATTGGTGACCTCTAACCCATACACGATCTCTTCTTGTCTTCAACGTTGGTGGTGGTGGAGGCGGCTGACGGCCTGAGGTTGGCCGGAACAGGAGATGATGGCCGGTTGTAGAGGGGAGGAGTGTGAAAATTAGGGTTACTCAATGATTAGAAACCCTAAAGGTCCAAATTTATACTGAAAACCACAAGGACCGATTTTGTAGATTTCCAAAACTAAGGGTCGACGGTGTAATATTATGTACAGGGACCATTACTATAGTTTTTTGCAATCTTTTGGGTATTGAGGTTCGAGACTCATTCGGACTAGCAAACGATCGATTCAACTTACAAAAATTATGCCATCGCGTTCAGAATAATATTTCCAATATAATAGAGTATTCACATGACTATTCTCACAATAATATAATAATCAAATCGAATTGTTGGTTATGCTGGTACACGTTGTGTGCAAATTCCTCGTTTCACGGGATAACCTATCGTTTCAAGTAAAATGAGCTCGAAAAAGTTCGTAAATGAAAAGTAAGAATAATTACTTGTAAAATAAATGTCAGGAAAAGTATGGGTTGTTACACAAGGCCAGATGTGGCGTTTGCAGAATATCACCAGTCGATATCAACAGAACCCAGGTGATCTTCACCGCATGCTGTTAAAAATGTAACACCCTCATTTTTGAATAGCAGCGGAAGCTAATCGAGGATATTACTTATTAACACAAAGTACACATTGCAGAAAACGACTCTAAAATGAGACGTTTTAAAATACATTATCATTCGAATTTATTCATAATATCAGAGTAGAGGTCCCATAAAGTATATAATAAGTTTAAAAGTTTTTCGAATGATAATATGATAGTCTTCAAAATGCATATTCCGTGTGCCTTCATTCGCGTGCCAGACATATCTTACGGACCTAAGATAAAACATGCCAAAAACTCAACACAATGGTTGAGTGAATTCATAGTTTTGTAAACAGTAGTGGACAATAGTTTTTAGTATAATTTCTATGTGTACAATTATCTTCTTGAAAGTTATCATTGCTCTAAGCTCATGGAACTCACGACTGACTGTTGTATATATATCACCGGACGATATATATAGATATAAGTAACATGCCCCGAGTAGGTATTTTGCCATATACCTAGGTAAATTCAAATAAAGTGTGTTTGGTTACAGATCCGGCTAACACAAACGGGATTCGTCAATCCCGATAGGCCTATCCACTATATTTGCGCTCACTCCCAGTGATTAGTGGTCCATGATGTAGGGGACTTTTGGCATAAACAACTTAGTGGTATGCAATAATACAATCAAGGCATTCAGTTTTCAAGTAATTGTCCATAATAAAACATTTAGCATGTATCTCCCCCAAGTAGTTTATAAAACAGTTAAACAAAAGTTGGGGCTATGAACTCACCGTAGTTATCAGTAGTAGATTATTGCAAATACAGTGTATGTTGAGTCTTCGATCTTTAGTGATTACCTACGAAAGCATAATAATTATGTTTTAGTATAGTTTTTAATATAAGTGTACAAGTATATGTAATTTGTTGGCTTATGATGTTGTACATGGTTATTAAGCTAAGGTATCGCTTAAGTGTTTGCTTGGCTCATAGACTTTTTATAAATGACCTCGTACCACCGTTCGGGCTAACAAAATCAAGAGGTCATGTAGTAATCGCACGAGGAGCCAGGACACTTTAAATCATAAATCCACAACTCGTCGATATGATACCCCCGAAGAGGCCTCTTTATGATAATGAAATTCCCTACTATTGTAGTATTTATCATTTATAAGTAAGTTTTTGACGAGACAAATGTTGTACAAAACATATGTCGTCTTTCGTCGAAGACTATTTGAGTGGTGACGTGATAGTATAAATTGTGTCGTGAAGCATTTCATGTGCAAGTGTTGTTCACTTAATGAGTTTTGTGATTTCGGCGTGTCATATTATCATGTTGCGAAATATAAAGGTTTCAAAAGAAATTTTTAGAATAATATGTTCATGATTTTAGAAGTTAAAACTTGTGAAAATGGTATTTATATAGTTTATGTGTCATATAGCAATTTTGTCAAAATCTAGTAAAACTTCATCTAATAACCAAGTTTTTGGAACAATTTTCGGGTCAACATACCCAAACTAGTCATGTGGCTAAGTTACAATTTAACAACTTTGAAATAACAGTTATGGTCATATCTAGTGGTTACATTCAAGTTAAAATAGCTTGAGACATTAGTATTAGTTTAACAATGGCTTTGTTTTGGTCTGAAAGAGTCAAAAATACAACTAAGTTTTCTTAACCATGGCTGTTTTTCTGGTCACAACAGGTCCGTGTAGTTTTTGCTGTTTTTTAGACTTTTCGTTCACTTTCTGCTCATGTGCACCTGAGTTTTTGAAGAAACTTTCATTCCGAGCAACTTTCGTGTTTTACACTTTTTCTGATTCGGACCAGAAAAGTGTTTAAATCGCGTTTTAAAATCGTTTCAGAAGACTTTTGACATATTAACCAATTTCATCTAGTCATCTTCTTTTAACCATAACTTTTTTTCTACAAATCCATTTCAAGTGATTCAAAAGCTCAAATTCAAGTTTTTACCTCCTCTAACAACTTCTTAAACTTAATCTAGTCCAAAGTTCATGATTTTTATGTTATAACTCATGATAATTCACTAGTTTCTTACTAGTTGTCTTAATGAGTTTCTACACTAGTTTTTACCCATCAATTTTATGTTCAACATCATGCAAGCCTTATTACATGTACTACTTATATCAAATTATATCAAATAATCATAAATATTGTTACAACCATATTGAATGACAAGAAATTTAAATAACTTCTTACAAGAGTTAGGTTGAATAGTCACAAGAACAATCAAGCCTAAACCCTTCCAAGTCTTCAACCCTTCTTCAATCTCTTAACCCAAGCTGTAACATATTGGATTTCACAAACACATCAAACCATGATCACTATGAGGCGTACAATATTAGGTTTTAGAGAGAGAAATAGTTAGAGGTTTGGGAACTTAGTGAGAGAAAGTGAAAATCTTATTATGAGCTCCTACCCTCTACCTTGGGAGGTAGAGGGTATATATAGTCTTACACAAATCGCCACCTACGGGCTGTGGATCAGGCATACAGTGGGTAAAGACCCATCCGTCTTCCATGGTGTAACTTAACTAAATACTACTTAACATTAAATGACTACAACTATGAGCTTTCTAACGATTACATATACTTGAGGTGACCGACACTTTAATAACTGGATTTACTAAATCCTAACAATCTCCCCCTAAGGGAGGTCATCTCAAATTACATTGAATACTAATCCATATTACATTAAGATTGTTCTTGGATTCTTGATAATGTTCTTTGCTCTGTAGCCCGTAGTCATTGATTCTTCATTTTTGCATGTTTGGTCAATCCAAGTAGAGGTCTTTAACTGATCCACGTGATAATGAGTTTTGATCCAGCATTGAGATCATCAGCTACCAAAAATCTCTGACTCTTCCATTGTGGTGTTGACATTATGTGAAGTTGTGACTTTTGGACCGACATGCTCACATTCAGGATCATGAAATCTTTTCATCGAGTAGCGAAGCTTTAGTTGATTCATGATATTTGCAGCAGCGTAAGCATGGAGTGAAAATATCGAGTCGCGATGCACTTCATCATGATTTATTTAGAACTGAATGTGTTGTGTGAGCATGCGGCTATGGATTGATCTCTCCATTCGGATCACTGCAAACGCTTGGGTGTACCTCGCATACAACAGTTAGCAACAAAACGCATGAAAGTGTCTTTGATCACTTTCGTTGAATTGAGGTACACGGCCCATGGTTCCCTGTTGATCAGTAAAAGTACTGCCTGTGATCAAGTATAATTCCGAAGAATCTCCTTGACAGGGTTTCGCAGTTGCTCTAGCTGTTCTCAAACCGGAACGTCTCAAAGAAAACAACACGGAATGAGTGAACCAGCGAATTGAGATTCACTGATTGAAGAAAATGATTTGAAAAACAATCGTGTATTAAATATAAAGGTTTTTGCAATACAACGAAGGTTTTATGGAAAATCAATTATCAATCATAAATATCCCTTTTGATTTTGAAGACATAATACACGCGACGCGTGCTAAAGAAAAGAATTTTTGAGCACACCGACTGGTTTTTCAAAGGAATCCGTCAATCCATTTTCCTGGACAAGGAAAAATTCAGTTTTGAATCGCTCCATTGAAGAAGTCCAGATGACACAACAAGTCTTGGCAATACCACAAGGATAATGCTTAGGACTCTCAAAATATATTCTCACATTCCACATTGTGTGAAACTGTGAGACATCAAGAATGATGTGTCCTAATGATATTTATAGACGATCTCGTGGCTCTAGACTCAATAGTGCACATTTGGTTTCCTATATCGGATACTAGGGAGAGGGTCTCCTTCTTCAATATCAACAATCTCTAAGAGAAAGTCAATAGATTATGTGGGTTCCCCGTGAGAATGAAACAAGCCCTTTTAAGAGGAACTTGAGTAGCTTGGGAAGTTTAGTGCAGTGCGTCACTGGGTCCATGACGTCTTGTCTTCAATACCAGTGTTACCTTAGTAACCACCAGTAGCATTGAACCCGGTTTCTGCCCTAAGGTTGAATTAATGGAGGGCTATTTCTTTTCACCCTTTTCTCGTTTCATTTCTTTTTCATTCTTCAACCCCTTCAGTGCTTACCGAGACTTCATGACTAGAGCCTTATTGGGTTTATTCCAGTACTAGCTCTGTCTCAGTCCGCACTCTTCCCATATCTCACTTTTCTCCTTTTTTCATCATACCTAAGGACTTCTACACTATCTAGTGGATTGTCCCTGGGTAGATCCCTCCGGTTCTGGCGGCTCATGGGAACAAATACCTAACCTTATCATCCTTATATCACCATGAAAAAAGTAAATTTGGTCGGTCTATTTGGTATTGTTCATCTGCCATTAGAACCAATTGAAACCATTTGAAAATCAATCCAGATACTTGTGATATATTATCAAAGCATTTTGTACCTGAATTGTTTTTGATATTTTTAAAAACAGAGCTCCCCCTCAACATGTGCATCATGTATTTGAAATCGTTTTGGTACACGGAGGAAAGAGGAAGAATTAACTTCTTTGATTACCATTTTCTAAAAGATATCAACATCACTTCCTTGATCAAATCAAGTAGATAAAGCATATTGGGGAAGGATGAGGTTTTAATAAATTTGCTCCCCCTCAATATGTGCCACGAGGTTTGAAAGAGTTTTGCACATATTAGAACGAACCTGCACTTAGATACAAATCAATCACGTTTCAATTCTTTGTGGTTTAAAAGGATGCTCCCCCTCAACATGTGCATGGAAAATTTGAAATCGTTTGGCACATGTGGGGAGGAAAGCTTGCTAAACACTTGTGAAGCCATTTATCGAATCATCAGTTTAAATCCAATTTAAATCACAAATTCTCCCCCGATCACAATTTTCAAATCATTTGAGATTTGTGATCTCTATAGATTTAAATCGATTTTGAAAGCTTTTGAGGGGAGATGTGACTTGATTATGAGAAACATTTAACCGATAAGGATCAAGTTTGAGACTTTAGACTCCAAAGATTAAACATGCCTGAAAATCTTTTGAAAACATAATTATACCAAAGGTCTTGTATCAAATGTATACAATATTGTAAAACATTGTTCTTTTTGATTATTCAAGAGTAGACCTTTCTCGATTACGTGCCAATTGTTTGAAAAATACTCTTTTTGATTGAAATCATTCTCCCCCTCAATCCATGACATATGTTGTTAATTGAAGGATAGAGATATTGATAAATGAAAAGCCCGAATGATTTTCAAAAGTTGAGTCTGAAGTATTTTCAAAGCAATTTTGTTTTCATTAGAAGACCAATATTTTTCAGAAGAATCATTTGAAGGAAAAATATTTGAAAGAAAAACATTTGTCTTTTTAAAGAAAAACATTTTTTTTTAGAATCAGAGCATGAGGTTTGAAGATATAAGATAAAGCATTGCTCTCTTCTTTCTTTGAAAAACGGCTTATTGCCTGAAATGACAATAAACCATAGTTTTACTTTCTCCCAAAAATATTTTTTGATTTTTTTGATTTTTTTTTGTTGAACATTCGAACAACATCTAAAGACCCGTGTCATTCTTTGAATGACAGCACAAAGACCGTATATATTATCGAATCGAGAAAAACATGACAAAATGACAAATTTTTTGAAATTTTTCAAGATTTTCAAGTTTTTATTATTATTATTATTATTATTATTATTATTATTATTATTATTATTATTATTATTATTATTATTATTATTGAAAGTTTTATACTTTTCTATTTGCTTTTTGTAGGTTTTGTAATTTTGTATTTTGTTTTTCGAATAAATATTTACAAGAAAAAAATGGATGAAGAAAGACCTTTACTCCTCGTCTTCCTCTTGAAGTCGTTTGAGTGTTTCCGGTTGTAGAAACTTTAGACCAAGTCGTGGTAAGATAAACTCAAAACGTTCTCTAGGAAGAGCTTTGGTGAAGATGTCTGCTAATTGGTATTCAGTCCTTACAAAATAGAGTTCCACCACACCGTTCTCCACTTGCTCCCTGATGAAATGATGTCGAATGTCGATGTTCTTTGCTCTTGAGTGTTGAACGTTGTTGCATGAGAGAGCAATAGCACTTTTATTATCACAATACAGAGGGATTTTGTTGAATTCAAAGCCATAGTCAGATAATTGGGATCTCATCAATAGGATTTGAGCACAACAAGATGACATGGTTATATATTCAGCCTCTGAAGAGGATATAGAAGTACTCATTTGTTTCTTTGAAGACTAGCTCACAAGCTTATCGCCTAAAAACTGAGCACCTCCAGACGTACTTCAACGTGTATCTTGACATCATGCATGATCAGCATCTACATAGGCTGTTAGTGACATACCGGTGTCCTTCGGGTACCAAACTCCCATATTGATGGTTCCTTGGAGATACCGAAAGACCCGTTTAACCGCTTCAAGGTGCTTTTTGGTAGGTTTAGCCTGATATCTAGCACACATGCAAACAGAACGAATGTCGGTCTACTGGCCGTGAGGTACATCAGGGATCCAATCATACTACGATATTTCATTTGGTCTACCATGATCCCAGAGTGGTCCTCATCCAGTTTAGTACGCTCTATCATGGGAGTGTCAACAGGGTCACAAGAATCAAATCCAAATTTCTTTTAAATCTCATTTGCATATTTAGATTGATTTATAAAAATGCCTCCGGGACTTTGTGAAATTTGTAATCCCAAGAAAAATGACATTTGTCCCATCATTGACATTTGAAATTTGGAACCCATTTCATTTGAAAAGCGGTCACATTCATCGGGTCAGTCGAGGCAAAATAATATCATCAACATAGATTTGAACGTGAATTAAATATTTGCCGACTTTCGGTGAACAATGTCGATCAATCGCTCCTTTGGTGAATACAGTAGATAGAAGAAACTTTGATAGCGTATCATACCATGCCCTTGGAGCTTGCTTTAAACCGTAAAGAGCCTTCTTCAAATGATAGACGTGAGTAGTATGCTCTGGATTCACAAAGCCTTCAGGTTGGCTGACGTATACGACTTCTTTAAGATCTCCGTTAAGAAAAGCCATCTTTACATCCATTTGATAGACTACCATGTTCTTACTTGCAGCATTAGCCAAGAAGATTTTGATTGCCTCGATACGAGCAACTGGAGCAAATGATTCCTCAAAGTCAATACCCTTTTCTTGACAGTATCCTTTTGCAACCAGTCGAGCCTTGTTCTTTAATACATCACCATGCTCATCAAGTTTTACTTTGAAGATCCACTTTAGAGCAATGATCATAGCACAGTCAGGAGCAGGTACTAATTCCCATACATCTAGTCGATCAAACTCATGAATTTCTTCTTGCATGGCATTGAACCAGTTGTCTTCATTCATAGTAGTTTTAACGTCATTTGGTTCGATCTTAGGGAGTGCAGAGTTGAAGAAGCACCATAAGGCATCGGTTGCAAGTTGTCGATGAGTAGATACTGAACGAGAAGGGTTTCCAATGATGTTGTCCAATGGGTGATCATGTTTCCATTTTCTAAGGTGTTCATGTGGTTGTTGTTGAGGAACAGAAGTAGCAGAGTCGATTTCTCCTGATGAAGATGGTTCGGATGATGATTCAGGAGCAAATATGTTTTCAAAGGGTTCATCTTCTGGAGGAGCAAAAGGATTTTCATCATCTGTAACTGCAGCAACATTTCCATTGTGTACACTTGATGATTGAGGCATTGATGATGAGACCGAGTGATCAGCATAAGGCGCTTCTTGACTTAGTGACATAGAAACTGAAGGGTTAAATCTGTTGATGGATTTGACAGATCATTAGCAATTGGCTCATAGTGTTCATCAAACATTTGATCAAACAGTTTCTCCAATTCATCTTCAGAAGTGGGTACATATGGAGCTGCTGGTGAGGAGTATGGTACAAGAGTAGAATTGATAGGACTACTTAATGAAGGTTGAGATATGGGTCCAGAAATGGATTGTCCTGGAGCATTAGCCCGGACAGTTCATCGAACGTGACGTGAATAGTTTCTATGATATCTCGAGTTCTTTTGTTGTAGATTCGGTAACCCTTCTTGTTTGATGCATAACCTACAAAAACTCCAATGTCCGCCTTAGCTCTTAATTTACCTAAATTTTGACCGTCATTTGTTGGATAGCACAACGCACCAAACACACGAAGGTAGGAAAGATCAGGTTTTCGTTTATGGACAAGTTCGTATGGAGTTTTTCCATGAGATGTGTGTATGAGGGAACGATTTTTGGTGTAGCAGGCAGTGGCAATGGCTTCAGCCCAGAGAAACATTGGAACCTTTGAATAAATTAGCATTGTTCTTGCGGCTTCCACAAGAGTTCGATTTCGTCTTTCAACTACACCGTTCTGTTGAGGAGTTCGTGGAACACTTCTTTGATGACTGATTCCAACACTTTCATAAAATTGACATAAGTCTTTGTTAACGAACTCTGTGCCATTATCTGTTCGAACAATTCTAACAGTATTGTTAAGTCGAACCTGAAGCTGCTTGATAAGTTTGATTATGACATCTGGATTCATCCTTTGTCCTCAAAAACTTTACCCAAGTAAATCGAGAATAGTCATCAACAACGACTAAAATATATTTCTTCCCATTAATCGTTTGCACCCTCATTGGTCCGCACAAGTCCATATGTAGGGTATGAATAACTTCCATTACTGAGTTTATGGGTTTGGGTTTGTGGGCATATTTCTTGCTTTTTCCCAATTGGCATGCTGAACAAAGATGATCTTTTTCATATTTTAATCTGGGTAAGCCTCTTCCAAGATCTTTTCTAGAAAGATTATTGATGGTACCAAAGTTCAAGTGATTGAGACGACGATGCCATAACCATGACTTTGTTTTCGAAGCCTTTGACAACAAGCAAATTGGAGAAGACTTCATCATGTCTTTGATAGAGATGGTGTATAGATGATATGTGCTTAAACACATATAATTTCATTATCAAAACTGGCCCAAAATAACCAAGAAAGAGCCGTTTATTGCTAAAATTTGTTGTTTTCTTGAGTTTGTGCTTGTGCAGGTACGGATATGTAAAAAACACACAAACAGGAACCAAATCAGACGTAAATCCGAGCACGAGAGATTAAGAGAGTTTGAGCTGAGCTGGAAGGTCGAGATTGTGCATTTGTGAAGATTTTATTCTCTGAGGTTGATTTGATCAAAGTTTGAAGAAATGTCGAACGGTCCCTGAACTTTCAGCAAATGACAGAAAATACCCTCAAGTTTCAAAAGTTGCAAATTCAGTCCCTGGTTTATTGAAGAATGACAAGTTCAGCCCTTGGAAGACAATTTCAGATTCTGACTTCAACCCCTGGATTTTCAGAATGTACACTTATGGTCCCTAAAATGGCTATTGGATCCAATACATGTCCTAAGTCCAAGTTAAATATACCCTTGGCCCAAGTTATAAACAAAGCCCAAAATCCAAATCCTATACCCGGTAACCCCAACCCAATATCCTCTATTCCCGGTTTATTCAACCCGTAAGCCAACCCTTACCCCGGTCAACCCAACCCAAACCCGGTCAACATAACTCAAACAATAATAAAAAATTACCCCGCGCCAATATTCACCCCCAAATTACCCAGGTAAGAACCCTAATTACCCCATGTGTCAATTCGGCCAAATTAACCACAATTAAGGGTAGTCTTGTACTTTCTCTGACACCCCTGACACATGGGGATGTCCAGGTCATCAATCCGCGTGCAACATTCCATATCCTTGCTCTCTCATTGGTCGAAACAACGTGGATGATCTAATCCAAGGGCTAAGATCAAATGGGATGCGTGGAAGGTGATCTAAGGGTTGATATCGACTCAAAGAAGCACACATTTGCGAATTCCAGAAGTTTCCAAGGTTCAAGCTCAGCTATATAAAGCCTCGGATTTCTCACAGAGCAAGGAGTTTTTTAGAGAGATAAAGTAGTGTAGTAGAGAGTAGAGAGTAGTAATCTTTGTATTTTCATTTCAATGTTTTAGTTAATTTTCGTATTTCACTCTTTGTAACCAAAATTCTCATTTATAAAATTTGTTTAGTTTTGAGTTAATTCAGTTTTTGATTACTGTTTCATCATATCTCAAATCAATTTTGATATTCAGTTATTTAGTTAATGCCTTTTAGTACTTAAATTTTTCAAAAACAGAAAAATCATAAAAATAAGAAAAATATTTAAAAAATAAAAAAATACTCTCATTCTCTTTATTAAGCTTAGCTACTGTTTCAATAGGTTCATATAAGCTTGTGATAGCTTATTGTGAGCTTATTTTTGTTTCAAAATCAAATTTCTCAATTGGTCAACAAAAGTCAACATAACAGTTTCATTGGTTCTATGGTTCTGCTGATCTAGCTTGGATTGGGTTGAAATGAGTTGATATTGGGGTTAGGTTACTGTTCTATTGGTCTCATGAGCAAGCCATAGTGGCTGGACATCTTGTAAGTTTAGATTTAATTTCATAATTTGCTTAAATTGAGTAGCAATGCTTTTCATTTAAATCTGTTATAAGTAGTGTTTATTGCTGTCACATAGCTTCATTTTAGTGCACTGAATCTGTTATGTAGTTTGAATAATCTTGTCATTTTGATTTAGCTAGGATTGATTGCATTTTCTGTCATTAAGTAGTGTTTGGATCAAAACAGTTTTCTGTGTTAGAGGGTTCTTCATTGGATAAGATTTGTTGCTTTAAGCTTGTTAAGGTTTAGCTAATTCATATCAGTCCTCTTATTGCATCCAAACACTCATAAAGTCAAAATCACAATATAACTGCTTTTGATTTCATTTCTGTTAAAATCAGTAGTTAATCCTTTACATATAGGTTTAAAATCAGTAGATCTAGCTTGCTGTTATCATAATTAGGCTATTAGCATCATTATCAATCTGTTTTGTTAATTCAAAAGTCATCAAAGTCAAATATCCATAACTGTTTTCAAAAGTCAAGGTTGATAAATCAGTTTTTCACCAAACTTTGAGGATCTCTCCTTGATTCATTTTCAAGTTTAAGTGTTTGAAACTTTGGGCTTTACAAGTTCAGTTGGTCAGCTTTTCGAATCTTATGTTTGTAAAAATTTTAGAAAACTTTATAAGCTCTGAAACAGCTCTTCTTCAGAGGCTTATTTCCCCTGTGCACATTCAGCTTATACTGAGTTGTGCACAGGTCTTTTGCAGAGGCTCTTAAAGCTTCATTTTAGCTTAATAATGCCTGAATCTTGGTTTAGTTGTAGCTTTCTTGGTGGTCTTGAGGACTGCACATGTGGTTATTAGTTTGGCTGATTGAATAAGCTTGTGGTTAAACTCAAAAGTAGGGGTCAGAAGCTTTTTGGTTAGACTAGTTAGTTTACTTAATTCATTAAGACATAGCTTGTAGCTTGTTGGGATTAGGTGGAATAAGTTGGAATTAGCTTATTTTAGCATAACTCAGCTTCTGTGGTAGTTTGGTAGATTAGAGTACTTATTTGCTTATTCTAGTAGCTTAATTTGAAAGCAGTTTGTACTACAGCTCTTATTTCTTCCACATAAGCTATAGATTTTATATTTTTCATAAAACTAGAATAATATTTTAGAATTTTCCTGAGTTTTTCATAATTTTTAGTCACTGTTTGGTATTTTTCACATTTTAAAACAGTTTTTAGTTATTTTTAATTAGCTTTTATTGCAAATAAATCAGAAAAAGTTCCAAAAAATAAATTTTCATTTTTCCTAGATTAAGAAAATTATAAAAAGCAAAAAAATTAATTTTCCAGATTTTTCCTAGTTTAAATTGTAATTTTTAGCATTTAAATTAGTTTTTAATAGATTTTAATTCATAGAAATAGAAAAAAGTTCAGAAAAATAAAATTCCAGTTTTGAAAAGTCTTTTGGGTTATTTGAGATTTTTAGAAAATAGTTTCATAATTTTCACTTTTGTTTTTATAATTTTTAGTATTTTAGATTAATTTTAAGAGTTAAATTAGTTTTTAATTCAATTAAATTTCAGAAAAATCATAAAAATTAGTTTTAATTCGTAGATTATTTTCTAATATCATTTTTAGCTAGAAAGTAATTTTAGATTATTTTTAGAATTTAGAATAGACGTAGTTGCTTTTTATTTACGTTTCTTTTATTTTAGTATAATCTACGTTTTAGGATTTCCCGTAGTGTAAATTCCCGTAATTGCTTTCCCATTCCCCATAGTTTTAAATCATAATCACAAATCCAAAACATCGAGCATTTTAATAACGAACCAATAACGACGTTGCCCATTCACACCTCGTTGGGAAACGACTCGGATTTCCTAATCCGTATCACTATCACTCACGGGTTTTGATTCATTATCCTTTTTCCTAAAGGGGTTTTTGATCATTTCTTGTGGTTATTTTTTATATCGATATTGTGGTTTTATACATACACACACACCCCTTGAACCTCAACGAATCAATAGATTTGAACCATGAGTTCCTCTTAACAGTTCCACACCATCGAGTTCTCTAACGAAACAAGTATGTTTTCTAAATGCCACTTCTAGATCGGAATCACAGAATTGACCAACAGAAAACAAATTATGACCAAGACCTTCAACATAATATACCCTGGAGATTACACTTTTGCCAACAACATAGTCTCCCATAATTGCTCCAAAATGGTCATTCCCGAATCTAACAGTCCCGATGAATTTACTCATGAAGTTCATGAGCCGCGAGCGATCTCCAGTCATATGCTTGGAACAGCCTGAGTCCAGGTACCACAGAACGATTTGAACGATCTGCAGTTGAACACAGACAAGAATGGATAACTGGATAATTGGGATCCCCATGCAAGAATGGGTTCCATTTGGTTAGTAACATTGATTGGATCACCCACATCAGAAATGGAAACAATGGATTCATCAGGGATAGATGCAGTGCTAGTGTCCGTATTAGACCTATTCAAAGTATGTTCACTTCTTAAGGGAATAGTTCTACCAGTAGGCATCCATTTCCTAATGGGCAATTGATCTAGATAATTTAGGGCACATCTCATTAAGATTGAATTTGTGGCCAGTAGGTATCCACAGATAACCTATGTTACTGAATTTCCTTCCTGTGGGTTTCCAATGTTTTCTAACCTTCTTCCGCCATTGCTTTCTAGCCTTCTTAGCTTGATTTTTTGCATTAACTATCTTAACAGGACATTTAACAGCATTAATCAAATCATTCACACCACATTCAAGATTAGTAACAGAAACCACGCAATCATCATTATATGTTTTGCCAAAAGTAGCAAAATTCGCATTAATTACAGATGCGCTTAGAGCTAACACTAGAATCAACACGATTCGTTTTATTCAAATTCTCCCTAAGGTGATATTCTACTCTCTTCCACTGAACATTCCTAGCATGCAAGGTCCTATCATTCTTTGTGTTGCCTTGAGGCTTTGACCCTTCGCTTTGGTGTCACTTCTTACTCCTGTAGAGGGAATTGGAACATTAGTTGGATTTGCTACTTTTTGCATTCCTGAACTAGAAGTGCAGGGATCTGAACTATTTGAAGGCACTCTAGAGTTTACTTGCTTAATACTAGACATAGAATGAGTTGCATACTTATCACTCGGAATTGAGCAAGGCATCACAGCTTTACCTTTCGCACCTAAGGATTTAGGATATGTTGCTATTAAACATTCTAACAGCTCTTGAGATCGTTTGGCCTGAATGCAAGCAAACCTAATTTCTCTATCAAGTGTCTTGTTTATGAAATCGTCTTCTACAATCTCACGGAGACATTCAAGACTATCCTTAAGGCGAGCAAAATAGTTATGAAATACAAGTTCGTTATTTCTAAGATGAGGAGGAATGTATTTAAAAGTCACAATATATTTGCAGTCTGCAGATGACTTTGATGCAACATTCTCATTAAAGACAAGTGGCATTTTCTCTTTTTCCTGACTCCTCAGATTCTCAATTTCCTTTTGTAAATAAGTTATTTTTTCGTTATTCTTGTCACGAGTGACTTTCATTGAATCATATAACTCTTTAAAGTGTCGTTTAACCCTTTCATTTTCTTCTAGAAAACTCTCATTTTCCTTTTGTAAAACATTAACCAAGTTTTGAAAATGAAAAGTTGAGAATTCTGAGAATCTAAAGGAGGAGGCATTTGGGAGCCTGTCACATTTTTATTTTCATCATTTAATTGTGAAATTTGGGTTCTCATTTTTCTGATCGTGTTACAATGAGCTCGAATCTGTTCATCACGTTTGCAGATTTCAAAAACGCCATCAAATTCAGGAGCATCCAAGGATGTCTTGATATTTGAGGTTTTAACATTTTCTTTTAGATGTTGATATTTCAATTGCAAAGCAAGATGCTCAACTTCCAATTTATAGAATTGTTTCACCAAGTTATCATGATCATCCCGTTTAAATTTTTCATGCAATTTAGAGTTAGTTTTCTCAAGCTCAATGACACGATCATGGGAAACTTTCAAGGAAACACTTAATTCATGAAATTGAGAGGTAGTAATAGAATGCTTAGTAACAGTATAAAACACATCTTGAGCAACACAACTTAATACTAAGTTCTCATTTAAGATATGCAAGTTCTTCCTTTCAATTTCATTATATTTGAGTTCCCGTTCATAATCATTTACCTCAACAATTATTGCATCAAATTCCTTTTCCATTTCTTTGATATCTGAGTTAATCCCCTTTTGAAGACTCTCAAATTGACCTTTTAATTATTTAAAGAAGGGCATGACCTCAATTAAATAACATTCTTTGGTTTGCTCAAAACCCCTTTCCCCTTCAGTTATCCATGTAGGTGTGATTCTCTTCTTACATGTCTTCTCAAAATCGATGAATAGTTGATAAACAACATATAGGCTGATCAAGGTCTTGCTATTAGTGGCTATAGTTCTAGGAACTAAGTTCATTGGTGTATTTGGAGGATACACAGTAGCTGCAGGGATTTTCCTAAGGGGAGAGTTTGTTTCAACAAGTACATTAACTTTTTGTTTATCCATATCTTTCTTCCAAAAAATCTGTTCAGGAGTTAATTGAGTTTGAGGCTTAAACATGTTCAGGGAGATCCAATTTTCCTTAGTGTAATCATGGGGTTTGATCGTTATGTTATTTTTTTACACACAGGTTCGTTAAGCTTCTTATCCATTTTCTCCCTAGATGCATCATCCAATTTTCTATCCTCTTCCGTGCTTCCTATACATGATGGTGTTTGCCTAGGCTTAAGAATCTCATTGCCATCATATATTACCTTCTGAGCTTCTCTTGCTTTCTTACCATACTCAGGGTTGGGATCCTTTATCATGGGAATACTATGCTTATCGCTTAAGACTCTATGCTTAGTGACCAAGTGAACATTCTGAATGGTGTTCCCTTGTACGTACAACTTATTTTCAAGCTTGTTTTTCAAAGTGTTTAGATTAGAAAAGTCATTCAAAAGTTTTGATTCTTTAGCGTTAAATTCTTGTTTAAGCACTTTAACATTATCTTGAAGCTCTTGCTTTTGCTTAGCAGTTTTAGAAAGCTTTTCTTGTAAGGAGTTTAACTCTTGTTTTAACACTTCTTCTCTAAAATTACTTTTTCTAATAATTGTATGCATTTGGTCATCCATTTCCTGCTCACGGGTAGTTAACTCAAACTTAGCACGTTCTTCATAAATATCAACTTGTTCTTTATAGGCATTCAGTTCAGAGGTAACCGAATCATCAGGGGCACATGCAGTGTATTCATCAAGAACATAGTCATCATTGACTACAGAAGATACATCACTTGGTACAATCTCACTTTCACTTTGTGTCACATATTTATCATAAGGGACAATATTACTATTTCCCTCATTATCATTATCTGATTCATAAGTTTCAAGAGATTGTACTTCATTATGTATCTTTTGCTCATCAACCTCATCGTATAGTTTTAATACCTCCGAGATAATTGATTCTTTGGATGGACCAGTTTGTTGTGGTGATGAGACCTTTGGAGAGACCATAGGTGAGATGCTAGCCATGAAGATTGTCTGGGCAGTAGGTTCATCATCGAAATCAGAGTCAAATGCATCACAGTCTGCAACTTGAAAGGCATTTTGATGATTATGACCTATTTCCTGAATTGGCTGCTCATCTACATCCGCATCATAGGTCTTAGCATTCCCTTCAGCAAGAAACAACAACTCCTCTTCATCCAGAGCTGCTCCATTGTCCTGAGCTTGCACAAGCAACATCTTGTCTTTGAAGTATTCTGCATTCTGTGGATGTTTTGGAGATGTGCAGTTCCTCGCAATATGTCCCTCACCACCACAGTTGTAGCATTTGACTGTCTTTGCTTGTCCTTGATTGGAATTTCTTCCACGATTCTGTTTTGTCACATATCCTCCACCTTCTCCAGCATTACCATAACCTGCTCCAACCATCCCTTGTTCATATCGTCTTCCTTGCACATTCTGCACCACAACCTTACCATCTCTGACAGTAGCTTGATTGTATGGATTGGATACTGTTCTGAGATTATTGTTGGTGTGTGGGAGGGAGTTCATATTTTGACTAACCATGAGAGATAGTTGATTAATGAAGTTTTCCATGAGTGTGTTTGAGTCAGGAGGCTTGTATGCTGGATCAGGGATGAGCTTGTAATTACCATTACCTGTGGGTATAACTTGAGAAGCTTTGGTGGTAATTCCAACATTGGTGTAGAAGGCTGTTGAGTCATTTGATGAACTGGTTTCTCCCTGCTTAGATTTGAACTGTTCAAGAATCCTTCGTTTAGACATAGCATGTCTCTCATTTTGGAGAAGGAAGGCATACAATTGCTCATAGTTGGTGTTCTTCAATCCTTTGGTTAGCTTCACAGAGGTGACAAATTTGTGCCATTCGGAATTCATGTTGTTCACAAACTTTGAGTTCAGCTGAATATTTGGCATGGTCATTTTGATATTCCTCATATCATTCACAAGCTTGTGAAATCTCACGTAATATTCATAAACACATTCTTCTAGTTTCATCTTAAAATGCTCAAATTCATCATACAGTTGTGATTCTCTGTCTTCCTTGGTAAGTTCTGAACCAGAGAGAAGCATCTTGACATTGTCCCAAACTGCCTTAGCTTCAGTGTTGTGATTGATAAGCTTGTAGATATCTTTTGGAAGACCTTGAAGTATAATGTTTGAAGCCCTGATATTAGCATCGAATCTCTTTTTCTCCTTATCACTGAGCTCATCATACATCTTCGGTCTATCCAATCCAAAGATCATTGTTCCATCTGCAGTAGTATCGAGTATGTCTCTAGTTGTCTCAACTTGATAAGGTCCTTCATCAATTGACTTGAGAATTTTGACTCCATTTTCCTTTCCCAGACAATACAACCTAATTCGTTGAGCCCATGAGTCATAGTCAGTTCTGTCAAGCATAAGTGGACGAGTATCTGACCCAGCTGCTTGAATGTCCTCAGCAACAGAAGAGATGATTGTAGGTATGTTGGTAGACATGATTCTAGATTTCACGGGATTTTAAAACTCTATGATTAAACCGGGAAATGGATTCTTTCACGGGATTTTACTAAATCAAGAGAAAACCGTAGAATGTAGTCAAGAAGAAAAGCACTAAGTGACAAGAGACAAATCGCTCAACAAGATAAATCGCACAAACAGCAATTCGCTCGTCGCATCAACTATCAAATCGCTTAAACCATCAACTCGCTTCAATAAGCAAGTCGCTTAAACCAAGACAATTCTCTTAATTAAGACAAGTCGCTAAAACTTACAACTCGCTTCAATAAGCAAGTCGCTAAAGAGATGACAAATCGCTTAAACAATGCAAATCGCTTAAAGTCTTAACTCGCTTAAATAAGCAAATCGCTAAAAGTCGCAAATCGCTACTCCGAATAAATCGCACAAGTACAACCACTACCCGGACAAATCGCTTAAATAAGTGACTTGAAACTGACACAAATCACTTCCAAAACAGGGACAAATCGCTCACTTGAAATACTTTACCGAGACTCAAGTCGCTAACTTGCAAAACACACAAACCGCCACTTTAGATTCCAAAAACAATCCAACCACAATGATTCAAGCCTTCCAAATCAAAACCTAAACACTTATGATGATCCTAAACACAAAAGTACAATCAAAATCCAAAATTTAACACAAGAAATGGTCCAAATGATGCAAATACCACTAAACTTTTTCAAACTCAAAAACTATAAAAAAAACCACTTGAAATCCAAGAATATGTAAGAGAGATGATCAAATGCTCTTGCTACCATTTGTAACATATTGGATTTCACAAACACATCAAACCATGATCACTATGAGGCGTACAATATTAGGTTTTAGAGAGAGAAATAGTTAGAGGTTTGGGAACTTAGTGAGAGAAAGTGAAAATCTTATTATGAGCTCCAACCCTCTACCTTGGGAGGTAGAGGGTATATATAGTCTTACACAAATCGCCACCTACGGGCTGTGGATCAGGCATACAGTGGGTAAAGACCCGTCCGTCCTCCATGGTGTAACTTAACTAAATACTACTTAACATTAAATGACTACGACTACGAGCTTTCTAACGATTACATATACTTGAGGTGACCGACACTTTAATAACTGGATTTACTAAATCCTAACACAAGCTTTACCAACCTCCTTACCCTTGCAATAAACTCTTTTAAATCAGCCCTAACTTCCTTGTATAGCTCTTATTTCACCCTTGATATTAACAAAACAACCCTAGGATCATGTAGGAACCAACTCTAGCTCCATCTTCTTAGTGATTTTTATGGCATGAATCAAAGTGTATATGAGTGTTATGGTGATGATGGTGAACGTCCAAGGAGAGGAGAGGGAGAGATTGTGTGTGTCTTTTGCATGTGAAAGGATAAAGTGAGGTGACTTTGGGTATATGGGGGGGGACAAGAGGTGGGTGAGTAAGATGGAGGTGTAATGAAAAGAAGCCAAGTGGCTTGGGAAGGGTTTATCAAATGCCACCTCCTCTTGTGAGGTGGTAGTTTGTGTTTTTAGTTGATAAATATTAGATTTTAGGGTATAGTTTGGTCCCGGTAATTACTAATGTGAAGCCCTTAATTCACGAAACTTAAAACCGGGTAACGTAAAAATGTAATACTTCCAAAAATGTTAAAACTTATCAACATACTCCAACTAGGTATATTAAAAGTATGATAAGTCTAATATGGTGTTTCTATGTTGTTAAAACCTAATAACGTAGGTTCGGGTACGCATATTACGTAAAAGGTAAAATGTTTACCTAAAATTGGTAAAGTGGCAATAATTCATGTAAATTATGACTAGTGATCACATAGACTTTTCCTAGTCTTGTGTTGGTTGTGAGGATAATTTACACTATTTAATTTTTGAGATTACTTAATTAAATAATTAAAAGTAATTTATATAACATTAAATAGTAAAATATGGACCTGAAATATGCGAGGTGCTATAGCCTTCCCCCGTTACGGAAATCATGTCCTCATGATTTAGTTTGATGTACCCGAGAAGAGATGCGGATATTTCTGTCGCATTTGGTCCTCTCTTTCCCAGGTGTATTCAGGCCCTCGGCGAGAATTCCAACATACTTTGACGATGGGGATTCGGCTTTGTTTCAACTGTTTGACCTCACGGTCCATTATTTCAACAGGTTCCTCAATAATATGTAGCTTGTCATCGAGCTTAATCTCTTATAGTGGAATGACAATGCTTTCATCGGATAGACATTTCTTAAGATTTGACACGTGGAAAGTGTTATGGATTCCACTTAATTCTTGAGGTAGCTCGAATTTGTATGCTACCGGACCAACTCTTTCTATGATTTTGAATGGTCCAATATATCGTGGACTTAGTTTCCCACGTTTTCCAAAACGGATTACGCCTTTCCAAGGCGACACTTTCAGCATAACCCTATCTCCAATTTGAAATTCCAAGGGTTTTCGCCTAATGTCAGCGTAACTTTTCTGGCGATCTCTAGCAGCTTGTAGTCTGCTTCTGATCTGAATAATCTTTTCACTTGTGTCCCGTACAATTTCTGGGTCGGTGAGTTAAACATCGCCAACCTCATTCTAGCATACGGGAGATCGACACTTTCGACCATACGATGCTTCATAAGGTGATGATTTAAGACTGGAATGATAGTTATTGTTGTAAGAGAATTCGACTAATGGTAAATGATAGTCCCAGCTTTTACCAAAATCGATAATACAAGCTCTTAGCATATCTTCCAAGGTTTGTATGGTTCTTTCGCTTTGACCGACAGTTTACGGATGATAGGCAGTACTCATGTCTAGTTTAGTTCCAAAAGCTTTCTGAAGTGACTACCAAAAATTTGAAGTAAATCTGCTATCTCTATCTGAGATAATTGAAATTGGTACACCGTGTCTAGAAACTATTTCTTTGATGTACAGCTTGGTCAGCTGATCCATTTCATAAGTTTCTTGGATTGGAATAAAATGAGCAGATTTTGTTAAACGGTCTACAATTACCCAAATGGCGTCATAACCGCTCGGTGTTCTGGGTAATTTTGTAACAAAATCCATCGTGATGCTTTCCCATTTCCACATAGGAATTTTGGGTTTTTGTAGTAATCCTGATGGTTTTTGACATTCGGCCTTTACCTTAGAACATGTCAGGCACTTACCAACATATTTGGCAATATCAGCCTTCATGTTAGGCCACCAATATAGCATTTTGAGATCATGATACATTTTGTCGGACCTCGGATGAATGGAGTACTTTGACTTATGCGATTCATGCATAATCAAATCTTGTACACCTCCATAGAGTGGTATCCAACTTCTATCTTTGAAGCATAACGTTCCATTAGAACGCTTTACAAAACCGTTTTTGTTCTCTAACATACCGTAGAGATTCTCTTTGGGTCATTTTCTTCGATAGCTTAGTTTGTCTAAGGATTTTGAGGGTAGTGGTGATACGATCATCATTCCCAATGATCTAACCTTTAGAGGTTTGTGTCATTCTTTTCTACTAAGAGCATCTGCCACGACGTTTGCCTTACCTGGGTGATAACGAATTTCACAGTCGTAATCACTAAGTAATTCTAACCAGCGGCGTTGTCTCATGTTTATATCTTTCTGATCCAGAATGTGTTGCTAGCTTTTGTGATCTGTGTATACTATACACTTTGTGCCGTAGAGATAATGTCTCCAAATTCGAAGAGCAAAAATGACTGACCCTAACTCTAAGTCATGAGTGGTGTAGTTTTTCTCGTGCTTTTTAAGTTGTCGAGAGGCGTAAGCTATCACCTTCTGTCTTTGCATTAACACTGCTCCCAAACCTTTATACGAAGCATCACAGTACACAACAAAGTCTTCGTTGCCCTCAGGTAACGCTAAGATAGGTGCACTGCATAATTTCTCCTTTAGAAGTTGAAACGCTTCTTCTTCTTTTTCGCCCCAATCGAATTTTACATTCTTTTGAGTCAATTTAGTTAAAGGCTTTGCTATCTTGGAAAAACCTTCAATGAATCTATGGTAATATCCAGCAAGTCCCAAAAATTGACGTATTTCCATTGGATTTGTAGGGGCAGCCCAAGTCTTTATGGACTCTATCTTGGCGAGATCCACATGAATTCCATGACTATCAATTACGTGGCCCAAGAATTGTACACTTGAGATCCAAAATTCACATTTTGTGAATTTAGCGTACAACTTCTCATTCTTTAGTAACTCTAGGATCAGCTTGAGATGTCTTTCATGTTCTTCTTTACTCTTAGAGTAAATTAGAATATCATCTATGAACACAATCACAAACTTATCCAAATATGGTCTACACACTCGATTCATGAGATCCATGAATACTGCTGGAGCATTAGTTAAACCAAATGGCATAACTTGAAACTCATAGTGACCATATCGAGTCCTGAACGCCGTTTTCAGAACATCCTCTTCTCGAACTCTAAGTTGGTGATATCCTGATCGCAAATCGATCTTGGAGTATACGCTTGAACCTTGGAGTTGATCGAAAAGATCATCGATTCTTGGAAGTGGGTATCGGTTCTTTGCAGTTAGTTTATTTAACTCCCTGTAATCAATGCACATTCTGAAGGATCTATCCTTCTTTTTAACGAATAGGACTGGAGCTCCCCATGGTGATGAACTTGGTCGAATAAAACCTTTATCCGTAAGTTCTTGCAATTGGTTAGATAACTCTTGCAATTCTGAAAGAGCTAAGCGATAGGGTGCTCGAGCAACTGGTGCGGCACCTGGCACCAATTTGATTTGGAACTCCACTTGTCTAGGTGGTGGAAGTCCGGGTAAGTCTTCAGGAAAGACTTCAGGATAATCATGTACAATAGGTACGTCTTCAAGTCGTTTCTCCTCTAACTTTTTCTCCGTTATGTGGGCTAAGAAGATATAACATCCTTTCTTGATGTACTTTTGAGTTTTAATGCAAGAAATGATGTTCAGGCGAGTTCCACTTCGATCTCTTCGGATAACCAAGGTTTCATTATCGATAGGAATATGTACAACTTTCTCGCCACAAATGATATTTGCATTTTGTTGCGATAACCATTCCATACCAATTATAGCGTCGAAACTTCCGAGTTCTATTGGCATGAGGTCTATTTTGAATGGATGACCTAACAAGTTTAATGTACAGTTTTGAAGTACAATGTTGGTGGTTACAAGATTCCTATTTGCTAACTCAATGGTAAAGGCGGTGTCTAATGTAGTGGGCGCAATATCAAGTAAAGATTCAAATGCAGTAGATATAAAACTTTTATCAGCACCCGAATCAAATAAGATTTTTGCATAATGGTTATTGAGTAGAAACGTACCCGTAACCACATTCGGATCCTGCTGTGCATCTTTATCACCCAATACATACGCCCTACCACGAGCTACTCCTTCTTGTTTACCATTGTTTTGGGGACATTGTCTCTTGATGTGTCCACGTTCTCCGCACGCAAAACAAGTCAATACTGATTGGGTGTTGGCACCAGTAGCAGGCCCCTTCCCTTTGTAGTCTTTGGTTTGATGCCCTGTCTTTTGACAATTCTTGCATCTAACGGTGCAAGGGCCTTCATGATGTAACTTGCATCTATAACACAAAGGAGCATTTCCTTGATAACCTCCTCCTTCAGCTGGTGCAACAGCAGCAGCAACAGTACCTCTGGCATTTTCTTGCCTATGGTTTTGCTAGTTGTGGTGGTTTGTGTTTCGGTTTTTTTTGTTGGGATTGTTGTTGTTACCTCTTAGGCTATCATTCCATCTTCTCTTGTTGTTGTTGTTGTGGGTATTGTTATTGGGATGGTTGTTGTTGTTATTGTTGTTGTTGTTGTTGCGGTTGAGGTTAATGTCATGAATCAGAACAGTTCCTGCTCTAACCGCTTGATCCATTAGTCTACGAGCCATTCCCATTGCATCATCTATCATTTTTGGATCAAATGAGGTCACATTTCCTTGTATAGGTTGTGGAATTCCCCATATGTACCTCTCCAGTAACTTCTCATTGGTTGGAACCATTGTTGGGCATAAGATTGCCAATTCATTGAATCGATGATTGTATGTGGTGATATCAGTGCCCTTAACTATGTGGTTCCAGAATTCAATTTCCAACTTCTGTACCTCGTTACGAGGACAATATTGCTTGATCATCATTGTTTTGAGTTCGACCCAGGAAATTCTGTAGGCATTTGCAATGCCGATTGGTTGCACTATAGAATTCCACCATGATAAAACTTCATCCATTAAAGTACTGGTGGCGTACTTGACCTTGCAGTCTTCAGTGACGTTGCTGATCAGGAATACAGATTCAGATCTCTCAAACCAGCGGGTAAACCCTACAGCTCCTTCAATGCCTTTAAATTTTGAGGGTTGGCATTTCATATACTCGTTGTATGAGCAGCCCCTTGGCATTGGTTCGACATTTATTCTTTCGGCACCAATAGCTGGTCTTGTAGCATTAGCACCTCCTGCTCCAACATTAGTTGCAGCGGCCCTATCAGTTGCAAGTGCTTCAGCCACAGTGGCAGTTTTTGCAGTTTCAGCAGCCTTAGCGGCCGCGGCTGTATTTGTAGCTGCAGTTGCACGCTCAGTTCTAAGTGCGGTAGCTACTTGATCGGCAATCATTTTATCAATAGCAGCTTGGCTTTTCTTTTTAGGTGGCATGATTCTATCAATTAAACAAGAGATGTGGTATAAGTATGATGTTGGATAATAAGCACGATTAGAAATGATAGAAGAACAACGTTGGAAATTAAATCACAACACAAGACGAGATAGATTTATACAACAAAAGTTACATTTATATATAGTTAATACATTACATCGGAGTTACAAAATCAAAACCCGTGACAGGTTTCTTCAAAATTTTACTGACGAAACTATCAGTCAGCAATTACATTGTTTACTAGTTATTACATATCCTACTAACTATTATAATAACACTAGTTTTTCAAGAGTCCGGGAATTGATGCGGCTCTGGCTGATTGTTATTTTCATGAGCGGCCAACACATCAATGGCGTCATTTGGGTGAAACTCCCTAGAGCCCCTTAGCTCATGAAACATGATCCGCATTTCTGCCCGTACGTTGTAGAGATCAATCTCAAGCCTACATCGATCGGTTTGAGCAATTTCTAGCTTCATTTCTGTTGAAGCTACACGGCGTTTCAACTCTTTAATCTATTCGCCGTCTTCATTTTGTGCTTGATCCATACGGTTGACTTTGTTCCTAAGCACTGGAAATCCAGTTATAGGATCCAAGACAATGTCTTCCACACATGTAAGGCCCTTTTGGATATCACTCATAACCAAGATTTTCATATCAGTTCGTTTTCGAGCATTAACAGTTTCAACTCTTATTGAAGAGATCTCCGTTTCAGGACGATGCATTGCCCTTGACAGAAAGCGGACATGATTTTGTAGTGTTGTGACATCTTGTCTCAGACATCCCATTTCGTACCTAGGGAAGTTCGGAAAAGTATTTGATGGTCCTCCAACTTCATAGGTAGAGGAAGGGCCCCCAATGATATAAGGCCTTTCCCCAGTAGAAGGAGTAACCGAAACAGGAATAAATGGTGACATTGGTGACAGTGGAGGTGGAGATCTGTTGAATATGACATCCGCTTGAAGAGGTTCTTCCTCTTCTTCATCATCATCGGAAATCACTTCCATGTCATCATCATCATCATCATCTAAGATCATATTTTCATCTTCTTCCGGATCTTTTTCTGGATCATCCTCGGGTTCATTTTCATCAGCTAAATTTTAATTTGGTTCCTCATCCTCGTCATCCCCATAGTCCACAACATCAAGATAATCATCATCTTGATCCGGGGGATTCTATGCTTAGATGGGAGCCGGAAGTACTTGCTCTAGTTGAGCTTGATTTGGAATAACAAGATCGTGATCTGGGGATGGTGGTCATTACATAATGTCTGCATAAGAGTATTCATGTTCAGAGTTATTTAAACGTTCATAGCAATTTAAACAGTGAAATGTCAAATAGTGGGCATGGCACACGGAATGTAAAGACTATAATAAGTGAATCAGTATATAGTAGTTATAGTCTAGGTATATAATGCACCCTGGTTCTCTATAACTGTAGCTCTGATGCCAATCTGTAACACCCTCAGTTTTGAATAGCAGCGGAAGCTAATCGAGGATATTACTTATTAACACAAAGTACACATTACAGAAAACGACTCTATAATGAGACGTTTTAAAATACATTATCATTCGAATTTATTCATAATATCAGAGTAGAGGTCCCATAATGTACATAATAAGTTTAAAAGTTTTTTGAATGATAATATGCATAGTCTTCAAAATGCCTATTCCGTGTGCCTTCATTCGCGTGCCAGACATATCTTACGGACCTGAGATAAAACATGCCAAAAAGTCAACACAATGGTTGAGTGAATTCATAGTTTTGTAAACAGTAGTGGACAATAGTTTTTAGTATAATTTCAATGTGTACAATTATCTTCTTGAAAGTTATTATTGAACTCACGACTGACTGTTGTATATATATTACCGGACGATATATATAGATATAAGTAACATGCCCCGAGTAGGTATTTTGCCATATACCTAGGTAAATTCAAATAAAGTGCGTTTGGTTACCGATCCGGCTAACACAAACGGGATTCGTCAATCCCGATAGGCCTATCCACTATATTTACGCTCACTCCCAGAGATTAGTGGTCCATGATGTAGGGGACTTTTGGCATAAACAACTTAGTGGTATGCAATAATACAGTCAAGGCATTCAGTTTTCAAGTAATTGTCCATAATAAAACATTTAGCATGTATCTCCCCCAAGTAGTTTATAAAACAGTTAAACAAAAGTTGGGGCTATGAACTCACCGTAGTTATCAGTAGTAGATTATTACAAATACAGTGTATGTCGAGGCTTCGATCTTTAGTGATTACCTACGAAAGCATAATAATTATGTTTTAGTATAGTTTTTAATATAAGTGTACAAGTATATGTAATTTGTTGGCTTATGATGTTATACATGGTTATTAAGCTAAGGTATCGCTTAAGTGTTTGCTTGGCTCATAGCCTTTTTATAAATGACCTCGTACAACCGTTCGGGCTAACAAAATCAAGAGGTCATGTAGTAATCGCACGAGGATCCAGGACACTTTAAATCGTAAATCCACAACTCGTCGATACGATACCCCGAAGAGGCCTCTTTATGATAATGAAATTCCCAACTATTGTAGTATTTATCATTTATAAGTAAGTATTTGACGAGAAAAATGTTGTACAAAACATATGTCGTCTTTCGTCAAAGACTATTTGAGTGGTGACGTGATAGTATAAATTGTGTCGTGAAGCATTTCATGTGCAAGTGTTGTTCACGTAATGAGTTTTGTGATTTCAGCGTGTTATATTATCATGTTGCGAAATATAAAGGTTTCAAAAGAAATTTTTAGACTAATATGTTCATGATTTTAGAAGTTAAAACTTGTGAAAATGGTATTTATATAGTTTATGTGTCATATAGCAATTTTGTCAAAATCTAGTAAAACTTCATCTAATGACCAAGTTTTTGGAATAATTTTCGGGTCAACATACCCAAACTAGTCATGTGGCTAAGTTACAATTTAACAACTTTGAAATAACAATTATGGTCATATCTAGTGGTTATATTCAAGTTAAAATAGCTTGAGACATTAGTCTTGGTTTAACCATGGCTTTGTTTTGGTCTCAAAGAGTCAAAAATACAACTAAGTTTTCTTAACCATGGCTGTTTTTCTGGTCACAACAGGTCCGTGTAGTTTTTGCTGTTTTTTAGACTTTCCGGTCACTTTCTGCTCATGTGCTCCTGAGTTTTTGTAGAAAATTTCATTCCGAGCAACTTTCGTGCTTTACACTTTTTCTGATTCGGACCAGAAAATGGTTTAAATCGCGTTTTAAAGTCGCTTCAGAAGACTTTTTGACATACTAACCAATTTCATCTAATCATCTTCTTTTGACCATAACTTTTTATCTACAAATCCATTTCTGGTGATTCAAAAGCTCAATTTCAAGTTTTTACCTCCTCTAACAACTTCTTAAACTTAATCTAGTCCAAAGTTCATGATTTTTATGTTATAACTCATGATAATTCACTAGTTTCTTACTAGTTGTCTTAATGAGTTTCTACACTAGTTTTTACCCATCAATTTTATGTACAACATCATGCAAGCCTTATTACATGTACTACTTATATCAAATTACATCAAATAATCATAAATATTATTACAACCATATTGAATGACAAGAAATTTAAATAACTTCTTACAAGAGTTAGGTTGAATAGTCACAAGAACAATCAAGCCTAAACCCTTCCAAGTCTTCAACCCTTCTTCAATCTCTTAACCCAAGCTTTACCAACCTTCTTACCCTTGCAATAAACCCTTTTAAATCAGCCATAACTTCCTTGTATAGCTCTTATTTCACCCTTGATATTAACAAAACAACCCTAGGATCGTGTAGGAACCAACTCTAGCTCCATCTTCTTAGTGATTTTTATGGTATGAATCAAAGTGTATATGAGTGTTATGGTGATGATGGTGAACGTCCAAGGAGAGGAGAGGGAGAGATTGTGTGTGTCTTTTGCATGTGAAAGGATAAAGTGAGGTGACTTTGGGTATATGGGGGGGGGACAAGAGGTGGGTGAGTAAGATGGAGGTGTAATGAAAAGAAGCCAAGTGGCTTGGGAAGGGTTTATCAAACGCCACCTCCTCTTGTGAGGTGGTAGTTTGTGTTTTTAGTTGATAAATATTAGATCTTAGGGTATCGTTTGGTCCCGGTAATTACTAATGTTAAGCCCTTAATTCACGAAACTTAAAACCGGGTAACGTAAAAATGTAATACTTCCAAAAATGTTAAAACTTATCAACATACTCCAACTAGGTATATTAAAAGTATGATAAGTCTAATATGGTGTTTCTATGTTGTTAAAACCTAATAACGTAGGTTCGGGTACGCGTATTACGTAAAAGGTAAAATGTTTACCTAAAATTGGTAAAGTGGCAATAATTCATGTAAATTATGACTAGTGGTGAAACTAAAGTATTTTTGATCACATAGACTTTTCCTAGTCTTGTGTTGGTTGTGAGGATAATTTACACTATTTAATTTTTGAGATTACTTAATTAAATAATTAAAAGTAATTTATATAACATTAAATAGTAAAATATAGACCTGAAATATGCGAGGTGCTACAAAAAACATTCTCAAATACTTAAGGGCTACTTGAGATATGTTTCTAGTGTATGGTGGAAATCCAGAGGCAGAGCTTGATGTTACAGGTTTCTGCGATGCGTTCTGGAAAACTGATAAAGTCTTAGATGGGATATGTCTTTGTAGTTAATAGAGGAGCAGTAGACTGGAAGAGAAAAAAGCAGAGTACAATTGTAACGTCTGCAACAGAAGCTGAGTACGTAGCTGCTTTAGAAGCTGCAATGAAAGCTGTTTGGATTAGGAAATTCATTTCAAGGCTCGGAGTTATACTTTCTAATGATTTACCTATAAATATGAATTGCAACAGTTCTGCCGCATTTATATTCGCCAATGAACCTGGAGTCATGAAGGGTGCCAAACATCTTTCTAGATGATATCATTATGTTGGAAAAAAATTCAAAATAGGTGAAATCAATCTACTCAAAGTTCACACAGATGACCCCTTGACGAAGGCTTTACCTAAAGAAAAGCTTACTCAACATGCTAATAGCATTCGACTTCGTTTAGTTAGTAGTTTCATGTAAATCTGTGGTTATGTATTTGGATAAAGGATGTATTAATAAATTATTATTTTAATGAAATAAAGTATTAGTTATGTTTATTTTTCATTTATAATATATTGTATTCTATATTTGTATGTTTAAATCCATGAATAACTTATGCTATTCTAAATAGTCCTTTGTCAATCAATGACATGAGAATATTATTGAATTAAGACAAATATGAGTTTTGGTTAGAATATACTTATGTATATTGATAGGTAGTCATGCGAAATTCACATGATATTCGATGAATTGAATATAGGACTGATCTCAACTACATGATTATATTTTATGGATCTTTATCATCAAGTAAATCATGAATAGTTATCCTCAGACTTGACATACCACCAGGAAACTGTCATGGGTGTAGCTCATGTTTTGTAAAATAGTCTAACACTATACATAACAGTTAGTAATAAGGGTTATTTTCAAAAGTGATGTAAAATTCATGGGTTTTGCTTGTAGTCAAGAAAGAATTTGTTCCTTCAAATTTGTTTTGAAGTTTAATACTATTAGGCCCCTTGTAGGGTTGGCAAGATTTTTGTATGGCCATACGCAAGATCTATCTGGAATACGTTCAGATGATTTGGTAATCTTGCTCAAACAGATAAAACGAGAAACATGATAGTTTAATAATGGAATGACTAAGATCCATATCCATATTTAACGTGTTATTAGTAACAAAAGGATAAGTATAATGATGAATCATTAAAAGTTTTTTTCCAAGAAACCACACTCAGGGTCGTTCTGGGGGCATTGGCGTATTGCTAGACGCTAACCAATGTCATTACACATATTAAGATCTGTCCAAGTGGGAGATGTTAGTTTATGGACACATTTTATATGTCTATGACCGGATTTGAACACGAGATTATGGGATTGCACACTTTGCGTATGAGAGTCAATGTTTCATAATTAATATATAATAGTTATATTTAATTATTAATTCACAATAACGACTAACGGACGTTTAGTACTTGATTACTCGATGTAGGCTTAGGGGTGTGTGTGTATGGATAAAACCACAATATCGATATCAAAAATAACCACAAGTAGTGATTTAAAATCCCTTTAGGAAAAAGGATAATGAATCAAAACCCGTGAGTGATAGTGATACGGATTAGGAAACCCGAGTCGTTTCCCAACGAGGTGTGAATGGGCAACGTCGTTATTGGTTCGTTATTAAAATGCTCGATGTTTTGGATTTATGATTATATTTAAAACTACGGGAAATGGGAAATCAAATACGGCAATTTACACTACGGGGAATCCTAAGTTACGCAAATGAAACGTGAATAAAATGCAACTACGTCTATTTTAAGTCCTAAAAATAATCTAAAATTACTTTCTAACTAAAAATGATATTTGAAAATTAACTAAAAATTAAAACTAATTTTTATGATTTTTCTGGAATTTATTTGAATTAAAAACTAATTTTAAACTTTAAAAACTAATTAAAAATACTAAAAATTATGAAAACAAAAGTGAAAATTATAAAACTATTTTCTAGAAATCTAAAATAACTCAAAAGACTTTTCAAAACTAATTTTGTATTTTTCTGAAAATTTTTCTATTTTCTATGAATTAAAATCTATTTAAAACTAATTTAAATGCTAAAAATTACAATTTAAACTAGGAAAAATCTGTAAATTTTTTTTTTTTTTTTGCTTTTTATAATTTTCTTAATCTAGGAAAAATGAAAATGTATTTTTTGGAACTTTTTCTGATTTATTTGCAATAAAAGCTATTTAAATATACCTAAAAACTGTTTTAAATCAAGAAAAATAGCAAACAATGACTAAAAATTATGAAAAATTCAGGAAAAGTCTAAAATATTATTCTAAATCTAGGAAAATTGTAAAAAATATGGCTTAAGTGTGAGATATGAGAGCTGTAATGTAAACTGTTACCAAATAAGCACTTGAAAATAAGCTAGACAACACAATAAGCCACCAAACTTTCTCAGAAGCTATGTTATACTAAAAGTACCTACCAGCAACTAGTTACTTCTAATCCTAACCTCTATTAAGCAGTTTACCAAGTTTTGATATTAAATGTCTATTCTATCCAAAAGCTACTCTGACCCCTATGTTTGAGCTTATTCACACACTTATCAGAAGAGCTTATGTGAAAAACAGATATGTAGTCCTCAAGACCACCAAGCAAACTACAACTGGACCAATTTTGAGCTTCTAATTATCAAAAATAAGCACTGTGCATAAGCGCAAAATGCTGCTCATACTCGATTAAACTGAATGTGAACAGGGCAAACCAGGCCTTTTATTTAGCTTATTAACTGCTTAAAAAGATTTCCAGAAATTTGGCAAAAAACACATTTTAAATCTTGACCAATTGAACTTATGATTCCCAAGATTCAAATAACTCTTACTCAAAAAATGAATCAATGATTCATCCACAAAGTTTTATGAAAACTTGATTTAACACTTTGACTTATAAGAACAGTTTTGGTTCTTTGACTTTATTCAACTTTGATCTTCATAAACAGATTGTATAAGTAGTTTAAAGATATAATATGACCTAATTAAGCTATCTATGATGATTTTAAATCTGAAATGCAAGTTCAACTAGATCTATGATAACTGATATGTATTTAAGAGCAGATTCAAGTTGATATTGACTATTGTGAAAAAAGCTGATGCAAACTTTTGAATGTAATGACTCTACTTATACTATTAGATACTAATGCATCAGAAATCTAATACCAAAATAGCCTTAAACACAGATCTATCCACTGATCCAAACAGTCCTTTAACTACTATAATGAGCAATTTAAACAGCTTAATCCTAACCTACTTATGCAGTGATTAAAACAGCTAAATGACTAAGATCTGAGAGCATCAAATAACACTACATCAAGCATTATTCAGCAAGCAACAAGATCATTCACCAAAACAGTTTTGAAACCAAAGAGGATCAAAACTTACTTTGAGGTCCAGCTAAAATTGAAGTAACAGTTCCAAACTTAACATAAATAACCAAATCAGAAACCCAATCCAGCTTTAAGATCACCCCAACTCCATACCAGAACCAATTTGAATCACAGTTTGACTTTCGTTGACCAGGGAGCTTTTGATATATTGAATGCAATGAAATGATTATAAACACCAAATAAACTCACATAAGCTATCACAAAGCTTGTATGAGCTTATTCAAACATTAAAAACAGTTATTCAGTAACAAAAATGGTAAATGCAATATTGAAGTGAAATTTGGAAATTTTATTAAAACTGAAATTGAGATTACAAAAGGTTTGAGATTACATTAAAACTTGAAGATAACAAACTTAGAATACTGAAAATGTTTAAAACTAAACATGAAACTTAATTGAAAAAGAAAATAATGCACCAATACAAATGATGCTAAGGGGTCCTATTTATAGCCTTCAAGCAGCCTTGGGATTCCTTGATAGAAGAGCCTAGAACCCTTATCCACAGCCACAAATCATCCTCTGAGTCATCTCACCCAATCATTAGCTTACATTTCACCATGAGACGTGTCGCGTCCAATGAGAGAGCTCCAATTGGCCACGCTGGCAGTTTGGTGACACACCCATGTGTCAGACGTGTCAGATAAGCCTTCTAGAAGGTGGATAGATTCTAGTACGAGGTTGTGTGGGTAAATGGTGGTGGGTAAAAGTGAATGGTAACTGGATGTTTGGATTGGGGAAGATGAGAAATTGGGCGCGTTTGGTTTTGTTTATTATTATTCAAGTTTGTTGACCGGGTAAGTGGGGTTGACTTGGGTTTCGATTTCGGGTTTGGATTTAAAGGACCGGGTAAGGGGTTTTAATGTTTGGGCCGAGGATTGTGTTTATTGGATTTAGGATATATTTTGGGCCTAAATTGTGATCCAAGGTATAATTAAGGACCAAACTTGTATTTTCTGAATTCCAAGGGACCAAAGGTGTAAATCTGAAAATGTTCATCAAGGACCATTCTTGTCAATCTTCAAATAATCCAGGGACTGATTTTGCAACTTCTGAAACTTGAGGGTGTTTTCTGTCATTTGCTGAAAGTTCAGGGACTGTTTCTGACATTTCTTCAAACTTTGATCAAATCTTCACAAATCATCCTCAGAGAGTAGAAATCTTCACAAATGCATAATTCTGACATCCCTACTCAGCTTTAGCTCTCTTAATCTCTCGTGCTCGGATTTTTGTCTGTTTTGGCTTCTTTTTGTGTGTTTTTACATATCCGTACCTGCACAAGCACAAACTCAAGAAAACAACAGATATTAGCAATAAATGGCTCTTTCTTGGTTATTTTGGGTCAGTTGATAATGAAAAGGTATGTGTTTTAGCACATACCAAAATACCCCAGACGAGACCATTGTCGTGTCCCCACGCAATGTAATCAACTCACGTTTCTAAAACCAAGGATTTCAATCTCTTTCTACTAAACCTATGAAGAAGTAGCAAAGATTCCTCAAAAGAGATTAAGAAAGCCTTAATTCTAAAAACGCCCCGTTTACCTTTTAATTCACATATAGATATTACGTTTAAGCACATTCCGGTTATGAGTGACGGTTTGTTGAACTTTCATGTCGATCAATAACTCCAACATTTTTCAATCAACACTTTAGGATCACGGAGTAAGAAACACAACACAGCGTGAAGTGACCATACGGATAGAATACATCGTCCCTGATTTTTCACAAGTCCCCAAACTAAGCGTAAAATCGAAATCATTGTTACAAATGACTCTAGATGCTAACACTACCCATGGAAGTTACTTGTGTAATTACCTTTTGCTCCCATTTTCCTATTTCCTCTAGATTTTTTTATTTTTGTGAGAAATGAATTTCTTCAAGTTTCTCGTTTCGATAACTTTTATTCCAATAAAGATATGAAGCTAAGTCGCTAATTAGTTGTCCACCTTCCCTCGAAAACCATTGCACACAAGAATGAGGTCCACATCAAGGTCCTAATTTCACACGATTTAGGGAGAATATCCTTTTTATGGCGACCGAGACAACTCTTCTACGAGTCCAGAGACAGAAGCTTTATTTAGACATCTCCCGGATCCGAAGTTTGGCTTAACACTATTTCAAAGCACACTTGCATTTTTGCAATTCAGGCCCTTGGTCTTTTAAACTACTAACTCAACGGATTACCGCTTTATCAGAAGTCTTATTATGACTTTGGATTTTCCTCTGCCTTTTTGGAAGTCTATGACAACTTTTATGGCTTTGGATTTTTCAACTTTAAAACATTTGGGCTTTAATTCATGTTAATTTTTGTGCCAAACTCCAAACCCTATGGCTTTTATAACAATAGAAACAATAGCAGCAAACTATCAGGAATCAGTTATCTATTACACCGCAACACTGACAGTACCTTGATGTGTACCCAACTCTCATGGGCAAAGATTCTCTAAAGAAGATAAAGAACTAACTATCGCCAAAAACTCAACATCTCTAATTGTTATTAGACAAATATGGGGTGAAACAATTTTGTGGGAACAAAAAGCCATAAGTACCTTCGATGGGCTCTAAAGAGAACCAACTACTCCACGCTTAGCATCTAAACTCATAAGTAACTCTATCATTTCTCGATCTCCGCAAATTTAAAATCCTAAATAATGAGATCCGCGGATGCTTAGCGGATAATTTTTAGATTATCTATGGTTAAGAGAACAAGCTAGGGCTCAACACGCCCGGTCAAGTCAGAATTCTATTCCTACTCTCACCAGCGGAAAGTCAACAAGGTGTAAAATCATATATTAACTTAGCAAATGCTTTGCCTAAATGAGATTAAGTCATGCATATTTAAAATCACTCAGGGAAACTTGCAAATTCTTTGCCTTGTGAGCTAGAATTCGCTTTTTATAGCTTCTTATCTAAGAGACTAGCAAACTTTTCAATCAAAAAGACTTAACAAAAGCTTAAAAAATTTTAATTTTTTCACATTTATAGCACAATTTTTTCATTTTCTAAACGGGGTTGCGAGAGTACACGACAAAAATAAGCAAGTGCGGTCAAATCAAATCGAAGATTACCCTACCCCAGACTAGAACGAAACATTGTCCTCAATGTTTAAAGCAAGGGTATCAACGAAAATCTAAAAGCCGTTTATTAAGTATGCTAGAAGATAAACGTTAGTCGATAAGATTTCGGATATCGGATTTCCTTCAGCATCGATCATGAAACTCGAGTAGAGAAAATGACAAACTTCGAGCACGAGAGTCTTCATATCGGGAAAATCCTACACAACATCACAAATAACCAAACACGAGAAATCGAAGAGGCTAACCCCTTCACGTCACTTATTAGAAAATAGAAAGAAGAAAGAGATAAGCATGGGGTGCCTCCCACGAAGCGCTACTGTTTTTGGTTACCGAGTCGCTAGCTTGACTCGATCCCCGAATTCAGTTGTCCTTAGGGAAAGTTTGGAGATCCGGGACAACCATAGATGGGATGTCCCCTCCAAAATAATGTTTCACACGATGACCATTCACCTTGAAATTTGGGCCATCGGGCTGAGAAAGCTCCACCGTTCCATACGGGAAAACCTGAGCAACGGTGAATGGTCCGGACCAACGGGTTTTGAGTTTGCCCGAGAATATCTTCAATCGAGAGTTAAAAGGAGAACTTGATCACCAACGTTGAAAACGCGGTTTTTGATTTTAGAATCATGAATCCTCTTAGTCTTCTCTTTGAAAATCAAAGAATTCTCATAAGCCTGATCCCTAAGCTCATTTAATTCATTCAATTGAACTTTCCGGTGATCACCCGCGGTCTTAAGATCAAAATTAGCATGTTTCAAGGCCCAGAATGCCTTATGTTCGAGCTCTATGGGCAAGTGACAAGCTTTTCCATACACCAACTTAAATGGAGTGCACCCGATGGGTGTCTTGTATGCGGTGCGGAAAGCCCATAATGCATCATCTAACTTATCGGCCCATGAAGCTCGATTTTCTCCTACGGTCCTTTCTAAAATCCTTTTCAAACCACGATTCGAGACCTCAACTTGTCCACTCGTTTGCGGGTGATACGCGGTAGAAAGACGATGGGTAACTCCATATTTAGCCATAACTTTAGCAAATTGTTCATTACAGAAATGGGTACCGCGATCACTGATGATAGCACGAGGTGCTCCGAATCGGGAAAACAAGTTCTTCAAAAACTTAACAACCACTCGGGCGTCATTGGTGGGAAGCGCCTTCGCTTCAACCCATTTAGACAAGTAGTCGACGGCCACGAGGATATACTTATTACCCTTAGAAGATGGAAATGGCCCCATAAAATCGATGCCCCACACGTCAAAAATCTCGCAAACTTGAATAGCATTTTGTGGCATTTCATCCTTTTGCGAAATTTTCCCTTGACGTTGGCAAGAATCACAAGACTTAACTAAATCATGAGCATCTCGATATATGGTAGGCCAATAGAATCCGGAATCAAAACCCTTCTTAGCGGTGTAGCTTGCACCATGATGGCCACCAGTGGGTCCGTTATGGCAAGCATGAAGAATATCAAGAGCCTCTTGGCCATGAACACACCGCCGGATTACTTGATCCGCACAAATCTTAAACAAGTAGGGATCGTCCAAGAAATAATGCTTAACATCTTTGAAAAACTTTTTCTTCTGTTGGGACGACATCCCTTTCACGAGGAAATTGCCCGCATGGTAATTTGCAAAGTCGGCAAACCATGGGGTGTTTGAGTCTTTTTTAGCAATCATCCCAAGTGTCTCAAGAGGAAATGTTTCCGTGATCTCCTTTTTCTCGAGCACACTTTGATGGGGATTTTCAAGTCTAGAAAGGTGATCAGCAGCAAGGTTCTCTGCTCCTTTTTTGTCAAGAATAGTAACATCAAACTCTTGAAGAAGGAGAACCCACCGAAGTAATCGTGGCTTAGCATCTTGCTTTGCCAAAAGATACTTTAGGGCAGAATGGTCAGTATACACTATGGTCTTCGACAAGATAAGGTAGGGTCGGAATTTCTCGAAAGCATAAACAACGGCCAATAATTCCTTTTCAGTAGTCGTGTAATTGTGTTGGGTCTCAGACAATGTCTTACTCGCATAGTGTATGGGTTGAAAATGTTTCGATTTACGTTGCCCCAAGACTGCCCCAATTGCGTAATCACTAGCATCACACATGAGCTCAAAGGGCAAATCCCAGTCGGGGGCAACTAAGATCGGAGCTTCAGTTAATTTCTTTTTGAGAAAATTAAATGCTTCAACGCATTCATTGGTGAAGATAAACGGAGCATCCTTCTCGAGGAGATGGGTCAGAGGGCGGGCTATCTTCGAATACCTTTTACGGTAGTGGGATGAGGGAGTTTAGCTATAACGTCGACTTTAGCTCGGTCGACCTCAATCCCAGATTTTGAAATCTTATGGCCGAGGACAATGCCCTCTCGAACCATGAAATGGCACTTCTCCCAATTCAAGACTAAATTGGTGTCTTCACACCGTTTTAGCATGTGGTCTAGATGAGAGAGGCAAGAAGTGAAAGAATCTCCATAAACCGAGAAATCGTCCATAAAAACTTCCATAGACTTCTCGATCATGTCATTAAAAATAGCCATCATGCACCTTTGGAACGTACCGGGAGCATTGCATAAGCCAAATGGCATTCGTCGGTAAGCAAACGTTCCATAAGGGCACGTGAAAGTCGTTTTCTCTTGATCATGCGGATCAATCGGAATTTGAAAGTAACCGGAAAAACCATCGAGAAAGCAATAGAACTCATTCCCCGCTAAACGTTCGAGCATCTGATCCATAAAAGGTAGCGGGAAATGATCCTTTCGTGTAGCATCATTCAACTTTCGGTAGTCAATACACACTCTCCATCCGGTGACAAGTCGCGTAGAAATCAATTCATTATCTTCGTTGGCAATGACGGTCATTCCACCTTTCTTCGGAACACAATGGATAGGGCTAACCCATGAGCTATCGGAGATTGGATAAATGATTCCGGCGTCGAGAAGTTTAAGAACTTCCTTTTTGATAACCTCATGAATTTTCGGATTAACCCTACGTTGTTGTTGAATAACGGGTTTGCAATCATCTTCCATTAAGATCTTGTGAGTACAAAAACGAGGGTTTATGCCTTTGATATCGGAAATTTGCCAAGCGATGGCACTCTTATGTTTTCGAAGAATCTCCAAAAGTGCGGTTTTCTCCTTATCTTTCAAGTTTTTAGCAATGATGACGGGAAACTTGTTCGGTTCTTCAAGAAAAGCGTATTCAAGATGAGGAGGTAAATCCTTAAGCTCGGGTTCCGGAAGTTTTTCATTAGACGTTTGTATGGATTTGATTTCTTCAATCGTAATCTCTTTCGGAGGGAGTGACGGTGATGGATCTTCATTTAGCAATTGTTCAAGATAAAGGATATCTCCCTCCGAATCATAAACACCATCATCAATTCCCGGTGGAATTGATTCATCATTAGCAAGAAACTCATCGACCTCTTCCAAAATGAAATCACCTCCCTCGAATGGAGTAAGAGAGGGGGAAGAGTCGGCAATTATAGGCTCAGAAGATGGTTCAACATTTTCAGAAGGAATGGTGGGATTACCACCCATAAAATCAAGAAGCTTTTGAGCATACTCCTCCGTAGCAATATCAAGAACATCGATTCGGTTAATAAAAGCATCATCATAATTGGAAGAGTATCTCGAAGGATGGTTAATGTTGAATGAGACGGTTTCCTTATGAGATCGTAAAGTAATTTCTCCTTCATAAACGTCAATCATCGCACGGCCCGTTCGTAAGAAAGGTCTCCCGACAACGAAGTCGGTGGGAAAATGTAGTGGTCCTACTTTCACATAGACATCCTCGGCGATTCCTTTCGGAATAGAGGTTGATCGGTCCGCGAGTTCAAGAGTCATCTTAGTAGGAGTGAGATCCGGGAGAGAAAGCTTGTTATAAATCGAAAGAGGCATTAAGTTAATACTCGCACCAAGATCGGCCAAGGCGGAGCATTTCACAATTCCCGGAAACTCACAAGGGATAAGAAATTTGCCGGGGTCTCCTAACTTTTCAGGAAGTTTCTTGAGGAGCACCGCCGAGCAATTCTCATTCAACGGTGTTTTTGCAATTTCGGCCAACTTTTCCTTATTACTCACTAAATTTTTGATCATGGCAGCAAATTTCGGCATGAGGAGTAAAGCGTCGGTGAAACTGATGTTAAAATTCAAAGATTGAACGATCTCAACAAATTTCTCCATTTGGTTTTCGGTTTTATCACGAATCCTCTGATCTTGAAGTCTAGAAGGATAAGGAAGTGAGGGTTTAAAAGTAGTCTTCGGAACATCGGGTTCCGGAATCGGAGTCTGAACGACCGGAGGTGGGACGGGTGCGGTTTGCATATTCTCTTCAATAACCATGGGTTCTCGTTCCTCCTCCCTCACCAGCGGAGTAGGAAACGATGGTTCATCATAAGCCTTACCACTCCGTGTGGTTATAGCTTTTAACTCACCTTTCGGGTTGGGAATGGTATCACTTGGAAGAGATCCCGAACTCGAGGGTTGACTTATCTTACATAAAACAGCATTTAACATATTCTCAAGTTTGTTCTACGAAGCATCCAATTTGTTGTTCTGAAGTCGAATCTCATTCCTAAACTCATTGCTTTGTCTAGTTAACGAAGATTGAAACTCATTTCTCAAACTTGAAATCTGAGTTTGCATGGTTTGGATGGTAGCATTATTGTGTTGAACGTAATTCGTGAATTCATTTGAAGGCAAAGGTGGAGCTTGATAGCTTGAAGTTGGATATCCTTGATTGTAATTGACTCCTTGATTTGGGTATTGATTTGGTGGAGCTTTGAATTGGTTTTGAACATTTGGTCCACGAACTTGATTCTGATTAAAACGAGTCTGATTGTTCGATTGAGAAAATCCCGGAGGTACCATTTGATTACTAACACGAGGGTTTGGTTCAACTTGAGAACGGTATTGGTTACCTCCGGTTACGGCATTAGCTTCGAAAGGATTTCCATCGGTGGCGGTACAATTGTAGTAGGCATGCGGGCCACCACAAGTAGTACAAGTCGTTTCCACCGCTTTGACTTGAGCGGGTGGAGAAGAATTAACCTTAGCGGTCTTAATCTTAACCAAAGCCTGAATCATATCCGTAAGCTTATCAATCTTAGCATCGGTGCTAGACGTATTTTCGTAAGACGAGGACGATGGTGTAACACTCACTCGGGCAGCAACTGATTTGCTACGTGAGGTACGAACTTTAGATTTGTTCTCAATAATCAACAAGGCATCTCTCGTTGATCGGGTCAACAAATTACCACCCGCAGAGGCATTGAGAGAGTCTTGATCAGTCTCATTCAAACCGTTATAGAATGTATCAAGTTGATGTAACTCCGTAAAACCATGATGGGGACATTGCCTAAGCAAATCTTTGAATCGGTCCCATGCCTCACTAAATGATTCATCAAATCTTTGTGTGAATTTCGTTATTTCGTTTTTTAAGCTTGTTGTTTTAGACGGTGGGAAGAATTCGTTCACGAATTTTGACACTAAATTCTCCCATGTGGTTATCGATCGAGGGGGTAGTTTCTCGAGCCAAATCCGGGCGGCCCCCTCAAGTGAAAACGGGAAGAGTAGTAGCTTGATAGCCTCTTCCGGAACGTTACGGTACTTGATCGTAGACGTGAGCTTGTTGAATCGTCGGATATGAGAGTGAGGATCGTCCCTCTCAAATCCATAAAATTGGCTTGACGAAACCAAATTTATCAATCCGTGTTTAAGCTCAAAGTTATCAGCAACGATTGCCGGAACGACGATGGCCTCTCCATAACCCTCGGTGGGTGCTTGGAGTTGCTCTAGCATGGATCGGTTGTCCTCCGCCATTTCGACAATGGGCAGAGTCGGATTAGTTCGAATCTCGGGTTCGACTAATGGAGCACGTCTATTTCGCCTTCTCGGAATTGTAACGGCTTCACGTATCGGTCTGTAGTTATTAGAACTAGTGCGCATGCACTTTCAAAAACCAAGGCAATTAAAACGAACGGTATTCGAAAACACAGTGAACTTAACCAATAATCCCAAGTGAATAAATCACCTCTATAAGACAAACGCACAAGCGAGCGGAGAAGCTTTTTTAGGTCAGCGCGAAGCTTATTAAAAACCGCTTCTTTTCAGCCGCAATTTAATGTCGGCCGTCCTTATACCCACCACACAGTTTGTTTATCAAATAGAAATAAATCGACTCACAAGCGACACAAAGGCAAGTTTTTGATCTTTAGTTCGGGAACTTACTAATGATAACACCTCCGTTGAGAATGTTATATAATTGATGTATTCTATTTTAGCTCAAAAACAAAAGAGAAAATCTTTTTGTATTTTTAATATGATATATATATATACAAAAGAAAAAGGAAAATATTTTTACCTTTTTGATTTTTATAAAAAATAGTAACTTCACAAAGGAAGGATCTCGAGTCACTAATCGTCAAACCTTTAACGATATTGTCGCGACACAACCTCCCCGGCAGCGGCGCCAAAATTTGATTACTCGATGTAGGCTTAGGGGTGTGTGTGTATGGATAAAACCACAATATCGATATCAAAAATAACCACAAGTAGTGATTTAAAATCCCTTTAGGAAAAAGGATAATGAATCAAAACCCGTGAGTGATAGTGATACGGATTAGGAAATCCGAGTCGTTTCCCAACGAGGTGTGAATGGGCAACGTCGTTATTGGTTCGTTATTAAAATGCTCGATGTTTTGGATTTATGATTATATTTAAAACTACGGGAAATGGGAAATCAAATACGGGGAATCCTAAGTTACGCAAATGAAACGTGAATAAAATGCAACTACGTCTATTCTAAGTCCAAAAAATAATCTAAAATTACTTTCTAACTAAAAATGATATTTGAAAATTAACTAAAAATTAAAACTAATTTTTATGATTTTTCTGGAATTTATTTGAATTAAAAACTAATTTTAAACTTTAAAAACTAATTAAAAATACTAAAAATTATGAAAACAAAAGGGAAAATTATAAAACTATTTTCTAGAAATCTAAAATAACTCAAAAGACTTTTCAAAACTAATTTTGTATTTTTCTGAAGATTTTTCTATTTTCTATGAATTAAAATCTATTTAAAACTAATTTAAATGCTAAAAATTACAATTTAAACTAGGAAAAATCTGGAAAATTTATTTTTTTTTTTTGCTTTTTATAATTTTCTTAATCTAGGAAAAATGAAAATGTATTTTTTGGAACTTTTCTGATTTATTTGCAATAAAAGCTATTTAAATATACCTAAAAACTGTTTTAAATCAAGAAAAATAGCAAACAGTGACTAAAAATTATGAAATATTCAGGAAAAGTCTAAAATATTATTCTAAATCTAGGAAAATTGTAAAAACTATGGCTTATGTGTGAGATATGAGAGTTGTAATGTAAACTGTTACCAAATAAGCACTTGAAAATAAGCTAGACAGCACAATAAGCCACCAAACTTTCTCAGAAGCTATGTTATACTAAAAGTACCTACCAGCAACTAGTTACTTCTAATCCTAACCTCTATTAAGCAGTTTACCAAGTTTTGATATTAAATGTCTATTCTATCCAAACAGCTACTGACCCCTATGTTTGAGCTTATTCACACACTTATCAGAAGAGCTTATGTGAAAAACAGATATGTAGTCCTCAAGACCACCAAGCAAACTACAACTGGACCAATTTTGAGCTTCTAATTATCAAAAATAAGCACTGTGCATAAGCTGCAAAATGCCTGCTCATACTCAGTATTAAACTGAATGTGAACAGGGCAAATCAGGCCTTTTATTTAGCTTATTAACTGCTTAAAAAGATTTCCAGAAATTTGGCAAAAAGCACATTTTAAATCTTGACCAATTGAACTTATGATTCCCAAGATTCAAATAACTCTTACTCAAAACATGAATCAATGATTCATCCACAAAGTTTTATGAAAACTTGATTTAACACTTTGACTTATAAAAACAGTTTTGGTTCTTTGACTTTATTCAACTTTGATCTTCATAAACAGATTGTATAAGTAGTTTAAAGATATAATATGGCCTAATTAAGCTATCTATGATGATTTTAAATCTGAAATGCAAGTTCAACTAGATCTATGTTAACTG
This sequence comes from Chrysanthemum makinoi, assembly GCA_910596185.1. Lineage (NCBI taxonomy): Eukaryota > Viridiplantae > Streptophyta > Magnoliopsida > Asterales > Asteraceae > Chrysanthemum > Chrysanthemum makinoi. The sequence goes on from OU343221.1 coordinate 162,172,199, forward strand.
ATATGTATTTAAGAGCAGATTCAAGTTGATATTGACTATTGTGAAAAAAACTGATGCAAACTTTTGAATGTAATGACTCTACTTATACTATTAGATACTAATGCATCAAAAATCTAATACCAAAATAGCCTTAAACACAGATCTATCCACTGATCCAAACAGTCCTTTAACTACTATAATGAGCAATTTAAACAGCTTAATCCTAACCTACTTATGCAGTGATTAAAACAGCTAAATGACTAAGATCTGAGAGCATCAAATAACACTACATCAAGCATTATTCAGCAAGCAACAAGATCATTCACCAAAACAGTTTTGAAACCAAAGAGGATCAAAACTTACTTTGAGGTCCAGCTAAAATTGGGCAGAGTAACAGTTCCAAACTTAACATAAATAACCAAATCAAAAACCCAATCCAGCTTTAAGATCACCCCAACTCCATACCAGAACCAATTTGAATCACAGTTTGACTTTCGTTGACCAGGGAGCTTTTGATATATTGAATGCAATGAAATGATTATAAACACCAAATAAACTCACATAAGCTATCACAAAGCTTGTATGAGCTTATTCAAACATTAAAAACAGTTATTCAGTAACAAAAATGGTAAATGCAATATTGAAGTGAAATTTGGAAATTTTATTAAAACTGAAATTGAGATTACAAAAGGTTTGAGATTACATTAAAACTTGAAGATAACAAACTTAGAATACTGAAAATGTTTAAAACTAAACATGAAACTTAATTGAAAAAGAAAATAATGCACCAATACAAATGATGCTAAGGGGTCCTATTTATAGCCTTCAAGCAGCCTTGGGATTCCTTGATAGAAGAGCCTAGAACCCTTATCCACAGCCACAAATCATCCTCTGAGTCATCTCACCCAATCATTAGCTTCCATTTCACCATGAGACGTGTCGCGTCCAATGAGAGAGCTCCAATTGGCCACGCTGGCAGTTTGGTGACACACCCATGTGTCAGACGTGTCAGATAAGCCTTCTAGAAGGTGGATAGATTCTAGTACGAGGTTGTGTGGGTAAATGGTGGTGGGTAAAAGTGAATGGTAACTGGATGTTTGGATTGGGGAAGATGAGAAATTGGGCGCGTTTGGTTTTGTTTATTATTATTCAAGTTTGTTGACCGGGTAAGTGGGGTTGACTTGGGTTTGGATTTCGGGTTTGGATTTAAAGGACCGGGTAAGGGGTTTTAATGTTTGGGCCGAGGATTGTGTTTATTGGATTTAGGATATATTTTGGGCCTAAATTGTGATCCAAGGTATAATTAAGGACCAAACTTGTATTTTCTGAATTCCAAGGGACCAAAGGTGTAAATCTGAAAATGTTCATCAAGGACCATTCTTGTCAATCTTCAAATAATCCAGGGACTGATTTCGCAACTTCTGAAACTTGAGGGTGTTTTCTGTCATTTGCTGAAAGTTCAGGGACTGTTTTTGACATTTCTTCAAACTTTGATCAAATCTTCACAAATCATCCTCAGAGAGTAGAAATCTTCACAAATGCATAATTCTGACATCCCTGCTCAGCTTTAGCTCTCTTAATCTCTCGTGCTCGGATTTTTGTCTGTTTTGGCTTCTTTTTGTGTGTTTTTACATATCCGTACCTGCACAAGCACAAACTCAAGAAAACAACAGATATTAGCAATAAACGGCTCTTTCTTGGTTATTTTGGGTCAGTTGATAATGAAAAGGTATGTGTTTTAGCACATACCAGTACTTAACGGTAAAAGGTCTAACGGTCGTTAAATGTCGAAGAGAAGGACTAAAGATAAAATAGACACAAAGAAGGTTCTAGAACCTCTTTGTGTTGCCATAACCGGTCGACTAGGATCCCTTAGGGGCGTCCTAGTCCAACTTTGACAACAAGTTTTACAAACTATAAATACAAGGCTCTGTATTCATTATTTGTTAATCATTGGAATCCCTAATTGGCAAAACTTCTCTCCTTCTTCCTCCTTGTGCTCATAACCGGTCGAACACCTTAAACCTTAGGGTTTTCAATTTGTTTTTATCATTATAAAGTGTTTGTTTTTGTTATTGTGATTTTAGGAACTAGCATTCGCATCGAATCGCTACCAAATACGTGTGTACAAGCTCATAGATTCAAATACCACTTGGATTTGATTTTTGCCTAATTGACTTCTTTTATAAGTTGACATACATAAACCCTAATTATGTTTTATAACTTGATTTGATCGTTGTTTGCTTGGATTGCTAAAAGGTACGCTTACGATTTAATTTTAGGTTAATTAATTATTAATATTTGTTTAATTCTTCTGTTGCGCGCTCTATGTAATTACATGTTAATAATATACTTGTTATGATTATCTAATTCCAACACAAAGTTACTAAGTTAATCAATCAATCCAATGTTTGGGGCTGATCAAAATATCAGCTTTGTAACTACTACCTAGGGCTTGTTTAAGCTACTTTTTATGATTCAAATTATGTGTACAATGTAAAAATCTTACAAACTCATATTTACAACATAAAAATAAATTGACTACAGTAGATATTACAACAAAATATAAATAAGTACAATGAAAATAAACAACAATCTTACAAGAAGATGATGAAAAATTACAATAAGAACACCTAAGAAATCAACCCTCAAACACCATATAATATTGAACCCTTTCTTCAATCTTCAACCCAATTTTTATTAACCCTTTTGAATCTTGTAAACACCCTTTGACTCCAGCCTTTAAACCTTGGAAAGATGATGTTATGATGATTGTTTAAGTGAAGTAAACCAAGCGAACTACTAATAACACTAAACCTTCAACACAAGATGGGAGAACAAGATCAAAGATTGAAAATGAATTATGTTTTTGGTGCTTGTGTTGTACAATCACAAACGAAAGACAAAGAAGGAGTGAAGGTTTTTGTTAGATCTAGATTGCATGTTTATGTGATGTGGTGAAATAGTCAAATGGAAGACACATGTATTTGTTAGATAACAAAGTATTAAACACTTTTCTAAGAGCTTGACATGTGTTTGTAAGCGTGGCTATGTGGTGTGGTGAAGAGAAATTTATAGCTTATTTTGATAGTATTAGAGTTTAAGGTGTATAGTTTGATCCCGGTAATAGCAAACGTAAAGTTTTTAAGACGTGAAACTTAAACCGAGTAACGTAAAAATAAAAAACTTAATTTTTTTAAACTTATCAACATACCCTATCTTAGGATATTAGATGAGTGATAAGTTTAACGGAGTGCTTAGACGTTGTTAAAACCTAAAAACGTAAGTTAAATATGCGTACAACGTAAAAGGTATAAGGTTTACGTAAAAATGGAAAAATAATAATAGTACATATAAAATATGACTATAAGGAAAATAAAGTGCTTAAAACACTTAGACTGAACATAGACTAGTGTTGGTTACGAGTTAAGTGTAGGCGATTGAACTTTCTTGATTATACGTGAAAGTAAGTTTACATAAAATTTAAATAATAATATGTAAAAGTAAATAATTAAATAATGACTTGAAAAGTACGGGTGACTACAAAGAATTAAGCAGGGACGCTTTAAACACCTTACTTAAGACAAACATTGGTGAAAGAATTGATCTTGATTGGAATCTTGAAGATACTTCACTCACCATTTCTAGTGATGATGAACAACCAAAGGCTCCAGCATCCCCATCAATCATACCTGAGGACAACCAACTATTATCTCCAAACTTACAACTTCAGTCACCTATCACTCAATTTTATGCTCTTTCAGAGCAAGTCACAAAATTAAAGAAAGAGAAGGAAGCTGTTGAAACAGAAATAGCTTTGTTAAAAGCTCAACCATCATATCCCAACATTCAATATCTCACCAAATATCTTGGTTACATATCTTAAGCCTAAGCTGGAGAAACTGGTCAAATGGGGAGATTTGTCATTCTTTCTTCTAGCTGAACTAAAGGAATTATCTTCTAAGATAGATGACAAAATACAAGAGTTGAAACGATTCATCAAAAGCATGGAAGTAGATTTTCCTGTTGAATTCAAAAATCTTCCTATTCACATTTAGATAATGAACTCCACAATCACTGCTCTAGCTACCAGGTTAGAAGCTCGAAGAAAAGCAATTAAACTTCCCTGCTGAGCTTCTTGCAATACCTTCGTCAGTCTCATCAGCGCTTTAGCAACTCAACTAGACCAACCTTCTAGAACAAGTCCGTGTTGCTTTACATTTTGTGGCCAATTCCATTGATAATTTTCTTAGTTCAATGATAAGGTGTAATTTTTTACGTTTTTAAGGGGTCAGTTAGCCTTTAAATCCGTACATATTTGATCATTTATTGCCCTAAATCGTTTCTATTTGAGTTTTAGGTACTTGAGAAGTAAGTGTTGGAAAATGGTAAGTTTTGGGCTCGATTGGATGGAAAAATGAAGAAAACAACACCATCGAAAAAAAGGTCACAAGAAAGGAGCTATGATGGCGTCACAACCACTAAGTGAAGCCATCACTTGAAGAACTCGAAGATCTTGAAGTTTCAGAAAATAAAAGTGACGAATCAGGCAATGGTGAAGGCCTCGAGCTGACGGTGTCATGACCAAAATACTAAAGGGCGATGACGCCACAACCCCAACCTGACGCCGCCATGTTAAGTCGGTGCAAAGAGCGAAACCCTAATTGGCGATGAGCTGACGGCATCACAATTAACAACTGACGCCGTCACAAGTGTAAATCAATATATGTTCTCGTATTATTTTCCTTATAAAGTGTAAACCTTTGGGATAACCTAGAAGTCCGAACTTAGGGCTATTTACAGCAGTGTTTCAGACCTTTTGGCCTCAAGACTTCCTATGTATTGAAGAGATAAGTTATTTAAGTAATCATTCAATTATGTTTACGTGTGATTGTTTGATTTCTTTACTTACTTTTCTTTTCATTACTATGCTAGGCTAAATTTAATAGTATTTACTTAGGATTGCATGAAACCTAATTATTGATTATTGTTTGTCTTATCTTGTTGATTAGTTAATTTTGCATTAGCTGTAGGAAAACTGGCTAGGTAAAATTATACTAGCTTGAACGTCCGACTAAACGCGTAGTTATTATATTAACTTGACGTTCGTTGTATTTAATGCGTGAATTGTGTTTTCATCGTGAAATTGAGAACTTAAAAGGGCATTCTTGGGTGCCGCTCAATTAGAACATAGTTCATAGAAGTTAGGTAGTAACCAACCCTCGATTGATATTAAGGAACACAATGCTCTAATTAGACAAGGACGTGAAAATTCGATTAATCAATAAAAGATAACTAGGGAATAACAAAGTTCTAAGTAAATACATTTTACTCATATAAGATGTTCACCACTTTACTTTTCCACATAATTAGAGGGACGAGGCTTTGATACCAATTGCGAAAAACAAAGAGGGGGTGAATACATTCCCGTTTAAAAACTAAATCTTTTGTATCAAATAACTGATCAACTATGACGCAATATGAAAGTGTTAATAAATACTAGAGATAGTAAGAAAATTAAGTAAAGCATGTCACACCAACAAAAACATAAACACCAAAGCCACAACACAAGCACAATCAACACAATATAAGCAACGAGCCACACATACATAAATACAATGCAAATAAGTGATGAATGCAAATATAAACATAAAGCTATACGTAAAAGAAAGCGCAAACCGGATACGATGATTTATAGTGCTTCGGTCCCCGAGTATCCAACTCAAGAGTTACTTCACTAGTCAACCAGCTCCCTTCTTGGTGGAGAAAACCTTACAATGTCGTTTTGATGAGTGCTTATTTACTCATCATTTTTACCCACCTAAGACTACAAAAACGACTAAAAACACCCAAATACTATCAAAATATGTCAAAAATATCCTCGGAGTGTGTTTTATATCTTGCAGGTACAAAAGGATTGAAAACAGAGCGAAAACGAGCAAAATCAAGCCAAAATCAGAAAAGTGCTGAAAAGCCGGTGCCGGGATGTGATTTTCTATGATTGTTGATCAATTGAAGACCCGGACACGTTTTTAGAGTGGGTTTGGGAAAACCATCTTAAAACCTAACCAAGAACCCAAAATTACCTAATTACCTTTCCCCGATACCCAAAATGACCATTTTGCCCGTCAAAACAAAAAATCCAAAAAAATCCCATTTCATCCTTAATAACCATTTTTGTTAATACTCATTTTTATTTAAAAACAATTTTTAGTTTTCAAAAAAAATACAAAACTTTTAAATCAAAAATACAAATAAACCTTTTTAACAAAACATAACCCACGACATCCTTTTCCCCCTTTCCCTCCTTTTTCCCTGTTTCTCTAATACCCGCTCAACCCCCATTACCGTGTCCATCCCAAACCTGCTCACCCACTCTTTCCCTCTTTCCCAAGGCTGCCAAGTTGGCAATCCAAGCATAAATCACCCTTTGGATGGCTCAGATTAAATCCAAAATTGCACCTAACTGATCAATGGTGAAGATTGATGGAAAGAAGCACAAAATTGGACTTTTCACTGATTGCCCTCACACAAGAAACACAACAAAGAAGAATGAAGACCTGAAGTTGTAGTATAAATAGGATTTGTATGCCATTTGATAAGGCACCTAGGATTTAGTAAAAAATTAGTTTTCTGTTTTTAGTTCGGTTGTAATGAGTTTTTTTTTAATCAATGAAAAGTTTTTGTTTACTTATCTGCTCCAATTTTCTGTTTATGTGTAAACAAGGACATAAGTGCTTGCTTACTTAATCCTCAATTTAAGATATCAAAAGTGTGATTTTTAAGTTGGTAAATCAGTTTTTAAGAAAGAAAAGCCAAGTTTTAGTTCAAAAAATCTCTTTAACCAGATTTTGTACCATTTAAGTAGTGTTTGGTTTAAGATTTTAAAAAACCCACTTTGATCCGTTTGACTTTCAAGGGTCAAACTGCTTATAAGGTTTTTGGTCAAGATTTAAAGAGTTTGCAAAGCTTTCACTAGTTTCTAGTGTAATCTGTTTCCAAAAAAAAAAAAAAAAAAAAAAAAAAAAAAAAATTGTTCCATCAGAATTTTTACACAGCAGATTAGATCAAGTTTTTGATGAGATGAAAATTCTAAAAAAATAAAAATCACAAGTTCACCAGCTTGTTTAACTTGGGTCAAAAGGAAAAAATTTTAAAAAATGGTTTACTAGGTCTGCTAATGGGTTAAAGTGGGTCATTTGGCCAATTGTCTCGTTTGCAAGGTGGCATGCCATCCAACTTCAAGTTTTTTCTAGTTTATTAATAAGCTGCAAATGTTTTACAAGGGTGTCTATTAAATAGACTCAAACTTTATAAGCACTTTGGCATGTTCGGGCTGCATACCATTACAGCTGACCATGTTTCTTTTTTAGTGCTAATTAGATATTCCCTTAGCTTATTTAGTGTTTTTTATTGCTTATTAGTAGGTTTAGAATAACTTTAGTATAGTAAAGCTTAATAGTGCTTATTGTACCTTTTAGATTAGCTTATCTCCATTTTTAGAATCTTAGGACTCCTCTAGTATAATGTGCCAACTGTTTTCCCTAGTACCTGTAGCTTATTCTCTTTAGGACTAGCTATTTTTATTTTGACTTGCTCATTCAACCATCTCCAAAATGCTTCTTGATTTTCAGTTTCAAACTTGTGCTTAAAAAGATCCAAAAGGAGTGTTTGGTTGTATTTTGTTAACTGTTGGAATAAGCTGTTTCAAACAAATTTTGCTTCAAGCTTTTCAAGAACTTTGTCTTTACAAAAAACCTCTATTTTGAGCTCATAAATTAGTTCCAAAAGGAAGATTTGAAGATAACCAAAAAAAAATATAGCAAAAAGGTAGAGGGCAGGATTCGAATCTGAGACCTCTAGCCTGCTCAGCACCCGACCATAGTTCCAGCTGACACTACCATTTGCCCTTTGGGACTTCCTTGGTTCATTATTTGCACAATTAATCATTTAATTAGATATGGCAGTTTATTAAATAAGTTCTAGTTAGCTTAATTTCAGCTTATTCTTCCAAACAAGTTAGTGATTTTTTATTTTTCTTAGATCAAGGTTTTAAGCAAAGTACTTTCTGTTAATTTTTCAGATTTTTCAAAATTAGTTTAGTATTTTTAATTAATTAATTATTTTAAAATAGTTTTTAATTCGTAGAAAATAATATAAAAGTAAAAAAAATACCCGGCTTTTTCCTAAAATTATTTTTAGTCGCTTAAAACGTAGGAAAATTAGTTTTACTCCCGTAAGCCTTAAATTGCATCTTTTTCACTTTCGAGGCTTGGGATTAGCTCGGGTTTTTGCGTTTTTGTGTTTTAGAACTCTAGACCGTAATTTAGCTTCGTTTTAGTGTTTGTTATGTTATTTAATTGTTAAATAAGTGTTTTCCTTGATTTATGTGCTTAAATTTCAATTCCGTGCTTTAAATTGTAGAATACGTAATCAAATCCAAATTCTTTAAAACCAATTCAAGTTATAAATCACGAAACTCAACGAATCCTTCCATTCACACCTCATTGGGACACGACCCGGGAAATCACTTTTCCGGTATCACTTTTATCACACCCGTGAGATTTGGCACATTAACCCTTTTCCTAAAAGGTTGATTTGTCGGGTTTTCGGTTAATTTGATATATTGATATTGTGTTTATTTTCACCACTTACAAACAACGAATCACGTTTACAATATTTTTTGATACTAAGCTAGATATCAAGTTCTTCTTCGGGTACAACCAAACCCGTTATATTTTATGACCCACATAACAAACCTTGTGTTTCAAGGCCCAAACACTTAAACCGTCTAACGGCTTTACAAATTTACTGATACTAAGCTAAATATTGAGTTTTTTTAGTACAAACAAACTCGTTATGTTTTGTGGCCCAAGATAACAAACCTTGTGTTTAAGGTCTAAACACATAAACCATCTAACTTATAGTTTTATGTATAGCTGGTGATACATGGTGGTGTTACAATGTGTGATCCAAGACATGGTTGTCAAATGGATATAAGTGCCTAATCTAAATATCAAGAGATCTAAGCTTGATGAGGTTGAACTTCTATTGATAAGAAGCCTTCAACGGATGAAGATAACAAGTACGCTAATCTTGTTGTGGTGGATCTTCATATGTGTATGCTTGTGATGGATGAGGATGGCAAGATCTCTAAGCTTGCGTGGATATATCATCAAGTATAAATATGCTTGCAACAAATGAAAGTTATAAGTATTATGATCAAGGGTTAATTGTGGTTTTAAGAGCATGAAAAAGTGTATTAAACATTGCAGATTACGTGGTTTGAATGTATGCAAAAGGTGGTTTAGAGATTGTGTAAATGAGCAACTATTTATATGCAAACAAAGAGTTGGACGCTCCCCGACGGCTCCAAGTTTCCTTAAATATTTAAGGGACCGTGTATAATTTAAGGGAGCCGTCGCGTGCTAGATTCCATCTCTTGTTTGTCTTTGTGGTGGCTTGCACATCTTAGCCTAATCTTTGCTAAATCTTGCAAGATTGAGTTTATAGAAGCCTAATTCAAATTTACATTTTATTAAAACATATGTTACTTACACAAAAATAACTTGTAAATTAAGTTTTGTAAAAATGTTTGCACACATTAAAATGTAATGGGTATGAAAAATATTTCTTAGATCATAAATCAAGTTTTATGGTATCACTATTTTTACCTTAAATAATTTACGTCAAATGAAAACTTATGTGTAAATAAAAATGTTTACGTCAACTTTTAGGTTGTGACACCAAAATATTATTTAGACATTCTCTATGGTTTGTTAAATGGTTTTATCATAATGTAACATAACAAAGATATTCAAACATGTGTTGAAGCATACTCGAGACGTCAAGAAATGTTGATTTAAGTATGCTTTAACGATTTGTGGTTACGATTAACTTGCGCATTTTACGTTATGTATTATAAATTAAACGTTTGTCATCATTAAAACATGAGAGACTGTTTAGTTTAAATATCCTAATAGTTACACTAACAGATAGTTTCTTGACATAATTATTTATGTATAATACTGTTTGTAAACTCGCTATATATGAAATATGATATAATATATAAATCAGTAAATATTTTCATATTTTGTGCCGCTTAAAGTCACGGTTTAAAAAACGCTATGGCTCATTAGGTGTGAGGCTTGGCAATGCTGCCACGCTTCACGCTGTTTATAACCTTGGAATCACGTGATTGGACATAACGAATAAAACTAACGACCGATTGTGATCAAAGGGCTGGTTAGTTATAAAAGGTCAAGTACAGGGATGAATGGTGTAATTATTTAAGTTTTAGGGCAAAACGTGAAAGCTGAACGAATGAAAAAGAAGAGAGACAGGAACGGGAATGTGTTTGAGCTTTTTTGTTGCATAACAATTAATGAATGTGTAAAGAATGATTTTCACACGCATTTCACGCTACCTATCTCAGTTCCAACGAGTAAGTTGAATTAATTTGTATAAAACTTTACTTGTATAATCAATCAGTTCACATAGAGTAATATTTTCTTGTTTAAAATTACAGAATTCCAAGGGATTAATATCATCAGGTGGAGTGAGGAGCTATTTGAGTATCCCGAAAACAAGTGGTTATCAAGTTAATAATTAGACTAAATACACCTTGGCCCCAAACTCAAGACGCGATCATGATGGCATCTAAACTCGCCTTTTCATCGCCATAGTCCAAAATACGCCATTAAATGCCGATTAATTTTCGACAAAGTCAAAGTCCGATTTTGTTTTTGGGGTATTTTAAATTCATACACATTTATACTTTTATAACACATTTATATTTTACCCCTTCATCTTTCATCCTCTTCATCATCTACCCAAATCATTCATCTCCTCAACATCATCATCTCCCCAACATTCATCCTGGCCACCATCTCCTGGAGGAAATCATAGGTAAGAAAGCAGTAGTAATTGGAAGAAGCAAAATTACTGGTTTGCCCACTTCCTTATTATTGGAGGTATTCGCTATACTCTATTAACATATCGATAGTCTTGCTTTAATGTTTATCTTCTAATTCGTGTTTCTATATGCAGCGACATCATGCTACTGTCAGCGTTGTACATGCATTCACGAAGAATCCAGAGGAAATAACAAGTGAAGCTGACATTTTAGTTTCAGATGTGGGAGTTCCAAATCTGGTGCGAGGTCATTGGTTAAAGCCAGGGGTTGTGGTAATTGACATGGGCTCAACGCTGGTCAAGGTAGATTTCTTATTAGAAATTATTTGTTAGATGAACTGTACACCTTGCATATGTAGATATGTTTAGAGTCTATTGTTGCTAGCTTAAAACTTGACTAAAGTATAACATATGCAAAAAACTACTGCATAAACACCATAGCGAAAACATTGACACAGTCTGATCTTTGACGTGTAGCTTAGGCGTATCAGTGAAAATTTTTGGTATTAGTAAAGCATGTGCCAAAGCAAACTGGTATTTGTCACCAGAATCTAGATGTTACTTATTCTGTCTCTACCGTTGTTTATGTTAAATGTTATATCTTTTTTCCTTTCTTGTTTTCTAGTTTCTTTGACACTCTTATATCCTACATTTCTATCCGACACATGGGTCACTAAGGTTCTACGCTTTTTGGGTGGGGAATTTCCCCCTTGATTGGAATCAGAAAGCCTGCCTTTCGTAGGTCTGATCATCGAAAGAAAGACGAAGGATGATTGATTTTGGGCAAATTGATCCTTTAAAAAGTAGGATAAGGACTCTCTATTCTTCTTACAGTCCCTAATTCACTTTTGTCTTGACTTTACGGGGGTGCATACACACGTCAGGACTTATGGCTAGTGATGGCAATTCTAACCCATTTAGTTCTGAATGGGTCAGTTAGGTGTTTTGTTTAGTCTATGAAGTTTTAAACGGGTCAAATAGTTCAAATAAAATGACCATTAGAAAACGGGTCAAAAGTTGCCGAATGTTTAAGGCATAAAACCTTCTTATCCATTTCCAATATACTTCGTAGAAGCTAGACCATCACATTTGGGGCTAATTATAAAATTCAAAAGAGTTGGATAAAAGTGTTCCGACGCAGCTTGACCTGCACCAAAGAGTTATCCAGTTTTACCTGTTACCACCCATTAGCTTCTTTTTTATTATGCATAGAGTCACTGCAACGTTAATTGGTCACTGACACTCGTTGCATAATATCAAATTTTAGCTGTCATTCTCTTTTGGTTCATTTCTTTCAAATGCAATTTTTTCTGTTCTATGTATTATAATGGCATTATGCTCTGATTATACACAGGGTAGCAATAGTACACATGGTTCCCGTGTTACTGGAGATGTTTGCTACGAAGAAGCAATGCTTAAAGCATCCGCAATTACCCCTGTCCCTGGTGGTATTGGGCCTGTTACTATCGCCATGCTACTTTCCAATACAGTTGAAGCTGCTAAGCGTGCTTATCAATGGACTGAATCTTAACAAAAACCATAATAATACAGAGTAATTTCTTATGTAACACTTTCAAATGTAGGTATATGTAATACCAGTATCTCTCCTTCCGCTTTTCCCAATATTAGTTATACAACTAGTGTTATAAACAGTCCACAAGTCGTGGTATATACAATATTCTGTTGTTTTTTTTAATAATGCGTGCCCATATAAGTTTATTAAGTCCTAGGTTATGAAATGGTGTTGCTATATGGTGCCGACACGGTTGCGACATAAACTACATAGACTGGACTTGCTTCTAGATAAGTACATATAGTTTGAAAGTTATATTTCCAATATATGGACGTATTAGTAGAAAAAGGACTTATCCTACATCTGCAATATTGAGACCTTGGAATTACATAGTTGTGTCGGATCTTGACACCATAATATGTATGACATAATCATAGTTTTGTCGTCATAGAACAGCAAAAGATGGTCAGTTATAAGAAACGATATTATCACAATTACATGCCTGTGTGGCAAGACCTATGCAAATAATGTTTTTAACGAACAAAGGTGATCAGAATTTGGAGATGATTTCCTCCAGGAGATGGTGACCAGGATGAATGTTGGGGAGATGATGATGTTGGCGAGATGAATGATTTGGGTAGATGATGAAGAGGATGAAAGATGAAGGGGTAAAATATAAATGTGTTATAAAAGTATAAATGTGTATGGACTAAAATACCCTCGACTACAAAACAAAAATCAGACTTTGACTTTGTCAAAGAACCAATCTGGCATTTAATGGCCATGTTTTGGACCTATGGCGATGAAAAGGGCGAGTTTCGTCTCATCATGATGCACCGTGCTAAGTTTAGGGACCAACGGTGTATTTTAGTCTAATAATTATTTTCCCAAAAAGTTTGGGTTAACAAGACTCTTCTTTAATGAAGCACCCCACCGAAAAAGTACTACCACGCATGTTTGGATAATTACCTTATTTGAATAGCTTTTCACTTACGTTTCTGCCGTTTTGGTTAATAATTATATAGGTTTTTAAAATATGCTAGTTTATGTTGCAATATCTTTCCTCATGAGCTGGATCATTGCGCAACTATTTATGTAAATTGCAGAATGTATACTAGTTGCCTTTTCACCAAAGTTTGAAATATGTATAATTATTTTGACCGCCCAAAAACATAACTACTTAAGTAAGTTGCTTTTAAAAATGAATTGTTTCATTTGTCCCGTTAAACTTATTTTTAAGTGCTTGTTGTCTCTTTGAAAAGCTCTTTAGCACTTTGAAGGTATTTGGCAAAAGTCTTAATGATGTAGCACACTGGTCTCTATCAGGAACGGAACCAGGGGGTGTCCCTAGGGGTCCCAGGACACCCATGAATTTTTGTCTCGAAGTGTTAATTTTGTTATAAAACCTCTGTTTTTCTATAAATGCACTCGGTCCTAAAAACTGTGCATGTAATCTTGTTTGATTTATCATAAATGCATCTCGTGACTTTCTCTTCTTGTTCCGTCCCTGGTCTCTATGTTTCTTTGAGGGTGTAGAGCATATTACTAGCTACCTTTAGGTTACAAAATTTAAGTTGTTTGTTAAACGTTAATCTAATATGATTAAACCTATCACATTATGCATACATGTGTTAAGTGTTGACAGATTTTTTTGCATGTTTAAGTGGTTATATACATACTATAACTGAAGATTTATGTCGGAGATTATTTTCTGGTTTTTTCATCTTCTGTACTTTTGTTTGTTATGGTTTTAGCTAATTAAATTTTGGACTGGAATCATGTAGACTACGAAAACTATTACCCAAAAGAAAAGAGAGAGGTGCCAAAAGGAGAAGGTCACAAATTGGGCTCTAAAGGTATGCTCAATATATTATGTTTTACCTGCTAATCTGTTTAGTGTCGTAGATAATAAATACCATCAACCTGTTTTTTGGCCGATATAATTTTATTTATGTATTACAAATAACAACTATAGGTTATTGCTATTTGGGAATAATTATATCAATGCTCGAGTGTCAAGAGGTGCTGTACTTCTGCTGTAGTGCAACAATATGCAACATAAAGTAGTATATTTCCCTTTTAACAGGAACCTGCACGACTGGCAGTAGAATATTTACACGTCCACCTTGAATGCCAAATCCTTTCAATTGAACTTGCTTGAAATGCTTTTAGCCTGTGTCAGCACCTAGTAAAACGAGACATAGACACCTAATTTATCTATGTCAACATCAAAAGAAACAAGACGTAAGCTGATAATATTAAATATCAGTCTCAAAAATTAGAAATCTTGTGCTAAACGAGAGTTCTCTTATGGCTTATTTGTTACTTATTTATGCTCTTTATTTGTTACTTCTTTAATTTCAAACTTTATTTTTCAAAAGTAATTATTTTATAAACAAAAGTTAACCCATTATGAACATGTTTAAAAAAAAGAAGTAAAACTCCCAATACCGTCTTTCACGGGTTATGGGTCCCAATACCGTCTTCCACGGTGTATGGGGGAGGTTAAGATGTAGACAGTCATACCCCTACCTAAGGTAGAGAGGCTGCTTCCGGTTCTACCAAAGGTAGAAAAGGACCTCGGCCTTGCAAGGGTGAGGATCGAACCCATTTTGAACATGTTTGAAACCTAATAATTGATTTACTTACAGCTTAATTGATATAGCTTTAGAAATGGGTAAACGGATACGTTTTCCCTATTCAGGGGACCTGGGAAGACCGAGTCTTCTTAGTCAGATGCACGCAGGCTAACCGGGGTATCCTCGTGAGCGTTTCCGACCCTTCCCTGGTCACCCCACATGTGTGTGTAGTGGGTTTTGAACTCTAGGTTACCCGTAAGGGGTAGTCTTTGACTCAGATATAGCTTTAGAAACAAATTTTGTAAATTAAAACAGCTCTAAATGAGAGTTTTATTACGGCATAATATCTTTGTCTCAAAACACTCTCCTTCCTGCTGTCAGTGCGGACTTTTTTCAATCCTCGTTTGAGAACATTATTCATGAGTGTTAGTAAAAAACTGTAGGTTGTATAAATCTTTCTGCTTTAGCAGTTCATACATGCATTAGTGGTTTCTCTTTATCTTCTCATCAAATGCTGTTGTATTGTCAGGGGAAGACACTGGTAAAAATGACGATGGAGAGAACTTCATGAAGCAGTACCAAAGTTTAATCTCGCCTTTGATATTTTTTGCTTTTGTGTGTGCATCAATATTTTTGACTCCTCAGGAACAGAAACAGGTATTCATTTTTATAACTTTTCACCTTATATAAGATATTACAAATATAATTGCTTTTCAGTTCCTAGAAACAGTTTTTCTGCATGAGATAATTTTTGTTGCTAGAGGTTATTCTGGTCCAATTTAGTTTGCTTTGGATATTCTGGTTTTCATTGTATTTCCTTAAATAGTTTTTTTGTGAACAAATACGTTCTTAGACAGGCGGTAGTATAAAATTTCCCATCATTGTAGCTTATAATGGCTTCCAAATTTCAATGTTTAGGAACGTTTTGAAATACATAATCTCGTGGAACTAAATGTCGTTTCCTTTCTTTCGTGTCAATGCTCAAAAACTGGCTGATTGGATTGTTTTGGGTGTCATACTATGTAAAATGTATTGTTGTTAAGCAGAATCCCATTATAACCATCGGTTATTCTGGTCCAAGTTGGTTTGCTTTGGATATTCTGGTTTTCGTTATGTTTCCCTTCGAGCAGTCATATGTCTTGGCTGTGGATCTTGAACAGGGTTAAAAAGGCTACTGGAATTTGGAGTGGTTGGGTCATCGATCCCTCCGGGGTCTTTCACTAGGGGTTTTTAGCTGGTTTGGCTTTTGCTGGTCGTGGGGGTCTGTCGCGTTTTGCTGTATAGTTTCTGGGGTCTTTTTGTTTTATCCCCTTATATGTGTCTTTAGTTTAGTTGTGCCTCCATCTTGGGGTTCCCCCGGTGTTGTTTTGCCCGTCCATCGTTTAGTTGAGTTCTTTTTCTTTTGTAAAGAAAAAGATGTGTAACGCCCGTGACTCGATTTTTTTTTACATTGGATGCGTCGTATAGGTTCTGTCCTATACGCCGTATCGATATGTGCTCCTGTAAACTACTAAACTAAAAATCTGAATTAAACACATATTAATTATATAATACATAAACGTGGTACTTAAATTTGGTATGCGGAAGCGTAAAACTATGAGTGCGGCGTTAACCCAAACACCCATATTTTGACCCATTTTCAAATACATGTTATATATTTACACATTAATATCAAAACATGACTTATATTTTTCTGAAACTTAATCATAAAGTTTTGGGCGCACGTTAAGCTGAATAACAAAGTATGGTTGAGATGCTCGTCACCTATAAACGCGAGCACTGCCAATCTCCTAAGCCGTCTTCTTAATCTACAAGCCCCAACATCCTTAAGACTTAACCTGCAAAACATGAAAACTGAGAACGGTAAGTCCTGATGACTTAGTGAGTAAACGGTCTCGAGTCTATATCTAAATCTAAATCTCAAACATGTGCTATAGTCTACTTAAGCTTCTGCAAGGGTGTATAATCTAGAGCTATATCTGAATTGACACTTGCAATTCTGAACATAAATGTATTTCAAATGCTATAAATAGTACGACTTATAGTCGTCTTACTACTTGTACATGAGTCTGAGACTATTTCTGAATTCTTAATCATGACATGATATCTAAGCACGTGCATTCTGACTAGACGATGCTTAGTCATCCTGCTATGAGTGAGAACTTCCCTAGCCAACGAGTACTCTTCTGACGGCTTCTATTTATACGTGCTTTTCTGATATGGTTCGTCCACTTAGGACGTAAGCGCTTTTCAAGCACGGGTCATCCACATAGGATGTTTGGTCATCCACTTAGGATGCTACTATAAAAGCACGTGTCATCCACTTAGGATGCTACTATGGGAGTTCTACATCTTGCGCTTCTTAGGCACGCTACTTGACTTTTGATGCGTTTCTTGGGCACTATAAACTTGTCAAATCATGCTTCTTGTGAGCATACTATTCATGGTTTGTTTCGGCTATCTTCGAAACCTTGCACAAGTTCCATCGACATGTTCAATCTAGTAATATGAATCTAATGAACCGTTACTCACCTTTAAGTCTTGTTTAGTGATCGACAAGCTTCCCACGAGCACCTAATCACATAATAACCATTCTAATGCTTTTAGAACTTGCTCACACATTCATCTAACATGTATTTGGTCTAAACAACTTAAACATGATCACCTAAGGTGCTATTTCATCATTAAACACACTTTTTCAAAAACACTTTAAGTGCAGAATTTCCTGGGTTGCTGCTGTTTTTCGCACTTTAAACCAATTTAACTTTCAAACGAGCAAAAACTTAAAGAATAACAATTAAAGTAGACTCAGAGGTCTACAACTTTCGTTTAGATTTCATCTTAATCCGACGAACGGTTTATTCTCAGCAGCCCTTTCAAGTCTGCGCATTTTCTGAAAAACCTTGCTGTCCCAAATTAAAATATCACCAAAACGACCCAAAACTCATGATAAACTATTCTATTATACACCAAACTTATTTTACAGCTTATTTGACATATTAAGATCATATTTCATCAGGCCCATAAGCTATCTTGCTAAATTAAGCACTTAATAAGCTTGTTCCAAACACTCTTTAACTAGACATACTTCATCATCAACAATAACTAGCATCATGAATCTTTCTATATCATTAACAATAACTTGGGTACATGATTCCTAACATATTTATATCATAACAATAATACTTCTAATTCTAATTATATCATGATTCATCATAATCAAAACTAGGTTTTCATAAGCTTTATTTAATATAACCTTATAACATTAATTCATTCTTATACACTAGTTTATCATCATACCTTGAATTAAAGGAAAAACCATATAAACAAGTTAAAGATTCTTGATAATCTCTTCCTTAAACTCTCCTTGATTCTTGAAACCCTTGTAAATCCTTGTAATCCTTTCTAAAATTCTTGTCTTAATGATATGATCATGGAATTCACTAATGATTTTTCCTTATTTGATGATCTTGTGATGCCACGTTTCATGCCAACACACAATATGTGTATTTTTATGACTAAATTCTGTGTTTTACTTCATGATAAGGAAATATGTATAAGCTTATCTTGTAAGTTTCATAATTTGGCAAGGTTAGTCCCTGTAGTTAGATCTTTTGCGTCATTGGTCCTTTTCATTAACTATCTTGCATTTTAAGTCCTTATCTTTATAAAATACAATCATAAGGACTTTTATAATTTTCTAAAGGAAATATATAAGTCTATTTATGAAACTTCTAAAGATCGGGGTGTTACAACTCTCTCCTATTGGAATTGTTCGTGTCCTCCCGAACATCCTCTGAAACTATTCTGCTTAATTTCTGTCTATCTACTATGTCTCTCCCACTGTGCTTATTCTAATACCTGAGCTAATTTCATTTCTAATAGTACTAAATTCTATATGGCCATAACACTTGTCTTAATATTTTCTAAGTTTACACAATATACTTATTTCGGGTCTGGATTCTGAAACTTCTGATATTTACTACAATATCACATGCCTAATTTTAAATAGAGGTATTACTAGGCTATTATCTGTTGTACTAAGTCTGTCTATCTATCTGTCCTTAAGTTGTCTATTATTTAAAAACATATTTCTGAGTTTTCTTATTGACTATACTGTAATGCTATACTTGTGCATACTAAACTCTATGACCTTACTAGTATCTAAGTTGTCTTGACTATTCTATTTTACTGAATCTGAATACTAAAATCTAATTACTAAGACTTGTAAGACTTATAACTATTCTTGTTATACACAACACTCGTGATTGCACGCTTTCTAATTCTATTTTTGACTAAACATCATTCTATCTCACTAAAGTTCAATCTCATATGCTCTTACTATTCTAGAAATTTCTCGAGACATCATATGATCCCAATAAATTCACGTTATATGATGTCACTATTATCACGTTGGCCAGATGTCATAATACTTGCATCACATAAACATGTCTTTATTGCTATCATATTTTACCTCGAAGCATAACTAAAAAAACATGTCTAACATCATGTTCTGTTGTCATGTTAATCTGTTGTGCTATCATATTAATCTGTTGCTATCATTGTATTTCTATTTATGCATTCTGCTTCTAAACGTATACTGATGCGATAACATGGCTACTAATCATAGCATACTATACAACATTCTGCATAATTAACATGACATTCTGGATCTGAAGTTCTAATGTTATTCATAGCTCCTTTTGTTTTATTTTTGCTATTTAACTATCAATATATTTCAACTCATGATTTCCAGTTCTTATTACATATTGGGTACTAAACATGGTCTAATACTTCACTTAACTTCATGCATTCTAATCATATGTCGCTTACTGAGTAACTATATCACTATTGGTCATAACATAATATAATTAAACTATACATGCTTCTGATTTCTCTGATCTACTCTGACTACTTATATCATCCTGTTACTAAGGCATATCTAAACATGCATTTCTACTCTCAAAGTGTTCTAATATGCTAAACATATAAACATTTAACTCATAATCATTCTAGGAAGCTCCTCGGGGCATCTTATAATCTCAATAACTTCATGTCATATCATGTAAATATTATTACGTTGATCAGGCGTCATAATAATCACATCATATAACCATGAACTCTTTGCTATTATAATCTACCCCAAGTTACAAAACTAAAACGACCTATCAAATATCATATTCTACTATCATGGTAGACGATTGAACTATTTCTGTACTGATCATGCTATAACGTTCATGTCCATCACATAACATCAGAATCTGCTATTATATATACAATTCTAATCATAGTATCGAAGGCATACTATAACTAATTCTGACATGATACATAGTGGCTACATCTGCATCGTCCTAACAAGGCATTGCTACACACGTTCTACTGGACATGGCAATTCTATACATGCTAAGCTTAACTAAGCGTGGAAAAGCATGGTTACTAATCATATATAAACATGGTTCTAATCAATTCTATATAGCATATAAGAAAGTCTACATGATCTATGGTCAATACCGAGCTATGGTTTAAGTCTAAGCACCCCCTACTAACGGCGGATACTTAAATCCCTCAAACCAATGCTCTGATACCAACTTGTAACGCCCGTGACTCGATTTTTTTTACATTAGATGCGTCGTATAGGTTCTGTCCTATACGCCGTATCGATATGTGCTCCTGTAAACTACTAAACTAAAAATCTGAATTAAACACATATTAATTATATAATACATAAACGTGGTACTTAAATTTGGTATGCGGAAGCGTAAAACTATGAGTGCGGCGTTAACCCAAACACCCCTATTTTGACCCATTTTCAAATACATGTTATATATTTACACATTAATATCAAAACATGACTTATATTTTTCTGAAACTTAATCATAAAGTTTTGGGGCGTTAACAAGCTGAATAACAAAGTATGGTTGAGATGCTCGTCACCTATAAACGCGAGCACTGCCAATCTCCTAAGCCGTCTTCTTAATCTACAAGCCCCAACATCCTTAAGACTTAACCTGCAAAACATGAAAACTGAGAACGGTAAGTCCTGATGACTTAGTGAGTAAACGGTTCTGAGTCTATATCTAAATCTGAATCTCAAACATGTGCTATAGTCTACTTAAGCTTCTGCAAGGGTGTATAATCTAGAGCTATATCTGAATTGACACTTGCAATTCTGAACATAAATGTATTTCAAATGCTATAAATAGTACGACTTATAGTCGTCTTACTACTTGTACATGAGTCGAAACTATTTCAATTCTTAATCATGACATGATATCTAAGCACGCATTCGACTAGACGATGCTTAGTCGTCCTGCTATGAGTGAGAACTTCCCTAACCAACGAGTACCTTCTCGACGGCTTCTATTTATAATGCTTTTTCGATATGGGTCGCACTTAGGACGTAAGCGCTTTTCAAGCACGGGTCATCCACATAGGATGTTTGGTCATCCACTTAGGATGCTACTATAAAAGCACGCGGTCATCCACTTAGGAAGCTACTATGGGAGTTCTACATCGTGCGCTTCTTAGGCACGCTAATTGACTTTTGGTGCGTTTCTTGGGCACTCTAAACTTGTCAAATAATGCTTCTTGTGAGCATACTATTCATGGTTTGTTTCGGCTATCTTCAAAACCTTGCACAAGTTCCATCGACATGTTCAATCTAGTAATATGAATCTAATGAACCGTTACTCACCTTTAAGTCTTGTTTAGTGATCGACAAGCTTCCCACGAGCACCTAATCACATAATAACCATTCTAATGCTTTTAGAACTTGCTCACACATTCATCTAACATGTATTTGGTCTAAACAACTTAAACATGATCACCTAAGGTGCTATTTCATCATTAAACACACTTTTTCAAAAACACTTTAAGTGCAGAATTTCCTGGGTTGCTGCTGTTTTTCGCACTTTACACCAATTTAACTTTCAAACGAGCAAAAACTTAAAGAATAACAATTAAAGTAGACTCAGAGGTCTACAACTTTCGTTTAGATTTCATCTTAATCCGACGAACGGTTTATTCTCAGCAGCCCTTTCAAGTCTGCGCATTTTCTGAAAAACCTTGCTGTCCCAAATTAAAATATCACCAAAACGACCCAAAACTCATGATAAACTATTCTATTATACACCAAACTTATTTTACAGCTTATTTGACATATTAAGATCATATTTCATCAGGCCCATAAGCTATCTTGCTAAATTAAGCACTTAATAAGCTTGTTCCAAACACTCTTTAACTAGACATACTTCATCATCAACAACAACTAGCATCATGAATCTTTCTATATCATTAACAATAACTTGGGTACATGATTCCTAACATATTTATATCATAACAATAATACTTCTAATTCTAATTACATCACGATTCATCATAATCAAAACTAGGTTTTCATAAGCCTTATTTAATATAACCTTATAACATGAATTCATTCTTATACACTAGTTTATCATCATACCTTGAATTAAAGGAAAAACCATATAAACAAGTTAAAGATTCTTGATAATCTCTTCCTTAAACTCTCCTTGATTCTTGAAACCCTTGTAAATCCTTGTAATCCTTTCTAAAATTCTTGTCTTAATGATATGATCATGGAATTCACTAATGATTTTTCCTTATTTGATGATATTGTGATGCCACGTTTCATGCCAACACACAATACGTGTATTTTTATGACTAAATTATGTGTTTTAATTCATGATAAGGAAATATGTATAAGCTTATCTTGTAAGTTTCATAATTTGGCAAGGTTAGTCCCTGTAGTTAGATCTTTTGCGTCATTGGTCCTTTTCATTAACTATCTTGCATTTTAAGTCCTTATCTTTATAAAATACAATCATAAGGACTTTTATAATTTTCTAAAGGAAATATATAAGTCTATTTATGAAACTTCTAAAGATCAGGGTGTTACAAGATGAATATTCAAACGAGATCCTAAGATGGAGGCACAACTAAACTAAAGACACATATTTGAACAAGCAGTATTCATCTTTTTCTTTACAAAAATCATGACCTAAAATCCCTCCTATTTCTACCGCTACCATTGGCCGCCATTACGTATGTGAAGATGTTTTGAAACTATGTCGTATACGAACACACTAGAATTAAACTCAATACTACACTCATCCTCATCATTTTCCAAGCAAGATCCTACATGCAAAGGGGTGCTCGATGCTTGGGTGATATACGAAGTTTACCAAATTGTATTATTTGTTTATGGGAGTTAAGGTTGCTGGATGATCTAAGGTGTGTAAAACTTCTGAAATATCAAAACCATAGGCTCCGACAAGTGGTTTTTTCTATGTTTCAAGCATACTATGCTCGAGACTGCTTTTATCCATAACAATGCAAATTCAACCTAGATGCAAACGTGTTTTCAAATTTAGTCGAGGTTTAAAATTGTGATTTTACTTGTGTGATGGTGAATCAAATGACCCTAACAAAGTCCCAATATTGTAAAATTTGATTCTTACTGTTGGGAATTATGCGAAGTAGGAATTCTCATCATACTGCCAAGGATTCGCTGAAGTAGAAGCGTAATCTGAAGAAGAGATTCTCATGAAGATTAAAAGCGTTGCCGTGTTTCTATCTGAAGGGTGGAAGTCGACTAGGATCGCGATGCGCTTTATTATTTCAATGCTAACCCATCATTATTCTTGAACTGCCCGAGGTTAGCATGGGTATTAATGTAATGCTCAATATTGTTTAGTGTTTAGTCATTAAATGCATGCTTGCATGTTTAGTCGATTGAGTAGTAATAGTTTAGGGTTCCTTGTCTATAAAAGGAACTTAATAGTTTGTAATAGATAACTCATTCAAAACATAGAGTTTCAGTTAATAAAAAGATCCATAGAGGATCTAAGTGTTCTTAGTTATAACAGCTTGTATTTTCTTTCCGCTATAGAATACGGGTTGTAGAGATTTTCTATTAGTTTGCTTGTGATTACATAGGCAACACTAACGATCCACGAGTGCTCAAGATCTCAAGGTCGTGTGTTTTCAACAAGTGGTTTCAGAGCCTCAGGAAAGTCTCTACGATACTGAGAACCATATTTTTCCTCACCCCCATACAACCAAAACAGATTCACCATGCCTCGATGATGAATCGAAGTCACCAACAACAACATCAAAAACACCAACTCTATGCAGCAACTTAGTCTTTCCAACATTAATGGTAAGTTTCCTTATCTGAAAAAGGAAGAGTATGATCTGTGGACTATGAAAATGCGAACTGGATCTCTAATATTGATTGGAATCTTTGGGAAATTGTAAAGAAAGGAAACAGTCCAAGAAGACTATCCTAGATCTTGATGGTAAGTTTACCATTGCTCCTCCCAAAACTGGCGGCCAAGAGATTTTAGTGCAAAGAGAGCACAAAGTGAGAACCATCCTTCTTCAAGCTATTCCCGAAGATCACTTGGGTGATTTTCACCACATGGATGATGCAAAGGACATATGGATGGCTCTTAAAGCAAGGTTCGGTGGCAATGAAGAGTCCAGGAGAATGAGGAAGTCCATGATGAGACAACACTTCCAAGAGTTCAATATCTCTGAAGAAGAAGGTATCCACAAGGGATCTGACTGTGTTTCACAAGATTCCGAGTCGGCTAAACCGGTTGAATGCAAAACCTGAAAATGATGATTGCAACTCAAAGTTCCTTCGATCTTTGCCTCCATCATGGTTACATGTCAATATAGCTCTTAAGGCTAAAGGTGGGTTGGACATGCTCACTTTTGATGAGCTATACAACAAGCTCAAATCTCTTGAACCCGATGTTAGATCTCCCTACCGCATCCTCTTCGGTCATACACCTTTGTTGGGACATCTCACTCCAATATGATGATGCATGCTCCAAGTCCATCTTATTTACCATCATCATCTTACAATCGTCCCACTCCATCCTACCCTCAAGTTAAAACTGGTAGTGTATTGGAGGATGTGCTTCATTCATTTGTTGCTGATTATGATACTCAGCAAAGATCTTGTTTATGAAGACTTTGATCAGGTGGACCCACTTGAGATGGAGGAGATGAAGCTGAAATGGAAGGTGGCCATGCTTTCGAGATATCAAGAGGTTTGAGGAGAAGTCAAGAAGAAAGTTTGGCTTCAAGGGAAAGGATCCAGCTCGTTTTGACAGGAGCAAGGTCAAGTGTTTCTCTTGTCACCAGATGGGTCATTTCTCAAGGGAATGCAAAGATAGGAAGAGTGGAGAGGGAGCTAACTACAATTCCTATCAATGTAATCGAAGGAAGCTAGAACTTCAGCAGCTCTTGTCACCTTGGATGAACAGTCAACTGGCCGCACATGAACCTGAATGAGGAAGCTGGCCGATGCAGAGAAGCTTGGATTGCGGCCGATGTACTTGAAAGATAGGCATGATCAATTTGCCTTGATGGGACTTTCTCGTGTACATAACTGTATATTTGATTGTAGTGAAAGATACAATGAACTTAAAGAAGCATATGATACTATGAAACCTAAATACAATGAATGCTATGTTGATAATGAAGCTTATAAACTTTCGTTAAAAACATTAGAAAGACAAAAGGTTTGGTTTCAAAAGAATCAGATAGCTTATGAAGAAAAGATAAAGGGATTACAAATTGATCTAGATATTGCAGACATTAACTTAAAACGCACTGAAAAGGAAAAAGCTGATGCTATTGCTGAGAATCTAGAGCTTAAAGAGAAACTTATTGAGGAAATAGCTAGACATAAACAATGGTTAATATCAGGTGACAATCTAGCTAGAGAACTCTATAATAGTCGTCAGCTGAACTCGGAATAGGTTTAGGTTTTCAAAAGTATGTAGGATTGAAAGCTAGGAAAGATGGGCGTAAATCTACACCTGCAGGCTTAGAACATTTTAAAAAGGAAGGTGATTTACATGCTGTCCCTGGACCTATTAGAGGTGAATTCATGCCTACTTGACGACCATTATCTGTTGACTTTGATGGATCACACCATTTGTATGGCAAAAGTCAAAAGACTTGCGAACCGATGCTTCATCTTATGATTTTGTCTCTTTCTCTGACAGTGACAATTCATCGGATCAAGGATCTACTTCCAACTGTGATTCAAGTGATAAGTCCAACCTTCCCAAGCCCTCACCTGAGCCTACACCCAAGCCTGCACCCAAGACTATCTACAAGCCTTCTAGGGTAGCTACTGTGGAATCCACTTCTAAGCCTCAAGTTTCCTAAGACGTGTCCTTTAAATCTTTGCATAATATGTCCGTTAAAAACAATTCCTTTAATGTTTCTGGTTTAAGTACTTCTACATGTAATAGAACATCTGCTTTGTTGAATAAATCTTCCAAAAGGAAGACATGTTTTGTGTGTGGAAGTAAATTTCATCTTATTAAGGATTGTGATTTTTATGAGCAAAGATTGGGTGTTTGTGCTACTCAGAAGAAACCTAGACCAGTGTGGACCAATGTTAAGAATATTCCACCTTATGTCCCACAAGCTTCTTGTAATAACTCTCCTTGGAGGAGATCAGCTGATAGACCTTATGTGCCACCTACTAGCCCATACTTTAAACATGGTTATAGTCCTGCATATGTTGACTCTATGAATAATGGGAAAGGATGTTGGGGTACTGTTGTCAAGTCCTCAGCAGGTTGTTCTTGGAAAAATAAGGGACCTAACTTTCAGTGGAAACCCAAGAACAATGGTGGATCTTACTCTTTTGCTAGACCTAAATCTTATGATCCACAAGGCGGGTTCAAGTCAGAATGACTTGAGCCTCCTTCATTAACTAACATTCTTTTGTATATATTGTTTGTTCTATAGGATCATCCTCTTAAACATAAAGATATCGGTATTGTTGATAGTGGTTGTTCAAGAAGCATGTCCGAAATAGAGATATGATGCACAATTTTATTCCTATTGAAGAAGGAGGCAATGTGACTTTTGGTGGAAGTGATGGTAGAATTACTGGGAAAGGCACCATCAAGACACCCGTCTTGAACTTTGAGAATGTGTACTATGTTAGGGAACTTCGACTTCAACTTGTTCTATGTCTCACAAATTTGTGACACCAAGAACAAGGTACTCTTCACTGAAGATGAATGTCTTGTGCTTTCTAAAGAGTTCAAGCTTCCAGAAGATACTTCAATTCTGTTGAGAGTTCCTCGAACTCACAATCTATACACATTCAACCTCAATGAAGTTCATCCCGAAGGTAACCTCACTTGTTTGGTGGCTAAAGCATCCTTGGATGAGTCTACCAAATGGCATAGGAGAATGGCTCATGTGAATTTCAAGACCATAAACACACTCTCTAAAATGGGTCTTGTTGAAGGTCTACCCTCCAAAGTTTTCTCCAATGATCATAATTGTGTTACATGCAACAAAGGGAAGCAACACAGAGCCTCCTACAAAGCTATCACTGTTGTGAGCATTATTTCGAGCCTCTTCACTGTTACATATGGATCTTTTTGGTCCAACTCAAGTCAGAAGCATTGATCACAAGTATTTTTGTTTGGTTATCACTGATGGATATAACAGATTTTGTTGGGTGTTCTTTCTAAGGACTAAAGATGAAACATCTCCTGTGCTGAAAGACTTCATCACCCTCGTTGAAAATTAGTTGAACAAGAAGGTTAAGGGAATTCGGTGTGATAATGGGACAGAGTTCAAAAACGCTATTCTTATAGAACTCTGTAGGTCTAAAGGGATAAAGAGAGACTATAGCAATCCAAGAACCCCACAACAAAATGGGGTAGCTGAAAGAAAGAATAGGACCTTGATAGAGGCAGCAAGATCAATGCTTGCAGACTCTAAATTGCCCACTATGTTCGAATCAAGTGTTGGCAAATTTGCTATGTGCTAAACAAAGTCTCCATTACTAGACCTCACCTCAAAACACCATATGAACTTCTTTTGGGAAGGTTCCAACCATTCATTACCTCAAACCTTTTGGTTTTCAAGTGACCATTCTAAACACCAGTGATCCGTTGGGGAAGTTTGATGAGAAAGTCGATGAGGGATATATTGTGGGTTTTTCAACATAGCAAGGCGCACAGAGTATATAATCTACTGCCAAGAAGATAGAGGAGACTTTGAACCTGAGATACATGGAAGATAAGCCCAATGTTCAGGACGTGGTTATGTGTGGTCTTTTGACCTTGACTTCTTAACTGATTATTTGGGTTATACTAGACATATGGCTAACCAAAGTGCAGGTTCTCAAGAGTCTCCCACTAACAATGCGTGCACCTTGGATGCTGACTCTGAAAGTGAATTTGAAGATGATGAACAACCTATACTTGTGCCTTCTTTCTCCCCTAACAATGTTGCGTGTAACACTTCTAGAGATTCTTCCGCTAAGTGTGAAGATGAATCACAATATGTTGAGGACCTTGCTAGACTTCAGACTCAAGAGTTTGCAGCTAAGCTTGAAGCTGAGAAGGTGAATGGGGAGCTTGCAAATGAGGCCGTCATGGAAACCACATTGGCGACACCGATGCAGTCTCTCCCATCGTCATCAAATCTGCTGAAAGCTCGTGCTTTTACTCCTATTCCTACTAGAGTGTCCACAGACTTTGGTGAATCAGATACTCGCTTCCAAGACCTTCAGACCTTGGAAATCATCAACCCAAATCTGGCATTTTCACCTCACCTTCCTATGACACAACTTTTGTACCAACTGTGTCTAATCTTGAACCTACCATTGAAGTCAACCCCACTGCTACTAAAAGAATCAACATAACTCACCCTCAATCCAATATTATTGGTAACATTCTAGCTCCTGTTAGAACTCGAAGGGCTATCTCTAGCCCTAAATTTGGACAGGTTGCTTTTCTCTCTTATGTCTCAAATCAGCAAAGAGACAATCACACAGACTTCAAGCATTGTCTGTTTGCGTGTTTTCTTTCTCAAGTAGAACCAACCGTGTCACTCAAGCTCTTGAAGACTCAAGTTGGATTGAGGCAATGCAAGACTAAATGCAACAGCTTTCAAAACCAACAAGTATGGATCTTGGTACCATTACCAGATGGCAAATATGCTATTGGAACTAAATGGATTCTAAAGAACAAAAGAGATGCAAGGGGTGTGGTTATTAAAAACAAAGCAAGATTAGTAGCTCAAGGTTACAGGCAAGAGGAAGGGATTGATTATGATGAAGTGTTTGCACCTGTTGCTAGAGTAGAGGCTATTCGAATTTTCTTGGCCTAGGCATCCTACATGGGCTTCATGTTGTATCAGATGGATGTTAAAGGTGCTTTTCTGTATGGTGAGATAGAAGAGGAAGTTTATGTCACTCAACCCAAAGGATTTGAAGACCCAGATCATCCTAATCATGTTTACAAGGTCGTTAAAGCTCTCTATGGATTTCATCAGGCACCAAGGCCATGGTATGCTAGGCTTTCATCATTTCTGTGAAGCATGGCTACGTAAGAGGTGCCATTGATAAGACTCTTTTTCTCAAGAAGGACTCGGCAGCACATCATTCTTGTGCAAGTGTATGTGGATGACATCATTTTTGGATCCACTAAAGAAGCTTGGTGCGTGGAATTTGAGGATCCGATGAAGGGAGAATTTCGATGAGTGTTATGGGGAGCTTACTTTCTTTTGGGTTCCAAGTTCAAGAGAACAAGATGGGATATTTATCATCAAGATAAATATGTGAGGGACATGTTGAAGAAATTTGGTATGGAAGGTGTCGAGCGCCACAACACCTTATCAAGCTCCAAAAACGAAAACCAACAATGAACCAGATCTTCCTGTGAATGTTCATTTATACAGATCTATGATTGGTTCATTAATGTATCTAACAGCTTCAAGGCCTGATATTACCTTTGCTGTGAGTGTCTGCTCTCGACATCAAGTCACTCCACTTACTTCCTGTAGGATCGTTATATTTATTGTGTTGATGATTCGGGTGGTCTTGGATGATCAAAATACATGTTTTCCATTTTAGAGAGAGAAAGTAGAGAGAGAGGGTGTTCTTGCTAGAGGTTTACACAAAGGAAATGTTAGATTGAATGAGAAGCACCACCCCTTCCATGGATGGAAGGGGTATTTATAGTTACAAGAAATACGACCTCTTATCGGCCTGTGGATCGGTATACAAATGGGTAAAGACCCATCCTTCCTCCACGGTGTTACACTACGCTAAACTAAACTAATAACTAACTAATAAACTGATAAATAACGATATGTCTACGAGCTAACTTATGCTAAATTATATTTGGGGTGACCGACACTTCACTATGGAATTTCCAATTCCTAACAATCTCCCCCTAAGGGAGGTCACCCCATGTTTTACATTTCGAATCTTAGCATTCTATTCTTTGACTTTGTTCTTGAGCTCGTAGACTTGAATTCTTCAACATCTGCATCTTTGTGCTTTAGCAGTGATTTTTTAAAGTCCGCATAGTTTTGTACTTTCAGTGGAGGTCTTTGAACTGATCCACATCTTTGATGATCTTCGAGCTTTCTTTGAGATCATCAACCACAATAAATCTCTGGATCACCCTTTATTGTGTTGCCATCATGTGAAGTTGTGACTTTCGGACCGACATGCTCACACTTTCTGGATCATGACATCTTTCCATCAGAGTAGCGGAAGCTTTACTGGTTCATGATATTTGCAACAGCAGTAGCGAAGCATAGTATGAAATATCGAGCCGTGTTATGTAGATATGCACCAGTCATGATTTCTTCAAATTAAGTGTGGATGCTTTGTGAGCATGCGGCTTTGGATTGACTCCTCAATTCGATCACCGCAACCGTCCAAATGTACCTGCAAACAGCAATTAGCAATAAAACACACGAAAGTGTCTTTGATCACTTTCGTTGAATTGAGGTACACGGCCCACGGTTCCCTCGTTGATCAAGTACAAGTACTGCTGTGATCGTAGGATTTCGAAGAATCTCCTTGACAGGGTTTCGCAGCTTGTTCTAGCCGTTCTCAAACCGGAACGTCTCAAAGAAGACAACACGGAGTGAGTGAACGGCGAATTGAGATTCATTTATTGATGAAAAATGATTTGAAAAACAATCGCGTATTGCTTAGAAGAAAGAGTTTTGCAATACGACGAAGGTTTTATGAGAAAGATCAATTTTCAATCAAAATACCTTTTATATTTAAAATGAGTACACGTTCGACGTGCTAGCGAAAAGAAGAGATTCGCACATCGAACGGTTTTTCTAAAAGTATTTTTTCAATCAGAGATAGTTTTTGTGTTTGAAAACATAAGTACACATTGGACGTGCTAGAGAAAAGAAGGTTTTCACATCGAATGGTTTTTCCAAAAGCATTCGTCAATTCCATTCCTGGACCAATGTTGATTCAAGAGTGAATCGCCCCATTGTTTCAATCCAGTTGTCACAAGCTTGATCTTTAGAAAAGATCTCACATGTCACCCACCAAGAGCTTGTTTGATGTTGGCTCTAGAAGGATTTCCATCTTCACTGTGAATATTTTTACATATCACTCGGATGTTCTGGCAATACCACAAGGATAATGCGTAGGACTCTTAATATATACTTACTTTCCACATTGTGTGAAACAGCAAGTCTTCAAGAATTTTGTGTCCTAATGAGATATAGTGGATGATCTCTTGGCTCTAGACTCAATTAGTGCACATTTGGTTTCCTATGCCGGAGACTAGGGAGAGGGTCTCCTTCTTCAATATCAACAATCTCTAAGAGAAAGTCGATAGATAATGTCGGTTCCCCGTGAGAATGAAACAAGCCCTTTTAAAAGGAACTTGAGTAGCTTGGGAAGTTTAGTGCAGTGCGTCACTGGGTCCATGACGTCTTGTCTTCAATACCAGTGTTACCTTAGTAAACACCAAGTAGCATATGTATTGAACCCTAAGCATGCCCTAAGGTTGAAATATTGGAGGGCTATTTCTTTTCACCCTTTTTCATATTCATTTCTTTTTCATTCTTCAACCCCATCAGTGCTTACCGAGACTTCATAACTAGAACCTTGTTGGGTGTATTCCAGTACTAGCTCTGTCTCAGTCCGCACTCTTCCCGCATCTCACTTTTCTCCTTTTTTTTCAATATACCTAAGGACTCTACACTATCTAGTGGATTGTCCCTGGGTAGATCCCTCCGGTTCTGGCGGATCGTGGGAACGAATACCTAACCAAACCATCCTTATAACACCATGCATAAAGTAAATTGATCGGTCTTTGGTACAGTTCATTCTTCCTTGAAACCAATTGAAAAATCATTTGGAAAAACAATCAAGGTACTTGTGATACGAGATAAAAGCATTTTGTACCTTAATAGTTTTGATCATTTAGAAAACCTCCCCCTCAACATGTGCATATGATTTAGAAATTGTTTATCACATGGAGGCAAGAGGACTTTGAAATATTTTCTTTGATCACAATTTTCATACGAAAAAGCCATTTGATTTTCTTGGTAAAAATTCTCCCCCTCAATATGTGCATAGGATAAGTGAAATCATTTTATCACATAGAGGAAAGAGTTCTTTTGAAGCACATCCACGATCACAAAATCCATTAAGAAAACCATTTGATAACTCAATCAAGGTACTTTATAAATCTCTTTAAAAAACTTTTTGTACCTCGATAGTTATGCTCCCCCTCAATATGTGCTTCGAGATTCGAAAGCTTTTAGCACATATGAGAGAGAAGCCTGCACAATTAAATCAAAACGATCACCTTTTATCAAATTTCATTATTAAATCACAAATTCTCCCCCGATCAAAAATATCAAACCCTTTGAGATTTTGGATCCCAAGTGATTTAATTAGGTTTAGAAAACATGGGAGAAAATGTGGCCTTGCTTAAATACTCATCTGGTTTTTGGATAAATCCTCCTCCTCAACATGTGCATTGTGTATATTGAAATCGTTTGGCACATGGAGGCAGGATTGCCTTTGAAGGACTAAAACCAATTCCATTAAAACAGATTTGAGATTTAAATCACGATCTCTCACCCGATCAAAGATTTCAAACCATTTGAGATTAGTGATCCCAAAAGATTTAAATAATTTAGAAAATTTTTGGGGAAAGACGTGGCAAGATTCAATTTTGAAAGATGACAGATAAGGACCATTTTAAGACACTAAAGATTGTTAGTGTCAGGTATGATAGTTTTTAAGAGATCTTTTAGTAAAATAAAACAATTTCACAATCAAACAAGAATAGAAAAAAAATTCATTTTGAAAGACCTTGATTCAAAAGAAAAATCATACCATGACATAACATTAAATCTTTAGATCACCACTTATTATCGTACAAGACGAAACTTTTGTGAAGAAACATCGTTTGAAAATATTTTGTTCTAAATCACTCTCCCACTCAATCCATGACAGAAGTCAATAATTGAGTGACTTAGGTTTTGATAACATGAAGTCCGGTGATTTTCAAAAATTAGTCCAATATATTTTCAAAACAATATTTTCCATTTTCAAAACAATTTAATCAAATTATTCAAAATTGTTTAAAAATGGTATCCTGCACAAAGATACGTTAGGTGGTTGAAAAGCTTCTGTTGTTGTTGCTGTAGGGTTTGGAAGAAAAACCGTCTGCTGATGTAGTGAGACTTCTTCTTACGTTGCATTTTGAATGCCAACTGAGGTCAAATTAAGCTCGGTTTCTTCAATCACTTAGAAGAAAACCATCTCGATGCAGGAGACCTCTTACGTTTCACTTATGCCAACTCTCCATAGAAGTCCAATTAAGCTCCGTTTCTTCATTTGTCAACCCAAGATATAGTTACCCTTTCCTTTCGGCATCCAATCATCTTCAATTGTGGGATCCGGATCGGGAACATTCTTTTATACCAATATACCTGCATACATTAGTGAACACACATACAAATATATGGTGGTCGACATCACCCAAACAACAATCGACTAATAAAAGTCAATGCAACATATCACTCAGATCATATAAATGTATGGGAATAATGTGATTATCAAACTCTAATCATCTAATCCTAACAATCATATCCTAAATTCCTAGTCTTTCGACATAGGCAAATATCATTTTTAATTAAGCACGTAGGATAATTAAGAAAGCCCGTTAGATGATATAGATTTGAAAACATTATCCCCCTCAATCCATGACTCATTTTATGAAAAGTTTAATAGCTCAAGTCATAGATTGAGTTTGCAAATTTTACTAAAACTCAAACTGATTGATTTTCAAGCAACTCATTTTCCACCATTTTTTAAAACAACAAATATTTTTCTGAAGAATTTTAGACGGAAAAACATTTGTGTAGGAACAGCAGTCCTTCGACATACTTTCCTCAAATTGTTTTAGGAAAAGTGCACGAAATATTTTGAAAATTGGTTTAGCGCAGCACTTTCCTTTCTTGAAGAGCGGGTTGATATCTGAAATGATAGCAAGCCATTGTTTAAGCAAGGGTTGCAGTCTGAAGTAACTGCAAGCCACCATTTGAAGCCCGGTTACATCTGAAATAATGTAAGCCATTTTTGTGACATGTATAGAAAAGAATATTTACACCTCCTGCCGAACTTCATCTATGGTCCCGTGCCATTATTGAATGACATTTCTAAGACCGTAGATGTTATCGATACCAGAAGACATGTCATAGAAAAACATATTTTTGGAATTTTTGAAATTTTATGATTTTTATGGGTTTTTGATGGTTTTATATTTTTCTATTTTGTTTTGCTGGTTTTATATTTTTGTATTTGGTTTTCTGAAAAATATATACAAAGATAGAGAAGATGATATAGTAAAAGAAGATGATGATACGAGTACCGAGATAAGGATATCGAGCAGCCCCGTTGTAGAAGATAGAAGTCATCATCTCTTAAACATTCACCACCAAAGCTTCCGAGGCTCCAGAATAGAAGAAAGAACATGAGCCTTTGAGAAAGAGAGACATTGGCAGCTTCCCCCCAAACCAAAAATCCTTGTGATGAGCAGATTCAAAGCTCTATTTCAAGCTTGCCTTAGCCAGGTGCACCGAAAAGCACACCATTATCATAAATCCCCGCTCCTTTTAAGAACGATAATCGAGGATCTCCATTCAGGGTTATATCATCAAGAAGAAGAACAACAACGTATCATCCCACTCATAAATAATATTCTCAAATTTCATTTCCACTGAAGTCTGAAGCAATCCGTTCCAAAAGGTGTCAAGAGAACAATTCCCCCAAGTAGTTGAATTGAAGCAGTCAGTTTCTTTGTATAATGCTCAAGAATTCTCCCGAACACACATCATGAGGGGAATGAAAACACCTTCCCATGTTCACATTTTTCTTCCCTGATGATCGTGTATGAAGCTCAAGAACCCGAAGTACACCAATACCCAAGAGCTCTCCCGAATACACATCATGAGGGGAATGAAAACACCTCCCCATGTTCACATTTTTCTTCCCTGATGATCGTGTATGAAACTCAAGTATCCGAAGTATACCAATACACAAGGAATAAATAACTGATAACATTGAAGAAGCAAGCCAAGTCATCGATTATCTCTGCGGGTGACAATCTCTCGGATGTCAACACCGAATAAGTGATTATATCTCGAATCAATTAAGCACTCAAGTGAAAACAACTGAGCATCCCCAATGTACACAATCTCTCTCCCCAATGAATCACACACTTGTGTACCTCTTTTATCTTCAGAAACTTTCTTTTACATCACTTCCCCACGTCGTTGGAATAATAACACTAAAAGCCTTGATGAGTAAAACCTTGAGTTTCTCTGCGGTCATGACATTTGTTTTCCGGGATATCTTCAATCACTTAGAGGTATTAAGCTCGTCAAGTTTACTCGCCATGAGTCAAACCTTGAGTTTCTCTGCGGTAATAACATTTGTCTTCCCGGATTATCTTCAATCACTTAGAAGAATTAAGTTCATCAAGTTTACTCGCTTTGTGTTTAGATGTGTGTCTCCTTGCCCCTTTCTCGGTTTTGATACTCGAATCAACAACATTGTATAAGCCCAAATACTTGAAATCTTTATGAGAAGAACACTTGAACTCTTGTGAGAATCAACTTGTCAAGACTCTCTCGACTATTTTTATCAACCCTTATGTAGACAATTTGAAGTGACTACTGAAGAAGAAAACCCGATATACCCTACTTGAAACTGAAGTCAACTTCCCACATTTGTATCTTAAGCTTGCAACTAATGATGGAAGAACGGTGTAGAGAATTTATGCTTCAAGCAAATCTCTAAGTACTCACTACCCAAACAAAGTATGAGACATTAACACCTCTTGCGATTATCCACACCGCCATATGCGTGTGACACTGAGTAAAACAAAGTAACTCCTAATAGTGATAGTTAACGTGTCTTCAACCATCCACCTCACTGCGGTAACTAGATAAACCATGTCTTCAACTCAAATTCTTAAGCCCGAGCAAGTTATCAAATAAGAACACGCTTTTGTGAAAGTCAACTTCAATCTCAAATAAGTGATAAATGATTAACTCTAAAGTAATCAACTTGTGTCAAATGTCCAATACGAGAAATAGTCAATAACAACGTCTCGAGGAGTCATCGCTAAAGAGTATGAGCAAGTCTAATTGGGATTAAATTGACATATCACTCTCCCCCAATTAGTGCTCTCCCTAAACCGACAATCTGATGATGAATGACCGATTAAGAAGAAGTCTTTTGATAATCAATGCAACTCGCTTTTAGTCTTCTAACATGTAGCGTAAAATGTAGAATAGATCTGTAGACTCGACCTTCTTCAAGATTGTCCGGTTGGGGAATAGATAGTTAACATCTTCAACTCACCAAAACAAGAACATCACCAAAAGCATCCCAATCAACTTACATCTTGCAAATCCCCTTAACTAAAATCCCTCCCAATCAAACAAGAACGGAAAGATGTTCATCAAGGAAATCACAATCGCCGCGAACACACAAGATGGTAACGCCAAACTATCAATCACATCAAACAAGAACAGAGAGATTGTTCGGAATCATCATGTTGATGTATACGTGTAGCATTAACCGAAAGCACTTTGTCGATAAACTCATCAATCCGAGTGAAGATGTCAACCAACGGCTCTCGTAAGAGAAAAACTCCATATTAAGATGACCCGATAAGAAGAAGCTCGGTTCTTACATGAGTTTAGAGCCGATGACCATTTGTATTCTCAATATCAATCAACAACGCAAAAATTCACACTTCTTCTCCCCCTCAAGAATTGCATACGGAGATGCCATTCTTGATTAAACAAGTGAACATTATCCAAATGTAGTCTATTCACACTTCTCCCCGCAAAATTAGCACATGATGTCGCCATCGTCATTATAGTTGAGAAAGTGGAATCAGAAAACAATCAACAGTAGCCCGGTTCACTTGATAAATGAAAGCGCATGGAAAAAGTATGAAGCATGTTGATGAGAATGGTCATAATAGAAGATTTCTCTTCTTCGAAGATAAAGCGCCACACGCACACTTTTCTTTTCTTTGGAGAACGAGGCATGAACCGTTGTGTTCATACGTCATAAGAAGATTTCTTTCTTCGAAGATAAAGCGCAAACGCATCACTTTTCTTTTCTTTAGAGTAAGAGGCCTGAACTGATGTGAAAAGACGTCATTATCTCTCTCTTTTCATCATCTCTAGGCAAAACATGTAATCACCCCATTATCATTCAGTAGGCTCTTTGTTGCATGACTTATGGAGAAAACCCAGTATGATGAATTTGACCCTGAAGTAAAACATCCCGAACTCGTGACTTAAACTTGCACATATGAAACAAAGAGCGGTGACGATTTCCATTAGCATCTCTAAGTACTCTCTATGTACTCTATACTCTTCAACCAACCAACCATCAAGTATAAGACGTACATTACCTCTTGAAAATCCACAATTGAATGTGACACTGAGCACTACAACGTAACTCCTTAAAGTGATAGTTATTTTGTGATGGTATGAGCCCAATTCCCCCAAGTGGTAAAAGAAAAGGTAAAAGACACCCAACAATGACTAGATTTCCAAGTCTTCGTTTTTGATAATAAGCTCGAACAAGGATCATGAAGAATCTTCATCCAACCATCCCCGAACCTTCAGATACTAAGTACACTCGCCCGTGATATTTCACTTCAACCTCAAATAAATAATAGTGAATTAACTCCGTTGTCACATCTTGTTAAAAGCTCAACTCTAGCCTCCTTTGACGTTTTAAGAGAACTATGATAATGGTTTTCATCCCGACCATGGTTAAAAGCACATAACCCCGTAAAACCATGTAATAACCAAACTACCATGACGAATATCCAAACACACATCCAATTCATGAAATACACCCTTTTATCCCTTCTTCGAAGCAGAAACCGTATCACCAGCATCAAGTATGATCTAGAATTACACTTTCTCTTCTCAAATATGGTTCCATCATTACGGAATTTTACAACTCTATGGTTTAAACCGAGAAATAGTATCTTTCGCGGGATTTTACAAAACCAAGAATAAACCGTAAGATAGATCCGGAAATGCACTTTACAATTACTAGGATGTTTCCATTGTCACGGGATTTTACAAGTCTATGATTTAAACCGAGAAATAGGTTCTTTCGCAGGATTTTACAAAATCAAGACAAAACCGTAAACAATATCAGCTTGAATGTGTAATGACAACTTTCGTTTCGGTGAAAATCTGTTTTAGGGGAATATGCAGTGGTTCATCAACGGTTCAAATACCAACATCAACAAAATCATCAACCATCCAATCAACACATTGGAAAACACATCATTCACGCATTCTGTCGGCTATTGTAGTGACCACATGGAGAAGTAAACCCGATATACCAAACTTGATCATGAAGTAGAATTCCCCAGATTTGTTACTTAAACTTGCACTAATCCTTGTGAAGAAGAAACGGTGTACCCAATGTACAAGACCTCTTGACATATCCTCAACTGCATGAGACACCGAAGTGATAGTTACTTTGTGGGTTAAGCGAGGGAGAATCACAACTGTAACTAAATAGCCAAGTCTTTATCACCCTCTATAAACGCTCAATCAAGTCATCTTCTCGGAAGAATAGAAAGAAAGAAGACTAAATAAGTAAGCATGCCCGGAAAAACTCACTTCAAAGTCAAATAATAGATACTGTCCAAACAAACCCGTAGTCAGCATTTTCAATAAACACTTCAAGCCATGACACAATATTCTTCGTGAAAATGTATAAACCAACGTATCAAGCTGCATAACCCATTGAATATCATCATCACACCAACTCTCATCATCAAAACTCATAAAATCCAAATCTCATGGGATCACATCAAATTTTCACACCCCCTAGTCCGGTCTAACTCAAGTCTAACATCAGCCCACTTGATTTATATTCAATCCAAATAAATTAATTATAAGCTTAAGTAATATATAAACACAAGAGGCCCGATTCATAAAATATTGTACCCGATAAATACCACAATATCCAACGTCAAAAAATCATTAACCTCATCCAATTGTCACACAAATATTCAAAGTTGGCTCGTTAGTTCGTTAAAAACACATGAGGCCCAGATAAACTTCACAAACATTGAATGGCCCATTGTGAGATAGTAAACCAAATTAATTACTGTTCGGCCCATGTAGTCACAAAGTAATACCTTATCCAGCACCAATCTTACCCTAATATTTGGGTATAAATCACCACACTTCTCACATAAAAACCTAGCACACTCCTAATTATACTCTCTTGTGCAGACATAAACACTTCACCAAACCCTAAAATAACTCAACAAAATCCGCCCCCTTAACTGCTTTCTCAATCAACTCGCCACCCAAACCCTAATAAGAATATCAACAAAAAAACGCAGCCACCATCTCTCAAACCCTAAACACTCTTAATAATCCGCCCCATCTCCTTAAACACAAAATAAGCGCATCCATTAACCAAGTTAAGCTCGCCACAGGGATGGCTCGAGATACTTGTGACAACCACAGGGATGGCGAGACAAACATGGTTCGATATAGCCACAGGGATGGTTATGTTATTGAGGCAGCCATCGACATGACACAAAAGGTTCAAGGTAGGTTTTCAATCCTTTTCCTTAGTCGTTATTGAGTCTCAAACGAATCAAGAAAAGCCAATTAACAGTTTTGTTGGTTGTCTTATCTTAAAATTCGGATATTTCAAAAGGAGTAACTCCTAGATTGATCAATGAGACACAATCTCGTTTGTGTATAGATCCTTTGAGATCTATGTGTTTGAAGAAACCACACACAACATGAGCAAAGCTGAGATCGTTAATTAGTATTCATTAACCTAGTGATATAAAAGTGTAGAGATCTATGATGAGGATATCATTTCGTGAATATGGACTCATTTGTGGGTCTCGACAACATAAGATATACACGAAATTATATTCTGAGATCCATTGATGTTTCCTTTTTCAGTGAAAGTGTTGATGACGGGATTGAGATAATTTAGATTTGTTGGAGTTGGGTTTTAGAATAGATATGTTGTAATTAGGACTGATGATGTTTCAAACTGAAATTGAGGTCGAGATGATTGTTTATGGTATTTGGTATTTGTCTTTTTGTGGTAGAAGTCATGGTTCGGTCATTCTTTTTCTTCATTTCTGTCACTAAGTCGCTAAGCTTTTGATACAAGTCGCTAGGTCTAAGATTAATGCCAAGTCGCTAGCGAGTTATTACCTTTAAAAACCAAGTCGCTAAGACTTTTATTTGACTCAATAGTCAAATAACCCAACTCGCTATAACCTTTAAAAACCAAGTCGCTAACCATATGTCAAGTCGCTAGCATAACCTTTTCAGTCACAAGTCACCAAGTCGCTACGACTTGTAAATACAAGTCGCTAGGCAATTTTTGATACTCAACTCGCTAACCATATGACAAGTCGCCATGAAGAAACGACCAACTCGCTACGAGGAATCACCAAAAAAAAACTCATAAACTGCTACTGTAATGACCCATTTTAATCATAAAACCAGCATACCACAAGATGTGACCCGTTTAGACCATGTATTGACCTTGTAAAAACTGACTTATGACCACATAGCATCACGGTTTGATAGCATAACAAAAAGTCATTGATTGGACCAAAAACAATGGACACAAAAGTAGATACAGTTTCAAAAGTGAAAATACCATGACTTTTTGAGACCAATGCTAGGGTATAAGACGTAAAAACATGTAAATACTGTTTATTACAATGATATGAAAAACATTTTTTCAGACCAAAAAAGATATCAAAACAGTTTGCTACATGATCCAAAAACAACAATAAATCAACACAACACCATAACCATGGTACGAAAAACCACACAAATCAAAGAAACACAACAACCTTGGCTCTGGTACCAATTGTAGGATCGTTATATTTATTGTGTTGATGATTCGGGTGGTCTTGGATGATCAAAATACATGTTTTCCATTTTAGAGAGAGAAAGTAGAGAGAGGGTGTTCTTGCTAGAGGTTTACACAAAAGGAAATGTTAGATTGAGAAAGCACCACCCCTTCCATGGATGGAAGGGGTATTTATAGTTACAAGAAATACGACCTCCTATCGCCTCGTGGATCGTATACAAGTGGGTAAAGACCTGTCCTTCCTCCACGGTGTTACACTACGCTAAACTAAACTAATAACTAACTAATAAACTGATAAATAACGATATGTCTACGAGCTAACTTATGCTAAATTATATTTGGGGTGACCGACACTTCACTATGGAATTTCCAATTCCTAACACTTCCCATCTCAATGCAGTCAAGAAGATCTTTAAGTACCTCAAAGGCCAACCTCATTTAGGCCTTTGGTACCCAAAAGAGTCTCCTTTTAAGTTGGAAGCATATAGTGATAGTGATTATGCCGGTGCAACTGATAGGAGATCCACAACTGAGGTCACAATTCCTTTGAACGAGATTGATCTCTTGGCAAAGGTAAGAAACAAACCATTGTGGCTACCTCCACTATCAAGGCAGTATGTTGCTGCTGCAAATTGCCGGATGTGTGTCCTTTGGATTCAAAACCAATTGCCGGATTATGGTATAACTTCATGAACACAACTCTTTTTATTGATAATCAAAGCACCATATGCATTGTCAAAAATCCACTTTCACAAGAGAACCAAACATATTGAAATCAAGCACCACTTTATAAGAGATGCATATGAAAAACATTTGATAAATGTGGCTAAAATTCATACAGATGATAATGTGTGCGGATCTGTTAACAAAATCTTTTGATGGACCAAGGTTTCAACACCTTGTGGTCAATATTGGAATGCTTAACCCTTAATCGCAAGAAGTTTAAGGGGAGGCATAGGCTCTGTGGGAGGCATATGCCTTAGGGGATGATTTTGTTTGATTTATTTTGTTTGTTGTATTCTTAGTTAAAAAAAAAAAACTATCTTTCTTGCTGGTTTGTTGTATATAGTTGATGGTTTTTAACTCACCAGATATACCTTGTGTATCTCAAAGAGTTGGCTAGTCCAAAGGGTACAGCTTTGGTAAAGACACATCAAATCGTTGATACTGTAATGATTTGCTCAAAATCATAGGGTTTGCAACCACCCATGCTTTATTGCTGAGTGTTGTATGGTCATCAATTCACCATGGTATATTCCTTTTGGAATCCAAGAATTGGCTAGCCCACAAGTATATGGCTTGTGGTAAAGGCAAATGAATCCATATTTGGTTATCAATTCACCAATTCTAAGAATTGACTAGTCCCGAGCAAACGGCTACAGGTAAAGACACATCAAACCCGTTTATATGGTTTCGGTTTGCCAATAAATCGATGGTTATCAGTGTACCATAGTTTTCGAACTTAAACATTTGGCTACTCAAGTAGTAATGGCTATTGGTAAAGAGACATCAAATCCATTATTTTCAATGATTCACCTGCCTCGTGAGTTAACACACCGGACGTGATGAGAATAGTATGCAACTAATGTATTTTGATGTACACTATGTCAATTGTTGCCGCAAAGACCGGCGTTTCAAAGATTGGTCATCATAGAGATGAGCTTATTCTTGGTTCTTTGCTACAGATGTTTGAGAACAATCCTCTATTACTGCAGTCTCTAAGATCTTTCAAGGTTAGGAAACTGAAACTTAACCAAGTCAAATTCCAGTTTAGGGGAGGATTGTTGGGAATTATGCCAAGTAGGAATTCTCGCATATCGCCGAAGGATTCTGGCTGAAGTAGAAGCTAATCCACAAGAAGAGATTCTCATGAAGATTAAAAGCTTGCCGTGTTTCTCGCTAAAGGGTGGAAGCCGACTAGGATCAAGATGCGCTTTATTATTTAAATGCTAACCCATCATTATTCTTGAACTGACCGAGGTTAGCATGGGTATTAATGTACTGCTCAATATTGTTTAGTGTTTAGTCATTAAATGCATGCTTGCATGTTTAGTCGACGAGTAGTAATAGTTTAGGGTTTCTTGTCTATAAAAGGAACTTAATAGTTTGTAATAGATAACTCATTCGAAACATAGAGTTTCAGTTAATAAAAAGATCCATAGAGGATCTAAGTGTTCTTAGTTATAACAGCTTGTATTTTCTCTCCGCTATAGAATACGGGTTGTAGAGATTTTATATTAGTTTGCTTGTGATTACATAGGCAACACTAACGATCCACGAGTGCTCAAGATCTGTCAAGGTCTGTGTGTTTTCAACACTTACGATGGATATTACCAAAAAAAGAGCAAGGTTGGATCAAGTGGTTAACACCCTTGCCTCTGGACTCTGGAGACAAAGGTCAAGGGTTCGATCCTCACCCCTTGCAAGGCCGGAGGTCCTTTCTACCTTTGGTAGAACCGGAAGCAGCCTCTCTACCTTAGGTAGGGGTAGGGCTGTCTACGTCTCAACCTCCCCCATACACCGTGGAAGACGGTATTGGGACCCATAACGATGTATATTACCAGATCATCAGAAAGCATATACTACAGTAATGTTTATTTGATTAAAAAGTAAAATTATGCGCATTAGAAAAGTGCATTA
Organism: Chrysanthemum makinoi; assembly: GCA_910596185.1. NCBI lineage: Eukaryota > Viridiplantae > Streptophyta > Magnoliopsida > Asterales > Asteraceae > Chrysanthemum > Chrysanthemum makinoi. The sequence continues at coordinate 162,216,108 of OU343221.1, forward strand.
ATTAGCGGAATAGTGGACTTGTAGATGCAAGAAATGGGTACCAAGCTGCATTGCTGATAATTGGAGCTGTTCAGTCTGGGGCAACATCACTGAATGCTAGAGGTGCAAAATTGGTGGGATGGGTTAAATGGGCCAAACGGGTTTTAGATCAAAACAGGTTTTTTTTAGTAAGTTTGACTCAAAACAAGTTTTAACTATAATTTCTAAATTTTGATAATTAATGTGTCAATTATGATTGGTGAAACTATATTATTTCAGTAATCTTATTTTTATTTTATAATATAGTGATTTAGGAGGTTTATGTACAAAAGATGTTGGACGACCTCCATGCCCATCCCCTATCCCACTTGGCCTGTTTCCTGTAAAGCTGCATTTTCTTATTGATTCATTAGAGATGTACATATTGCAGATAGATATGTTTACAAGTAAATAGGTCATAATTGCCACCTCTACTAAATACTAAGCTAGGCATTTGAGCAGTACTACGTAATTTACAAATAATTTCTATCCCCACTTCGTCAATTTTCGCTTATCTCTTCGCTGCGACTTTTATCAGTCTATTACGCTTATTATAATTTTTCCTGTGTTCTTGCCGCTTTCATCGCTTTTCCGTTCCCATTTTTAACAAACTTTTCGCCTCGCTTTAGTGACCGCTTTATAATTGTTGTCACAGTAAGTGTATTTCGTTCATGTCCAGCTACAATTCATGATGCTACACTGCTTCCAGGGTCAACAATGCGTTTTCTTCTCGTTGCACGCTTTATAAGTACTATTTCATATATTGAAGTTCGGAAACCTGCTTTCGCTAAGGCCACACAATATGTTCGTTACGTTTCATCCATTGGCTCTTTCATTTTCGCCCATTTTTCATAACGGAATTTATGTATTTTATGAGCCGCTGCAAATTCTACGCTTTCGCCCTGGTCATTTTTCTAGGCAAAGCACAAGTACATTTTCGCCCGGCAAGTTTTCTTACTTCTGATTTCGGCAACATCCAAATGGGTTTCATACGTTTTTGTCCCTGTTTACGTATTTTAAAACGATAATATGTTTTCGTAATACGCTTGTCATCCGCTTGACTAAAAAATGATTTAGGAGGTTAAATCGCTTTCATCCATTTTAGAGAACGGTAACTTTCGCTCAACCTTTCGCCATTTCGACGCTGCATCCGCTTTATACGCCGCCCGTTCATGTTTCATCCGTTTTATAATTTGATACGATGTAGCAATATTCCATATTATTAATACATATAAGCTGTCCGTTAATACGTTATATTTTATATACATATTTAAAAAACTTTTTTTAATTTTATTATTATATTTAATATTTACAAAATATATTTAATGCAAATATTGCAAAATTACATTGTGTATCAAGACAACCTAAGAATGTGATCTGTTTATAAAAGTATCATCAATAGCAGTTATATTAATAATTATTTGTCAACGCTTAGCACGATAAACAAGAGATGAATACTTTATTATTACTATCCCTAATATTCCTAAACATAATTTTTCATAATTTCATAGCCAAAATTTGAAAATCCACTGGTTAACACACATCAACCACACTTATAATTCGCCTATGGCAAGATAGAGCCACATCTAAAAAAAACCTCAAACACGAATATCACAGTGATATGTACTTCACTTGGTATACCGGTTCACTTTGGTACGCGTACCGCTTCACTGTGTGATAACATCGGTATATCGCCGATTGATGTGTGATATTGGGAACCGCCAATGATAGCATGATCAGATCGCGATCCCGAGCGATCCGAGTCGCGATCGTACCACGTTTGGGTACGAACGATATCACGCGAAACGCAATTCAATGCGGTGATAAATGCTCGTATCAACTTGATCGAACCACTTGAAGTATAACACGATCCAATTTGTTCATATGTGTGAAACGGTTACTCTTCAACCATAGTTTTTACTTTTTAGTCTTCTGATTCAACCATAGATAAGTGTTTTTATGTGATGGTCAGGTATACTTTAAAGACGTAGCTGGTTGTGATGAAGCAAAGCAAGAAATCATGGAGTTTGTGCATCTATCCTGAAATACCCGAAGAAATCCACGAAGAATAGGAGCAAAAATTTCCATAACAGGGGCTCTTCTTGTTTTCTTGCTAAAGCAACTGCTGGTGAATCTGATGTGCCATTCTTGTCTAATACTTCTGGTGATATCATATGGAAACCGGCCAGGGTCAGAAAATCTTCCTAAATATTTTCAAGAAGCCAGACAGTGTGCACCAAGTATTAGATGAAATTGAACAAGAAATGATGAGCGTGAGAGTACACTGAATCAGAATGGATGGAATTTGGGAAGTTCTGGATGTTTATTATCATTTCTTTCATTTCGATATACTTGGTAAAATACTAAATTCTTATCTTGACATTTGGTTGCTGCGCTGATGAATTTAATTGCCATTTTGCACATTGCTTAACTAGTTGAGAGTATCACAATGGAGCACTTTGATGCTGCTATAGATCGGGTACATGAGGTGGAGAAGAAAACAGGGAATACTCTTCAGTCTTACCTTACAAGGTTATGATCAGTTTCAAGTTTTTCAGTCTTATATATTTTTTTGAATTTAGTTTCTTCAAGATGCAAATTGGATAAGAACATTAAGAAAATGTTGAAGTAACTATGAAAATAGAGATTTGACATATTCTTTGCAAAGTCATCCTGCCAAGTGTTTGTAGTTAAATTAGCATTTCAAAATACCTTTGTCATTATAAATACATCATATACACATACAATGTGAGATAATTTGCTATTTCTTTGACAGGTCATAAGTAAACTTGATTGCTTATCAAGTGATAGATAAGGCCATGCTGTCGCTGGTTGCATTAAAGTGACAATATGCGCTGCTGCCCAATGAAAGACAAAAGAACAGCTATTCGATTTGAATGACAAAATTATAAAATATTACCGAAAACACATATGTGATAAACCAATTAACTTATAAAATAGGTTATCGTATCGGGTCAAAGTTAACTGCAAAATTAAATATAAAGGAATCAGGTCAAATTGGTCAAATGGGTTGAACTGTGTATTCTATGAAATATCACAAGTGATATTAGACATTAACTTTTTTTTTCAAATAAGGTTTTTTAATATCACAATTGATATTAGACAATAATATAAATAAAGCTGTAATAATAAGCATGAAAACGTTGACTTCAGAAAATAGACGAAAACGTGGATGTGCTGCGAGACAATCCAGCCCAAGTGCCCAACCTGTTAAAAGATTTAACATTGTTGACCCATTACCCAACCCAACCATTTTACCACTTCTATGTCATCTAGTCATTTGGAATATTGAATCTTAGGATCAAATGCCATGTGGTCGTCACTATACAGGTTCTCATGCATTACTCATTGTTAGTGAATTGTTAGTGCATTCATTTTTCATTTTTACACATAAACGTATGAAAATGGGACCAAAACTTGTTCCTATGCAATAGTGTCCTTTTAAAAGATATCAAAACATTGATCCTTTTTGACTGATCATTGTATAATTCACATCTAGAAGACTTAACTAAGTTAGCTTCTTTATTTATTTATTTATATTTATTTTATCCTAATACGTAAAACCAATGAAAACGATAACCATTAATACGATAGAGAAACGTGAAACATTTCGATTATTTTTTCTTATTAGCTGGTCGGTTCATATTATATTCTATCCCAAACGGAGTCGAAAACGTAAGATAAACAAACTAAAAGGTATGAAACTACAAAACGATTAAAGAAATGGAGCAGGTAAAGTCTACTAATGTATGAAGAACGCTCATAACTCATTTTTAAACATAGAAATACTGAAAATGAAACATTTGTAATTGCAATGTGACGTAAGTTAAAACGATGAATAAACGAACCTAAAATCATGCATCTAACCTGACACGTCACAGAACCCGTATCAAAAACGTATGAACTGCCCATTTTACTACAGTAGTTACAGGTGCTAAGAGTTGTAATTTGGAGCCAATTTTGAAAGATCTAAGAGCTCAAAACGACTTAGAAAACGTGAAGAAAATGCATAAAACGTATGAAGCATGTATGATGAAAATGTAAAGAATAAAACGGACTAAAAAGTAAGAAAACGGAAAAACGTTAGAAATGACGAAAAATGAAACGTATGTAAAATCCACATTGGAAATGTATGAAAACTACAAAACGAAGAATTTTTTGTTTGCAACGGACGGAAAAACAGATTTAAAACGTGCTGCAAAAAGACTAACGAAAACGTAATCAAAACGATCGAAAACGTATGAAAACGTAAGAAAAACGTATTTAAAACGGACTATAACGTGAGAAAACGTCCACGTGGAGAAACGTGATTTTTTATAAATCGCAGAATTTAAACGCTAAAAACGTGAAAAACCGTATGAAAAGTGATTTGCGAAAACGTAAAAAAACGCAAAAATTAAAAAAATGATTAAAAAAAAAGATAAATTATGAGAAAATAAATAAGAAAGATAAAAAGAATAGTTAAAGCATGTTTAAAAAAATTTTGACTCGTGAAACAGTACATATTAAATCTAGGTTAATCACCACCATTAGATCAAATTAGATGAAAGGTGAGGATTTATCCCTTAGTATTCTAGAATTTTTGAGTATGCAAAATAAAGTGCCTCCGTTTTGAAATGTTAATCAAATAGTCAGACACAAAGTTAAAAAAAAGGGTTTTGTATAACCTGCCTCCAACTTTATTTATATACTCCAAAACCATAAACAGCCTATCCTCAAAATAGTCGACACCAATCTTCTCGTCAACAGTACTTTATTTTGTTCTCTTTTAGTTGATGCTTAATATTAACGTGGCTTTGGTGGTAATATGGCACACATATTTTGGCTACTGGTGGGAATATGACACATCATGGGCATGGTTTAAATATGCCACATAATGCATAAGGTTTGAATATGCCAAATATGCCACATCAGGCATCAGGGTATCTCAGGGAATAATGGATTAGCTAACGTGGGTGCTAATGGACCTAGGAATGTTTCACAGCTCGTCAGTCCATCAGGTTTTGGTCCGCAAGCTTTTCGTACAGATAATGGGCCACAAGATCCTACTGTTGGTGCTTGGAACATGGATAAAGGTGCAAGTTCTTACCTTAATATTCGGTTACTAGTCTTAGTGATATTTTAAATATATGTATATATTCATCTGTCTCAGTTGGTGACAGTTATACTATACCCGTCACCAATTTCGGACATAGAATTTTGCCAACACCTCATAGACCCCTTCACTTTAATATTGTTCTTATCACCCCTAACATAGTCAAAAATTTAATTTATGTTCATAATTTTGTTCGTGATAATAATTGCATCGTTGAATTTGACGCTTTTGTTTTTTCGATTAGAGATTTCATGACCCATCGGGTGCTTTTCCGCTGTGATAGCACGGGGGATCTTTACCCGGTCATGAAGCCCTCTCCTATTCCACATGCCTTTCTTACCAGTCAACATACATGGCACCAACGACTTGGACATCCAGGAAGTGAAGTGTTATGTCACCTTATTTCTCGTAATTCTATTTCATGTAATAAAGAGACCTCCTGTTCTTTGCCATTCGTGTCAGCTTGGCAAGCATGTAAGGCTTCCATTAGTTAGTTCTAATACTTTTGTTAAATCTTGTTTTGAAATTGTTCCTCGGATGTGTGGACTTTACCTGTTCCGAGTCTTTCAGGTTTTAAATACTATGTTCTATTCCTAGATCATTATTCGCAATTTGTTTGGGCTTATCCGTTGATTAATAAATTGGATGTCTTGTCTAAATTTATTTTATTTCGTAAATTTGTTCATACTCAATTCAAGTGTGAAATCAAGTAGTTCTAGTGTGATCATTGTAACAATTCGTATTTTTCGGGTCATTGTTTAACCACTTTGTTTTACTTATTATTTTCGCGGACATTGACTTTTACGAGTAACTTGCTAGGTTAGCTCACGTACATCGTTGAATGAACAATTAACTCAAACCGAAAATAGACTATGCTCGGTCTACACATTTTGGTTTCCTTACAACCGTATTTTAAAAGTCACATTTCACTTTTTCCATTTTTACGTAAACCTCGCACCTTTTACGAGTTACGCGTTTATGACATATGTTTTCAGTTTTAACGACGTTTAAACACTCCAAATAAACTTATGACTTATCTAATACACTAAAATATATTAGGTTAATAAGTTTTAACATTTTTGTAATTTTTAGATTTTTACGCTATCCGGTTTTACGTTTCGCGTCTTAGAATTTTTACGTTTGTAGTTACCGAGATCAAACTTCACTTCATAGCTCAAGATTATGCAACAATAACCACCAAAACCTACTCACTACACTAAGTGGCTGGTTTTGGTGATGGTTATATTACATAAATCCACACATGGCTCTTCCATGCAAATGTGTTTCCCACTACTTGCACTTATACCAACATTTCATCTTTAGTACATGCAATTTAGATCAAAAGCTTCATTTTTTTCTCCCTTTTCTCTCTTGAACGACCCAACATAACAAGAAACACACATTTCATCAATCCTGGCTCTAATATCTTGATCTTAGATTAAAGATTTTGAAGCTCTAGTCTTGTTCTTGGTTTATTACTCTCAAACAACACATAAATCCCATCATCTTGGTAAGTATCTTGCGTCTTTTTAATCTCATCTTGGGTTATTAGACATTTCATTAGGATTAAGCTAATAATCTCTTGCATGCACTATTTTGGATGATTTGTTCAAGTTTTCATAGGATTTAGGTGTTAGATTAGTTAGTTAGGCTTGAAAGAGTTGATTATTGTAAGAGTTGATGGGTAATTTGATTTCCATTCTTGTTTTCATCTTGATTATGCATGATTAAACACCCTCAATTTTATTTTAAAATCATCATGCACTTCATATTGAATAAATAGAAGCATAAAGAGTGTTACATGATTGGTCAATACATCTTATACATAAAAACTAGTTTAAAAAGAATAAAGTAATAGGGATTTTCAATTATGTGCAGACTTTTAGGTAGCAAAAACGACCACACCATTTTGTCTCAGTAGGTTTTTAGTCTAAAAAAAAATATAGGGACACACCGCTAAGTCTCAGGGTCATTTTTCAGAAAGTCTCGCATCTTAAAACATCCTGATGAATTTTTGAGAAAAGTTTCGCTAAAAGGTATCCAGATTTGCATGTCTGTCTTCTAAGGGAAAAAGCTCATAGATTCAGGCATTTATGGAACTTTGACCTTTCGAATGAAATGTAGCCAAGACCTAAATAACAATTTTGGCGTTGGTTTGAGGTCCATTGGGTTTGTAGATGAAAAGTTCTAATCTTTTTGGTGAGACTAAAGTAACCTGGAAACTTTCCGCACTAGAACTCAGAGGTAAAATGGTCATTTGACCTTGGCCATAGTTTACAGGAAAGTGAGACCCACATTTTTGAAAAGTAGAGATTCATACCTTTCTAAGCATATAATGTAGGATCGATAATATTATTGTGTTGATGATTCGGGTGGTCTTGGATGATCAAAATACATGATTGCCATATTTAGAGAGAGAAAGATAGAGAGGATGTTCTTGCTAGAGACTTGGTTCACAAAATATGGAAGGTTAGATTATGAGAAGCACCACCCCTTCCATGGATGGAAGGGGTATTTATAGTTACAACTTACACGACCTCCTATCGGCCTGTGGATCAGGTATAAAGTGGATAAAGACCCGTCCTTCCTCCACGGTGTTACACTACGCTAAACTAAACTAATAACTAACTAATAAACTGATAAATAATGTAACTAATGATATGTCTACGAGCTAACTTATGCTAGATAATATTTGGGGTGACCGACACTTTACTTATGGAATTTCCAATTCCTAACAATCTCCCCCTAAGGGAGGTCACCCCATGTTTTACATTTTGAATCCTAGCATTCTATTCTTGACTTTGTTCTTGAGCTCGTAGACTTCAATTCTTCAATTCCGCAATCTTTGTGCTTTTGTAGTGCAACTTCAAAGTCCAAGTGCTTTGTACTTTCAGTGGAGGTCTTTGAACTTATCCACATCTTTGATGATCTTCGAGCTTTCATTGAGATCATCAGCCACAGTAAATCTCTGGATCACCCTTTATTGTGTTGCCTTCATGTGATGTTGTGACTTTTGGACCGACATGCTCACACTTTTGAATCATGACATCTTTTCATCAGAGTAGCGGAAGCTTTTAATGGTTCAAGATATTTGCAGCAGCGTAGCAGAAGCATAGTATAAAAATATATGAGCCAGGTTATGTAGATATGCACCAGTCATGATTTCTTCAAATTAAGTGTGGTTGCTGTGAGCATACGGCTTTGGATTGACTCCTCAATCTGATCACCAACCGTCCAAATGTACCGCAAACAACATAGTTAGCAATAAAACATACGAAAGTGTCTTTGATCACTTTCGTTGAATTGAGGTACACGCCCACGGTTCCCGATTGATCAGTACAAGTACTGCCTGTGATCGTAGAATTCAAGAATCTCCTTGACATGGTCTCGCAGCTGTTCTAGCCGTTCTCAAACCGGAACGTCTCAAAGAAGACAACTCGGAGTGAGTGAACCAGCGAATTGAGATTCACTGATTGATGAAACATTGATTTGAAAAACAATCGTGTATTGCTTGAAGAAAGAATTTTGCAATACAACGAAGGTTTTATAAGAAAGATCAATTTTCAATCAAAATACTTTTTGAATTATAGAATGAGTACACATTCGACGTGCTAGAGAAAAGAAGATTTGCACATCGAACGGTTTTTCCAAAAGTACTTTTTCAATCAGAGATACTTTTTGTGTTTGAAAACATAAGTACACATTCGATGCGCTAGAGAAAAGAAGATTTGCACATCGAATGGTTTTTCCAAAAGTATTCGTCAATTCCATTCCTGGACCAAGGTTGATTCAAGATTGAATCTCCCCATCGTTTCTATCCAGTTGTCACAAGCTTGATCTTTAGAAAAGATCTCACATGTCACCCACCAAGAGCTTGTTTGACGTTGGCTCTAGAAGGATTTCCATCTTCATCGTGAATACTTTTACATATCACTCGAATGTTCTGGCAATACCACAAGGATAATGCGTAGGACTCTCAATATATACTTACTTTCCACATTGTGTGAAACAGCAAGTCTTCATTAATTTAGTGTCCTAATGAGATATTGTGGATGATCTCTTGGCTCTAGACTCAATAGTGCACATTTGGTTCCTATGCCGGAGACTAGGGAGAGGGTCTCATTCTTCAATATCAACTATCTCTAAGAGAAAGTCGATAGATTATGTTGGTTCCCCGTGAGAATGAAACAAGTCCTTTTAAGAGGAACTCGAGTAGTTTGGGAAGTTTAGTGCAGTGCGTCACTGGGTCCATGATTGAACCCGGTTTCTGCTCTAAGGTTGAATTATTGGAGGGCTATTTCTTTTCACCCTTTTCATATTCATTTCTTTTTCATTCTTCAACCCCTTCAGTGTTTACCGAGACTTCATAACTAGAACCTTGTTGGGTTTATTCCAGTACTAGCTCTGTCTCAGTCCGCACTCTTCCTGTAACGCCCCGACCCGACAAGGGTAAAGGAATCACAAATAATGGTGTCATATCAAAGCAAACATAAATATCCAAAAGAAGTCTTAACATAAATGCTGAAATAATTCAAGTCAACATGACTTCAATACATAGGTCCCAATGGAAGATAAATTCCAACAGAAATAATCTGAAATAGTAAAGTCTTAAATGACATCATAAGATCAAAGCTAAATGTCTCTAAGGTAAGTCCACTCATGCACTCATCCCAAAACAGAACCCCGCTCCATTGCTTAGATACCTGCCGCGGAAGAAAAAAATGCGGCTGAGCTTCAAAAGCTCAGTGAACAGATATAAAAGCAAAGAAATACTAAAACGATATCGAATACAAAATATAGTGAACGAAAGATAGCAAAACCATAATCATTTTCAGAGTATAAATCAGAATTATCGAATAAGGTTTATAGTTAACTACCACGAGCCCAGAAACATATATCGGATCATAATCATATTCACATAAGGCAACATTTGTAGGGGAGACCTACCAGAGTTATGAAGGACGTGCATGCACGCAGCATCAATCATCAGATAACAGATAACATATAACATATAACAGATAACAGATCTAGGATGCATCCATACGCCCCTACCTCACATATACAAAATATGATCCACCACCAAGGGACGTGGCAGAACATCACTCTACTGCCCTAGAGTCATGCCAGAGGTGCATCACTGACACGGCCATGTTACCTTCATGGCTAGGGAAACATATTTGGCTCGGGTATCAAACTGAAGGGTCAAAGCATAATCATATCATAAGGATTCATATCAAAGTTCATATCAAAGTTCCATAACATAAGTTCATAATCAAAAGTTCATATCAATGGCTCATAATCAGAAAGGTTCGTAGTCATAAGGTTTACAATCAGAAGGTTCATAATCAGAAAGGTCCAAATCAGATATAGCAAGGTTCAACAAACAGAAGTTCAGACAAACAGAGATTCAGACAAACAGAAGGGATTCATAGCAATGGCATAGGAAACCCTAATAAGCATAAGAGAAGGGCCAAAGAAAGAAAATCATGAGAAACCTTTACTGAAAAGGTCGAATATCTCGTACCTTATTCCAAAGCAAATGACCAAAAAGCAAAAATATGGAAAGCAAAGGATCACTCCTTCTTCACAGAACCTATACACATTAATGATCGTACATATTATTTATGATTCCATAATTGTCGAAATGATCTTTTAATGTTTGGTGTTTATATTTAATGTATTTAATGATCCTAATAATTTAGGGTTTTATAATTAAATGAGACTTAAGTGTTTTATAACCAATATTGTAGATTAAGGTTCATTATATCATTTATTAGAGTTTAGGGTTAAATGTGAAAATAGTTTAAAAGTCATAACTCACACTTGAAATAACGAATTAACACACTTAGTTTTCAAACCCTAATCGACTCTCATTTATGTTCTAGGGTTTTCTCATTCTTTTAATATCATTTTAATACGCATTTACTTTACATGTTACGTCTTTTAATGACTCATTACTTTGACCTAGAATGTATGAAAACAAAACTTTCTTTTCTTGCTTCACCATGCACGCACACACACATGCAAACACTTACTCATACTCAAATCGACTCACACAACTCATTAACTCCTGTTTCATACATGCATGCACTCGACTTCTAGCTTTAACGAGACCAAATAAGTTACATGTTTATATATCGTCAAACTCACTTGACTCACAAACACACGCGTGATACACGGTTCACAAATCATATGGTTCGGTTATGCATGGCTCGACTCACACACAACTTAGGGTTTATGTTTTGCATGTTCCTTACTTATTTAAACGCATGTTTACAAACATTCATATGGTTCGGCTATATATATGTTTCGGCTATACATGTTTTACGTATCTCATACCACCTCACGTACATTACATATTTAACGTTTGCATGTTATACCTTAACCGATTCATATATATGTCAATTCAATGCATGCGGCTCAAATATATAAGGTTCGATTCATACCTTACCAATACAAACATATATGTTAACGTTACATGTATCAAAAACAAGACGAGAAGGACTTAGTTATACCTTAGCTTGCGTTAGAAACAAAACACCACGGCTCCAAGAGTGCAGCCGATCGGATGGAGAAAAGGAAGGAAGAGGATGAGCCGAAACTTTGCAATATTAGGGTTCCAATTTGTGTTAAGTGTTTGTATTTATAGTATAATACCGATCGGATATGGGTTTGATGTGGGCTTCGGCTCAACCCAACCGGAACAAAAGACACGCCCAGCTTTGGGCTCTCGGCTCAAAAAAACAAAACGCGGCCCAATGGTTCACAAATAAACGAAAGGCGAGGCCCAACGAACGGCCCAACTATGTTACGCGCGATGTTTAACTTTTCGTCGTACAATGTCGATTTCTTAAATATGTTCGTTTGGTTTTTAATTATTCATAAGTTAGGTTTTAATTTTCGTTAAATGAACATTAATGTATTTTACGTATTTTATACATTTTGATTTCAAGGGTAATTTGGTCTTTATTCATGTTTTAGATTTTCAGGTTTTACAACTCTTCCCCTCTAAAAGAAGAATTTTCGTCCTCGAAAATTAAAATGAAACGAAACGAAAATGAAGTGAGAACGTACCAAACTATTCAAAGAAATGAGGATAACTAGCTCGCATCGACTCTTCGGTTTCCCAAGTAGCCTCACGCTCCGGGTGATTTTTCCAAAGAATCTTAACGAACGGAATGACTTTGTTTCTCATGACTCTTTCTTGCCTTTCTAAAATAGCTTCCGGTTCTTCAGATAAAGACATATCGGACTGAATTTGATCAAACGGATAAGAAGCAACGTGTAACGGATGATAGTTGTATCCCCTTAGGAGAGATACATGGAAAATGTCATGAACATGCGATAACTGAGGCGGAAGTGCTAACCGATACGAAACTTCTCTTATACGCTCCAAAATTTCAAACGGACCGATGAATCGAGGACTGAGCTTGCCCTTGATTCCAAAACGTTTCACACCTCTAAACGGCGAAACTTTCAAAAATACACGATCTCCAACCCGAAACTCTAAATCACGACGATGCTTGTCGGCATAACTTTTCTGACGAGACCTAGCCTCCTTCAGCTTTTCTCTAGCAATAGCTACTTTCTCATTAGTGATCTCGATCATTTCCGGACCTTCAATTAAGCGTTCACCTACTTCATCCCAACAAGTAGGTGCTCTACATTTTCTCCCATAAAGAAGTTCAAACGGTGCTGCCTTAATGCTAGCATGCCAACTGTTGTTGTATGCAAACTCTACTAAACACAAATATTCATCCCACCGCTGCCGTCCATTCCAAATCACAAGCCCTTAGCATGTCCTCTAAAGTCTGAATAGTCCTCTCTGACTGACCATCCGTTTGAGGATGAAATGCCGTACTGAAATTAAGTCGAGTACCCCAAGCTTTTTGCAAACCTTTCCGAAACGGAAGTAAAACGCGGATCTCATCGGACACAATAGATGCCGAAGTACCATGAAGCCTAACGATCTCTTGTTGAAAAATTTCCGCCAATCTACCAATACCATAATCCTTTCTAATTGGTAAGAAATGAGCAGATTTGGTTAGTCGATCAACAACTACCCAAATCGCATCATGCTTCTTCCGAGTAAGAGGTAGCCCAGTCACAAAATCCATAGATATCTTATCCCAATTCCATGTTGGAATATCCAATGGCTGTAACAATCCACTAGCCCTTTGGTGCTCAATTTTAACCTGCTGACAAATCATACACTTCGACACAAACGTCGCCACATCTTGCTTCATGCCATTCCACCGAGTACTGCTTCAAATACCTATACATCTTGGTAGAACCAGGATGTATAGTGAAAGGAGAACTATAAGCTTCACCATAACTTTCGCGAAGTACCGGATCATTAGGAACACAAAGCCTATCTTCATACCATACAATTCCGTCATCATCAACCTTAAACTCCATCTGCTTACCTTCTTCAACATTTTGCGCCACGGCCCACAGTTCACCATCATCTTTTTGAGCTTCTTTAATTTGCAGTATAAGGTTCGACTCCACCTTCATACTAGCCCAATATCCATCAAAACCTCGTATAGACAACTCAACATCCAAACGCTCTAAGTCACGAAGAATCCTAGGTTCAATCTCAATACTTGCAAGAATGCCTGATTTCCGGCTAAGTGCCAAGAACTACATTAGCCTTACATGGATGGTACTGAATGTTGGTGTCATAATCCTTAAGGAGTTCTAACCATCTTCTTTGTCTCATGTTAAGCTCTTTCTGAGTGAAAATATACTTGAGACTCTTATGGTCAGTGAAGATATCACACGTCTCTCCATACAAGTAATGCCTCCAGATCTTCAACGCGAACACCACTGCAACTAACTCAAGGTCATGAGTTGGGTAATTCTCCTCATAAGGTTTCAGTTGTCTTGAAGCGTAAGCTATCACCTTTCCATGTTGCATCAAAACACAACCCAATCATTTCTTAGATGCATCACTGTAAATCTGAATCCTCCGAACCAGACGGAAGAGTCAAAATAGGAGCGGACACCAATCTCCGTTTCAACTCTTCAAAACTCTCTTCTCGTTCATCCGTCCATACAAACTTTTCACCTTTTCTCATCAGTTGGGTTAGGGGCAAAGCTAAACGAGAGAAACCTTCAACAAAACGCCTCAGAGTAACCAGAAGTCCTAGAAAACTCCTAACCTCAGCCACTGTCGTAGGTCTTGGCCATTTAGTGATAGCCTCAACCTTAGACGGATCCATGGTGATACCATCAGCAGATACAATATGACCAAGGAAAGCGAATTGTTTTAACCAGAACTCACACTTTGAAAATTTGGTGTACAACTTCTTCTTCCTCATAATCTCCAAAACTATCCGGAGATGTTGCTCATGCTCTTTTTCAGACTTGGAGTAAACCAAAATGTCGTCGATGAAAACGATAACGAACTTATCGAGGAACTCATGGAAAACACGATTCATTAAGTCCATAAATACCGCAGGCGCATTAGTCAAACCAAAAGGCATAACGAGGAATTCGTAGTGACCATATCTGGTACGAAACGCGGTCTTAGGAACATCTTGCTCCCTTACACGTAGCTGGTGATAACCAGATCTCAGATCAATCTTAGAAAAGAACTTCGCTCCTTGCAGTTGATCAAACAAATCATCAATACGCGGAAGAGGATAACGGTTTCGAATGGTAATACGGTTGAGTTCACGGTAGTCGATACATAGGCGCATGCTTCCATCCTTCTTTTTCACAAACAAAACAGGTGCACCCCATGGAGAAACACTGGGTCGAATAAATCCATTTTCTATCATCTCTTGCAGCTGTTCCTTTAACTCCTTCAATTCTACAGGTGCCATACGATATGGAGCCTTCGAAATTGGTTCAGCACCGTGAATTAACTCAATGCTAAACTCAACTCTCTAGCCGGGGAAGACCGAAGTTCATCCGAAAAACGTCGGTGAATTTACAAACAACAGAAAGGTTTTCAATGTTAGGACTCTCCAAAGATGTGTCCTTAACAGACGTCAGAAAACCTTGGCACCCATGAGCAATCATGGTCCGTGCCTTCATAGCAGAAATAAATTTAACAGATTTGAGGGGTTGAGAACCATAATAAACGAATTCAGGGTGTTTTATGTCTCCAAAGATCACCGTTCTAGCATAGCAGTCGATGGAAGCTCTATGGTAAGCCAACCAATCCATGCCTAGAATGATATCAAAGTCGACCATATCGAGAGGATACAGATTTGCAGGCTTAATACGATCATCAAAACGACGAGGGCACTTAACGTATTTATGATCAATGATCATGTGGTTTTTCATAGGCGTAGAAATTGATAAGTGGTTTGTTAGTGGTTTGGGGGTCATATTAAGTTTCTTAGCAAATGTGACAGATATAATGGAGTGTGTGGCACCGTATCAAATAAAACGAAGACAGAAAATCACCAATGTAAAGAGTGCCCGTAATGGTACTGGTGCGCTCCCTGATTCCGAGTAGTAGCATAAACGCGTCCAAAGAGTAGGTGGCGGCTTGATGTAGTTTCCAGGAATCGCCGGTTTCCTCTTAGGGCAATCCTTGATCTTGTGAGTAGTGGAACCACAAGAGAAACATCCACCAGTGGCCTTGAAACACCGCCCGGATGAGCCTTTCCACAAGTAGTATAGAGAGGTGGGGGAGGCAAAACCTCACTGCCCTTGTCGACCAGAAGATCCTGAAGCACGACCCTGATATGATCCTCGAGCTGACCGATCCTTGTTGTAACGCTGGTTATTGTTACCTTGATTCTGACGATCATTTCCATTTCTACCAAAGCAGCTCGCTATCCCGACTCCTCGCCTAGGGCGCCTAGTCCACATTCCTTCCTGACCGACCCCACATCATAACTCCTATCCACCTGACCCCTCGAATCGTAACTCCTACCAGCATTTACCTTATAATCACTACTTTGAGTCCTACCTTGAACCCGATCACCATCGCGGTTACGCTTGTTGGAACCCGAAACCTCATGAAAGATCTCAATGTTACGAGCTGCCATTGCAGCCGACACATCCTCATACTCATTATTAAGCAGTCGGTCCAACACCCATTTCTTAAGTCCCCACTTGAAGTGCTTGGCCTGACGCCTACCATCCCCAGCAATTGGTCCCACAAAACTGACCAACCTCATAAACCTGCCCATGTACTCATTGGAGTTCTCATGATCAAACCGGTAGATCGCCTCGATATTCCCTCTCATACCTTTGCGCCAAAGAAGGAAGTAACGGTTATAGAAGATAGTCCGAAACTCAGCCCAAGTACAAGCAATAGCAAAGGAATCTCCTCCTCTTGCCTGTTTGAGTGCCTTCCACCAATTCAATGCATCACCTTCCAACTTAAATGTAGCCAAACGGGTCTTAAACTCGTCTCCACAACCCAATAATTCAAACAGCTTTTCTATGTGAGTGATCCAGCCTCGCCTCACTGGGAGTAGCAGCGCTAAAAGAAAGAGGCTTGAGCTTACCAAACGCCGAGCCAAGTATGAATGCCGACGGGTTGATTTCCTCCACCACTACCCGGTACCACCTGGTTGCGAATGTTGTTGATCACCTGTCATCATCTCGTGTGGTAAGACCAGTGAAAAGAGTGTTGAGAGCATTGGCAATCGCAGCATCCAAGT
This sequence comes from Chrysanthemum makinoi, assembly GCA_910596185.1. Classification (NCBI taxonomy): domain Eukaryota; kingdom Viridiplantae; phylum Streptophyta; class Magnoliopsida; order Asterales; family Asteraceae; genus Chrysanthemum; species Chrysanthemum makinoi. The sequence goes on from OU343221.1 coordinate 162,232,872, forward strand.
TAGGAGCATCATCGTCTCCATCCAAGTTACCGTTATGACCAGTTTGAACCATCTGAACGATATTCAAACGATTAGCAAAATGAACAAAGGTGAGATACGAAATGGAAGTACGCAGAAGGAATCCTAAAGTCTACCCAATCCTCACAGGTCATAGCCTAAGCTCTAAGGGTCTCAAAACCTAGGCTCTGATACCATAAATTGTAACGCCCCGACCCGACAAGGGTAAAGGAATCACAAATAATGGTGTCATATCAAAGCAAACATAAATATCCAAAAGAAGTCTTAACATAAATGCTGAAATAATTCAAGTCAACATGACTTCAATACATAGGTCCCAATGGAAGATAAATTCCAACAGAAATAATCTGAAATAGTAAAGTCTTAAATGGCATCATAAGATCAAAGCTAAATGTCTCTAAGGTAAGTCCACTCATGCACTCATCCCAAAAGAACCCGCTCCATTGCTTAGATACCTGCCGCGGAAGAAAAAAATGCGGCTGAGCTTCAAAAGCTCAGTGAACAGATATAAAAGCAAAGCAAATACGAAACGATATCGAATACAAAATATAGTGAACGAAAGATAGCAAAACCATAATCATTTTCAGAGTATAAATCAAAATTATCGAATAAGGTTTATAGTTAACTACCACGAGCCCAAAACATATATCGATCATAATCATATTCACATAAGGCAACATTTGTAGGGAGACCTACCAGAGTTATGAAGGACGTGCATGCACGCAGCATCAATCATCGGATAACAGATAACATATAACATATAACGATAATCTAGGATGCATCCATACGCCCCTACCTCACATATACAAAATATATGATCCACCACCAAGGGACGGGGCGTAACATCACTCTACTGCTCTAGAGTCATGCCAGAGGTGCATCACTGACACGGCCATGTTACCTTCATGGCTAGGGAAACATATTTGGCTCGGGTATCAAACTGAAGGGTCAAAGCATAATCATATCATAAGGATTCATATCAAAGTTCATATCAAAGTTCCATAACATAAGTTCATAATCAAAAGTTCATATCAATGGCTCATAATCAGAAAGGTTCGTAGTCATAAGGTTTACAATCAGAAGGTTCATAATCAGAAAGGTCCAAATCAGATATAGCAAGGTTCAACAAACAGAAGTTCAGACAAACAGAGATTCAGACAAACAGAAGGGATTCATAGCAATGGCATATGAAACCCTAATAAGCATAAGAGAAGGGCCAAAGAAAGAAAATCATGAGAAACCTTTACTGAAAAGGTCAGAATATCTGTACCTTATTCCAAAGCGAATGACCAAAAAGCAAAAATATGGAAAGCAAAGGATCACTCCTTCTTCACAGAACCTATACACATTAATGATCGTACATATTATTTATGATTCCATAATTGTCGAAATGATCTTTTAATGTTTGGTGTTTATATTTAATGTATTTAATGATCCTAATACTTTAGGGTTTTATAATTAAATGAGACTTAAGTGTTTTATAACCAATATTGTAGATTAAGGTTCATTATATCATTTATTAGAGTTTAGGGTTAAATGTGAAAATAGTTTAAAAGTCATAACTCACACTTGAAATAACGAATTAACACACTTAGTTTTCAAACCCTAATCGACTCTCATTTATGTTCTAGGGTTTTCTCATTCTTTTAATATCATTTTAATACGCATTTACTTTACATGTTACATCTTTTAATGACTCATTACTTTGACCTAGAATGTATGAAAACAAACCTTTCTTTTCTTGCTTCACCATGCACGCACACACACATGCAAACACTTACTCATACTCAAATCGACTCACACAACTCATTAACTCCTGTTTCATACATGCATGCACTCGACTTCTAGCTTTAACGAGACCAAATAAGTTACATGTTTATATATCGTCAAACTCACTTGACTCACAAACACACGCGTGATACACGGTTCACAAATCATATGGTTCGGTTATGCATGGCTCGACTCACACACAACTTAGGGTTTATGTTTTGCATGTTCCTTACTTATTTAAACGCATGTTTACAAACATTCATATGGTTCGGCTATATATATGTTTCGGCTATACATGTTTTACGTATCTCATACCACCTCACGTACATTACATATTTAACGTTTGCATGTTATACCTTAACCGATTCATATATATGTCAATTCAATGCATGCGGCTCAAATATATAAGGTCCGATTCATACCTTACCAATACAAACATATATGTTAACGTTACATGTATCAAAAACAAGACGAGAAGGACTTAGTTATACCTTAGCTTGTGTTAGAAACAAAACACCACGGCTCCAAGAGTGCAGCCGATCGGATGGAGAAAAGGAAGGAAGAGGATGAGCCGAAACTTTGCAATATTAGGGTTCCAATTTGTGTTAAGTGTTTGTATTTATAGTATAATACCGATCGGATATGGGTTTGATGTGGGCTTCGGCTCAACCCAACCGGAACAAAAGACACGCCTTCTTTGGGCTCTCGGCTCAAAAACAAAACGCGGCCCAATGGTTCACAAATAAACGAAAGGCGAGGCCCAACGAACGGCCCAACTATGTTACGCGCGATGTTTAACTTTTCGTCGTACAATGTCGATTTCTTAAATATGTTCGTTTGGTTTTTAATTATTCATAAGTTAGGTTTTAATTTTCGTTAAATGAACATTAATGTATTTTACGTGTTTTATACATTTTGATTTCAAGGGTAATTTGGTCTTTATTCTATGTTTTAGATTTTCAGGTTTTACACTTCCCATTTCTCATTTTTCTCTTATTTTCATCATACCTAAGAACTCTACACTATCTAGTGGATTGTCCCTGGGTAGATCCCTCCGGTTTTGGCGGATCGTGGGAACTAATACCTAACCTAAGCATCCTTATAACTTCATACATAAAGTAAAATGGTCGGTCTTTTGGTACAGTTCATTCTTCCTTGAAACCAATTGAAAAATCATTTGGAAAAACAATCAAGGTACTTTTGATACGAGATCAAAGTATTTTGTACCTTAATAGTTTTGATCATTTAGAAGAACTCCCCCTCAACATGTGCATATGATCTTGAAATTGTTTAGCACATGGAGGCAAGAGTATTTTGAAATATTTCTTTGATCACAATTTCTTTAGAAAAATCCATTTGATTTTCTTTAGTAAATTCTCCCCCTCAATACGTGCATAGGATATTTGAAATTATTTTATCACATAGAGGCAAGAGGTTTTTGAAGTACTTCCACGATTGCATTGCCATTATAGAAAACCATTAGAAAATCAATCAAGGTACTTTATGATGAAACATAGAAATCTTTGTACATTGATAGTTTATTTTCTTTTGAAATGCTCCCCCTCAATATATGCTTCGAGATTCGAAAGGGTTTAGCAAATATGGGAGAGCAGCATGCACTTTTGAATCAAGTCGATCATCATTTATCAAATTTCATTATTAAATCACAAATTCTCCCCTGATAAAAAATATCAAACCCTTTGAGATTTTGGATCTCAAGTGATTTAACCAGGCTTAGAAAACATGGGAGAAAATGTGGCCTTGTTTAAATACTCATCTCGTTTTTGGATAAATCCTCCTCCTCAACATGTGCATTGTGTATTTGAAATCGTTTGGCACATGGAGGCAGGAGTGCCTATAAAGGACTAAAACCGATTCCATTAAAACAGATTTGAGATTTAAATCACGATCTCTCCCCCGATCAAAAATTTCAAACCTTTTGAGATTTGTGATCCCAATTGATTTAAATCATTTAAAAGATTTTGGGGAAAGACGTGGCAAAATTTAATTTTGAAAAATGACAGATAAGGACCAGATTTAGACATTAAAGATTGTTAGTGTCAGGTATGATAGTTTTTAAGAGATCTTTTAAGCAAAATAAAACAATTTCACAATCAAACAAGAACAGAAAAAATTTCATTTTGAAAGACCTTGATTTTTAAAGAAAATCATACCATGACATAACATTAAATCTTTAGATCACCACATTTTAACGTACAAACGGACTCTGTTGAAGATTATTGTTTGAAAATACATAATTTGAAATCACTTAAGATTTGACAAAATAAAGTCCGGTTGATTTCAAAAACTTTGAATCCGATTTATTTTCAAAACAATATTTTTCCATTTTCAAAACAATATTTTTCAAAGTTTTAGAGAAATGGTATCATCACTATTATCCCTGCACAAAGATACGTTAGGTGGTTGAGAAGCTTCCGTTGTTGTTGCTATAGGGTTTGGAAGAAAATCATCTGCTGATGCAGTGAGACTTCTTTCGTTGCATTTTAATGCCAACCGAGGTCAAATTAAGCTCCGTTTCTTCAATCACTTAGAAGAAAACTATCTGCTGATGCAGTGATACCTCTTACATTGCATTTTTCCATGCCAACACTCCATATAAGTCCAATTAAGCTCCGTTTCTTCATTTGTCAACCCAAGATATAGTTACCCTTTCCTTTCGGCATCCAATCATATTCAATTGTGGGATCCGGATCGGGAACATTCTTATACCAAAATACCTGCATACGTTAGTGAACACAAACAGATATATGGTGGTCGATATCACCCAAACAGCAATCGAGTAATAACAGTCAAATCAACATATTAATCAGATCATATAAGGTATGGGAATAATGTGTTCATCAAACTATAATCATCTAATCCTAACAATCACATCCTAGAAACCTAGTCCTTCAACATAGGCAATTTTATTTTACAGATAAGCACGTAGGATGATTAAGAAAGTCCGTTAGATGATGTAAATTTGAAGACATTCTCCCTCTAAATCAATGACTCATTTTATGAAAAATTTTAAAAGCGCATAAGTCATTGATTGAGTTTGCAAATTAATACGAAAACTCTTGATTTTGATTGATTTTTCAAGCAACTCATTTTCTACCATTTTGAAATACAACAAATATTTTTCTGAAGAATTTTAGACGGAAAAACATTTGTGTAGGAATAGCAGTCTTTTTGACGACATGCTTTCCTTGTTAAGTTTTAGGAAAAGTGCATGAAATATTTGAAAAGTTGGTTTAGTGCAGCACTTTCCTTCCTTGAACAGTGGGTTGCTATCTGAAATAATAGCAAACCATTGTTTAAGCGCGGGTCACAGTCTGAAATAACTGCAAGCCATATTTTGAGACATGTTTTGGAAAAAGAATATTTACACCTCCTGCTCGAACTTCATCTATGGTCCCGTTCCATTATTGAATGACATTTCTAAAACCGCAGATGTTATCGATACCAGAATACATGTCTTTGAAAAACAATATTTTTGGTCTTTTTCAAAATTTCTGATTTTTATGGCTTTTTGAAGATTTTATATTTTTCTATTTTCTTTTGGAAGGTTTTGTATTTTTGTATTTGGTTTTTAATAATTATTTACAATGATAGAGAAGATGATATAGTTAAAGAGGATGATGATACGAGTACCGAGATAAGGATATCGATCAGCCCCGTTGTAGAAGATAGAAGTCATCATCTCTTAAACATTCACCACCAAAGCTTCCGAGACTCTTGAATCGAAGAGAGAAATTGAGTCACTTGAAAGTGAGACTTTGGCAGCTTCCCCCCAAACCGAAAATCCTTTAGCTGAGCAGTTTCAAAGCTTTCTTACAAGCTTCCCTTAGCCAGGTGCACAAAGAAGCACACCATTATCATAAATCCCGCTGCTCCTTTCAAGAATAATCACCGTGATTCTTCGTTCGAGGTTATATCATCAACAAGAACAGCAACGTATCATCCCACACATAAATAACTCTTCTCAAATTTCATTACCACTGAAGTCTAACGCTATGCATCCCCAACGAGTTGTCAAGAGACCACTTCCCCCAAGTAGATGAATTGATGCAGTCAGTCTCTTAGACAAGAGCTCACGAACCCGAATACACATACCCGAAGACAAAGAAACTTATACCATCGAAGTAGCAGATTAAGTCCAATAGCCAAAGAATAACCCCGATGTATACTTTTCTCTCCCCCTGAAGAAAGTGTATGAAGCTCAAGAACCCGAAGTACCCGAATGCCCAAAGAGAATAACCGATAACATTGAAGAAGCAGGCCGAATCACTGATTATCTCTGCGGAGGACTATCTCTGCGATTTCAACTCGAATAAGTGATTATATATATGAATCACTGATTAAGCACTCAAGTGAAACAGCTGAGCGTCCCCAATGTACACAATCCTCTCTCCCCTGATGATTGCGATAACATCGAAATCATCACACACTTGTGTACCTCTTTTTATCATCAAAAACTAACTCTTACATCTCTTCCCCCACGTAGTTGGAATAAGAACACTAAACGCCTTGATGAGTAAACCTTGAGTTTCTCTGCGGTCATGACATATGTTTTCCCTGGATATCTTTAATCACTTAAAAGTATTAAGTTCATCAAGTTTACTCGCCATGAGTCAAACCTTGAGTTTCTCTGCGGTAATAACATTTGTCTTCCCGGGATATCTTCAATCACTTAGAAGAATTAAGTTCATCAAGTTTACTCGCTTTGTGTTTAGATGTGTGTCTCCTTCCCCCTTGCTGGTTTTGACACTTCAGAATCAGCAACTCATTGTAAGCCCGAATACTAGAAATTTGTTGAGAAGAACACTTGAACTCTTGTGAGAATCAACTTGCTGAAGAATGTGAGCAAGTCTAATTGGGGATTAAATCTGACATTTCACCCTCCCCCAATTAGTGCTCTCCCCTAAACTAACAATGCCCGGAATATGAAGAAGTCTTTGGATAATCAAATGCAACTCGTCTTTAGTCTTCTAACAATCAGCAGAAAATGTAGAACAGGCTTTAGACTCGACCTTCTTCAAGATTGTCCGAATGGGGAATAGAGTGTTAACATCTTCAACTCACACCAAAAAGCATCCCACCAAAAAGCATCCCAATTAACTTACATCTTGCAAATCCCCTTAACTAAAATCCCTCCCAATCAAACAAGAACAGAAAGATGTTCATCAAGGAAATCAGCAATCAGGCCGCAACGAACACACAAGATGGTAACACCAAACTACCAATCACATCAAACAAGAACAGAGATATTGTTCGGAATCATCATGTTGATGTATACGTGAAGCATTAACCGGAAGCACTTTGTCGATAAACTCATCAATCCGAGTGAAGATGTCAACCAACGGCTCATATAGGAAAACTCCATGTAAAGATGACCCGATAAGAAGAAGCTCGGTTCTTACACGAGTTTGGAGCCGTTTGACCATTTATTCTCATATAATAATCAACCATGCAGTAATTTCACACTTCTTCTCCCCCTCAAGAATTGCATACGGAGTTGCAATTCTTGATTAAATAAGTGAAAATCATCCGAATGTTCTATTCACACTTCTCTTCCGCAAAATAAGCACATGATGTCGCCATCTTCATTATAATCGAGCAAGTGGAATGAGAAAAACAATCAGTGGTAGCCTGGTTCACTTGATGACTGAAGCGCATGGAAAAAGTATGAAGCATGTTGATGAGAATGGTCATAATAAGAAGATTTTTCTTCTTCAGAAGATAAAGCGCACTGAAGCGTACACTTTTCTTTTCTTTAGAGAACGAGGCATGAACTGTTGTGTTCATACGTCATAATCTCTCTCTTTTCATCATCTCTTGGAAAAACATGTAAATATCACCATTATCATTCAGTAGGCTCTTTGTAGTGACAGCTGATGGAGAAAACCCAATATGATGAATTTGACCCTGAAGTAAACTACCCCGAACTCGTGACTTAAACTTGTACATATGTAACAAAGAGCGGTGCCGATTTCCATTAGCATCTCTAAGTACTCTCTATGTACTCTATACTCTTCAACCAACCAACCATCAAGTATAAGATGTACATCACCTCTTAAAAATCCACAATTAAATGTGACACTGAGCACTACAACGTAACTCCTTAAAGTGATAGTTATTTTTGTGGCAAAAAGAGCCCAATTTCCCCTCGTGGTAAAAGAAAAAAGACTCCCAAAAATAACTAGATTTCCAAGTCTTCGTTTTTGATAATAAGCTCGAACAAGGATCTTGAAGAATCTTCATCCATCCATCCCCGATGCCTTCAGATACTAAGTACACTCGCCCGTGATATTTCACTTCAACCTCAAATAAATAATAGTGAATTCACCCCGTTGTCACATCTTCTGGTTAAAAGCTCAACTCTAGCCTCCTTTAACGTTTTAAGTGAACTCTGATAATAGTTTCATCCCGACCATGGTTAAAAGCACATAACCCTGTAAAAACCTTGTAATACTCAAACTGCCATAACGAATATCCAAAAACACATCCACTTCAGGAAGTACACTCTTTTATCCCTTCTTCGAAATAGAAAACGTAGCACCAACATCAGAAAGGATCCCGAAATACACCTTCCTTTCTCCAAGATGGTTCCATCAATACGAGATTTTACAACTCTATGGTTTAAACCGAGAAATAGTTTCTTTCGCGGGATTTTACAAAACCAAGAATAAACCGTAAGATAGATCTGGAAATGCACTTTCCATTGTCACGGGATGTTTCCATTGTCACGGGATGTTTCCATTGTCACGAGATTTTACAAGTCTATGATTTAAACCGAGAAATAATTTCTTTCGCGGGATTTTACAAAATCAAGACAAAAACGTAAACAATGTCAGCTTGAATGTGTTTTGACAACTTTGGTTTCGGTGAATATCTGTTTTAGGGGAACATGCAGTGGTTCATCAGCGGGTCATTATCCAACAACAACAAAATCATCAACCATCCAATCAACACTTTGGTAAACACATCATTCACGCATTTTGTCGGCTGTTGCTGTGACCACCTGGTGAAGTAAACCCGATATGTCAAACTTGATCATGAAGTGAAATTCCCCAGATTTGTTACTTAAACTTGTACTAATCATTGTGAAGAAGAAACGGTGTACCCAATGTACAAAAACTCTTGACATTCTCAACTGGGTGAGACACCGAAATGATAGCTACGTTGTGGGTTAAGCAAGAAAGAATCACAAAATTAACTAAATAGCCAAGTCTTCATCACACTCCATAAATGTCCAAACAAGTTATCTTCGCAGAAGGGTAGAAAGAAAGAAGACGAAATAAGTAAACGCGCTCGGAAAACTTCACTTCAAATCCAAATAAGAAATACCGTACAAACACCCCCGTAGTCAACGTTGTATAATCATCAATTCAAGCCATGACACAATATACTACGTGAGAATGTGTAGCCCAAAGAATCAAACCTCAGAACTCATCTAATCTCATCATCCAATCTCATATCATAAAGTCTCACTTTCACAAATCTTTTCATCACATAAAATTTCAAGCCCGGTCCAAATAACTGTTCAACCCGATCCGGTCAATATAATTTCTTGCAATGATCATCTCATGCATTCATATATCTTTGTCATATAACAAATTGCTAAGAATTTGACCCGGCTCCAAGTCTAATTAAAAACCGTTTGAACCAACACTTCAATACCAAATCCATAATACCGGACAAGAACCTTGAATACACTAACAATCAACAAATTTCTCAAGCCGTGAATAAATATTCCTTGTGAAATTAAGCATTAATAATTTGTGTCCCAAAAAATTCATCAAGAGTAACCAACCAAAAACATTTAAATGTCCATATTTTAAATCACATGCCAATTTAAGTGCCATCACGAAGAATCATGATATGCCGTGAATAAATATTAGCCATTCAAAAACACTTCAGCCCATCTCTGATTAGTTGAGTACTCGGCCCATTCAAATCCAACATACCATATACAGCCCGTGTAAATAATTCAAGAGAAGCAGCCTAATAACACACTAAGCGATCCAAACCCCCTCAACCCTAATTCAACGGGTATTTAACTCTTACTATCCTCACATAACACCAACCCTAAAAACACACAATCTTTAATCCGCCTCTCAAACAACTCGCCACCAACAACTCAAAACCAAAAAAAATCCGCCTCCTTCCAAGGAAACTCTCATCAGACGTAACATAAAAACCATTCATCTCACAAACAAATCTAACTCACACCAAATCTTATCACATAATCAAGAAGGCTTAAAGTAGCACAATCCTAGGACGGGTCACAAGCTTGGAAGATTTAATCTTTCACGACTTAACAACCTCAGAATGAGGGTGCCACAGGGATGGCTAAGAGGCACGATTTGACTTGGCCACAGGGATGGTAGAGGGTTTCATGAACATGTTCCAGGTAGGTATTAATTATATTCGAATACCTTTGTTATTTTGAACCAACGAACGAGGGAAGGAGATAACATATTATTGTTATTTCCCTTTTCTTGACATGTTCGAACATAACCAGTGATGAAAGTATCAAAAGAGATCTATGAAGAGCTTGATTCACACATGAGTTATATAACCGTGAGTTATATAACTGTGAGTAATATCTGAGATCTCTAATTTGTATTTTGTTGAGAGTCATGTTTGAAAGCTTTAGAGATGAGATGGTTTTTCGTTGTTAAGACACCTTTTATGAACGAATCTGAGAAAGAAATATAATAATTATATTTTATTTCTTGTCATAGAAATTCGGAAACAAATGAAGCTAAGTTTCGAATATGATCTGTGATGATAAGGATTCAACAGACATCTGTTACGTTTTATGGTAGAGTTGAATCAAATCTGAGATCTTTTATCATTCTACATTCGAGTCTTTTGATATGGTGTAGGATTTGGTTAGACTTGTTGGTTCTAGTTGTGTGATTGAAGGAGATGGGATAAAGATTTGTTGTATTAGATGAGGTTGTGATTAGTTTAAGTGTTTTCATTACATAAAAACATCGACAGATGACGCTTTGATCAGAGGTCTGAGTCTTGGTAATTGGTATTTGTTGAGTTAACAAGTCGCTAAATGATATTGTCAAGTCGCTGCATCTTCTTTGCATCACAAGTCGCTACATCTTCTTTTCATCACAAGTCGCTACCTTGTTTAAGAACAAGTCGCTATGGTGATAAGAGTCAAGTCGCTATCATTTTCAAACATAGCAAGTCGCTAAGTCTTTAAAACCATACAAGTTGCTATTGACTCAAAAGTCAATAGTTGCTAATTCATTTGACAAGTCGCTAGATCTGTTTTTGTACACACAACTCGCTATACTTTTTCAAAAAACAAGTGGCTAAATAGCTTTGACAAGTTTCTACCCTTTTTGCATGATACAAGTCGCTATTAAGACTTTTGACTTTATCAGATGAGTTTTCCGGCCAAATTCCGACCATATTCATATTAAACCCAGAAAAACAGTTATGACTGTTCTTGAATGCCCAGTTTGACCAAAGACTAAGGACCGTTTGACCACCAGATTATACCATATAAGACCATATGTATACACGTTTGGTACCAAAAACATCATAAAAATAGACATTAACAAAACAGTTTGGACCTGATGAGGACACAAGACCGAATTTTGTTACCATGATAAAGCTGGACATTTTTGGACCACAAAAGGATACAAATACTTGTTTAAGAAAACTGTTAATCCAAAGTAAAACAGAAAACAATATTTTCCTCCAATAAACTTACACAAAACAGTTTATAAAACAAAGCAAGGATACCACACAAATCAACACAACACAAAAACCTTGGCTCTGGTACCATTTGTAGGATCGATAATATAATTGTGTTGATGATTCGGGTGGTCTTGGATGATCAAAATACATGATTGCCATATTTAGAGAGAGAAAGATAGAGAGGGTGTTCTTGCTAGAGACTTGGTTCACAAAATATGGAAGGTTAGATTATGAGAAGCACCACCCTTCCATGGATGGAAGGGGTATTTATAGTTACAACTTACACGACCTCCTATCGGCCTGTAGATCAGGTATACAGTGGGTAAAGACCCGTCCTTCCTCCACGGTGTTACACTACGCTAAACTAAACTAATAACTAACTAATAAACTGATAAATAACGTAACTAATGATATGTCTACGAGCTAACTTATGCTAGATAATATTTGGGGTGACCGACACTTTACTTATGGAATTTCCAATTCCTAACATATAAGGATCATATTTTTATCACTCACGGTTTGAAAATGCGGGCAAATGAAGATGGGATTTCTAGTAAATTTCCATCAGAACTATGATAAGTCTAGGATAAGTCTAGAACTACGATAAGTTTAGTAAATTTCCATCAGAACTACCATATAAATGACTTAATGACATAATAAACTTAAGAAACAAGTTAAAACTTGGTTATATGTTATTAATTAATATTTCTCCGAGCCTAAGACATGTTATATTTCTATATAGGTCCTTAGTGATTTTCGCAGTTTTCCCGTCGTACTCATATTCCGATCACTATCACTACTTCGTTACTGGTGAGAACAACCCCTCTTTTACCGTTTTCACTATATTTTTGAGGTGAAATGCATGACTTGTGTTTTTATTTGAACTTACAACTTATATTTACTTGAACTCTTTGAAATTGATTATGAACTTTTATAACTTGAATTGAACTTAAGACTTATTTTGAACTTATGATATGTTGTACGCAATCAAATTTTAAGTCTCCATTGTATGGAGCAGTGAAAATTCTCCCTTTTTCGGAGCAGTCTAAGTATCCCTTGTACGGAGCAGTGCAAAGTCTCCCTTGTTCGGAGCAGTCTTGATTTTACTGTTCATACATTCGCATTATTAGTCCCAAATTGATTTGTTGTTCTCACTTCAATTTTAACGTACTGTTTGTACAACTCCTTTGTCGACTGAGTAGTAGATAGTATGGATAGCGCTATTAGAGGTAGGCCAACCTCTCATTTCCCTATCAACGGAATGCATATTATTTATTTTAGGAGCTTTGCCGCATACTTAAATACAGGGTGCTTTTATTGTGAACTTTTATGACCACGTGTGCTTGACTATAAGATGTACTATCTTCTATGCAGTAGTTTGTGAAGCCATAGGTTACAAGTCTTGTATGGGCGGGACTTGTAACCGAATGGTTTGACATCACCCTTTCTATGTGGACTTTTTCTCAAAAACTTTTGACTTACTTTTATTATGGAAATATATGTGAACTCGTATGTTACAAGTCTTGTATGGCGGGACTTGTAACAAGACAAGTTGATAGGATGTTTTCCATGAAGACTTTCTCTAAAAATAAACATTTTATTATTATATAAAATCTGTGTACTCACAAACTATTTTCATAGTTGACCAGTTTTCTCATGCACTTCAAGTGATTGCCAGTAAGTATATTTCATGAAGACACTAGCATAAGGAGTCTTCATATGTCATGTTTAGTCATATGTAATAAAATGTTATTGTTAGCCTTAATAGAAAGTGATGGTCATTCACGATTATGTGGTTGTACTGTGCTTGAGTGTGTAAGTTTATGTTTTGCTTATGAATAAAACTTCTCATTTCATCTCTCATTCTCTCTAGTTCCATACGACATACATACATCAAGTCACCATTCGTGCTTCATAATATGTGATATAGTGTGTTAAGGTTGATATATTCAAGGTCCTATAATTTGTATCAATCGCCTAACAATGATTTAAGAGTGTTTGTGTTTCATTTTTTTTGAAACTTTGCTTAAAAGTTGCGTTTTTTTACATAAACTCGTGAGCTTTTAACTTTAAAGTTTCGATTTTTTTTGAACAAATTCTTACGAGTAAGGACTACCTTTTACGAATAAGACCAAATTCTTACGAGTAAGGACTGCTTTTATGAATAAGACCCAATTCTTACGAGTAAGGACTGTGTTTACAAATAATACTCAAATCTTACGAGTAAGGACTGTTTTTACGAATAAGACTCAAATCTTACGAGTAAGGACATAGTTTACGACTAAGCATCCAATCTTACGAGTAAGAACCAAGTTTACGAGCAATATTTTCAGCAAAACTTCAAATGGCTATAACTTTTGAACCGTAACTCCATTTTCAGCGATCTACCTATCAAACCAACCGTGAGAACGAGGAGAACGACATCTCTGAATCGAAGAAATTCCATTCAGGTCAACCTTCGAGGCCCAAAATCACTCCGAATAGAAGTTATTGAGGTTTTTAAGTTTTCAGACCAAATTTTCACTACAACAACCGAGCTTAATCTAAATCAAACACAACTGCTTTATCGTTGAATATATCCTACATCAACTTTATCACACATAACTTATCAATGGCAACTCAGCAAGACATTCATGCAGCCGGTCTTTGAAAACCGTCCTCCTATGCTGGAAAAAGGTGGATATCTTCAATGGACAAGTCGTATGCTTTGGTACATCAAAACCAAACCTAATGGAAAACTCATGATTCAATCCATTAAGTATGGACCCTTCAATCCACGACAAATCCAAGACCCTAGAGATCCTAATGCAACACCTCCTGTTCAACCATATTTTTGTGATCAATATGAAACATAATACAATGAAGATGATAAGAAGCAGATCGAAGCAGATGACATGGCAATATAATTCGTCCAACTAGGATTACCAAAAGACATCTTTGCTGCAACAGATAGTTGTGAAACTACTTATGATATGTGGGAACGTGTTAGAAGGCTATGTTATGGAATAGAAATTGGACAACAAGACATGGAGAACAAGCTGCTAACTGAATGGGAAAAGTTTATATCAACTCCAGGAGAATCCATTGAATCCTACTATGGACAGTTTTGCACTTTGATGAATGAGCTAATTAGAAACAAGTTGACACCCCGCACTGTCATGAATAACATCAAATTCATCAACAATCTTCAAGAAGAATGGGGACGCTATGTCACTACTGTCAACCAAACAAAGGACTTACATTAGGTGAATTTTGATCAACTCTACAATTTTCTGAAACAAAACCAAGCAGAAGCTAATGAAATCATGAAAGAGAGATTGGCAAAGAATCATGATCCCTTGGTATTAATTGCACATACACAAACTCCAGTGACCACACAACAGTAACCTTCATCATCCACTAACAACAACATGTAACAATACATTCCACAACCACAAAATGTTATCCCTCAACAACAATTCTATCCACCAACACAACAAGTCAATCAACAAAAACAATATCCACCATAAGGAATCACTGACCTTGAAGCTGAACAAACAGAGGATTTGTCTAATGCATTTTCTTATTTGACTAAAGTATTCTGATGACGTATAGTATGTATATCAGGCCCGCTAAGCCCGAAACATACTCTACGCTCACTCTAGACTCAGGTCCAATAACCACAAACCCTGGGCCAACAGTAAGCCCAATGACTAAGTTGGCTATAGCCCTGGCCTCGGAATGTGCACAAGATGCATAACGGGCTGAACCTTCAACCGTTAGGCCTCACACGTATGCATCCGTGAATAATACGGAACCTTTGTCCTTCAAGGGTCCGACCCCGGCAACTAACCACTATATGCGAAAATCAAGGGAGTTCCAGCGGCAAACCTCGCCTGTAAAAAGGGGCTCTCATCCCCATACAAGGTAGAACAACTTTCTCTCTCATAATTACACATATACTAATTTCCCTCTCAAGAATGCATACTTACTTTCACGCCGGAGTCTAATCATGGGGTCCGTCCCCAAGGTAAGACTAACGGTTTACCTTTCTTGTGCAGGGATCTCATCCAAATTACTTGAATTAGTACAAGATCAATCCACCAAAGGCTTGGCGGCCCAGTCCAGCAAGCTACGCCCAGACTTACCATAACCCATCGCAAAAATTGTACTAACAAGTTGGCGCCATCCATGGGACCCAGTACACAACTGCGTTCCAGAAAATACTCACCATGAGCACTAGATTCAGACCAACTCCTGCTTTCGTGTCCACGTTGCATAGTACGATAGAAAGAGGAGATCAAACGGCCTCGACGGACCAGAGGGATCTGTGTCCGACGCAACCCTCTGGAGATATTGTGATAAGCATTTCGACAAGATCTGGCCTATTGTGACGGAGAAAGCTCAAAAGCGTGAAGAAAGAGCCTAGATAGCAGAAATCCGGAAGGATTATCATCAAGACCAGCACCACCACAGAGCGAAAACGTCAGGTGAAGACCTGCGGAAACAACTTGAGAAAGCAAAGTGGAGAAACACGCAAAATGACGGCAGCCAAGGTCATACCCGATCCAGGTTACCCAAAATAAAGGAGGACGTGAGGGAGACGGTGTTCAAGAGATTACGCCAAAGTGTGTTCCACCGACTCAGAGACAGGAAAGGAAGTGTTTCCATTTGTCCCAAAGACCGCAGACAACAAGTACTCAACGGTACCGGAAAGAAAGAGAGGAGCAACCGTGAGGGTTCTCAACCGTGGCCGACATGATCAGGAATGAGAAGTCAGGAAACCGAAAAAACTCGGTCGCGGAAGGTGAATAATCATTTAGACTATGAATCTCACAGAAGTAAATGCCGAGGACCCAAAATCAAAAGGTAGAAGCCAAATGATTATGGCCGCGACCTGGCCAGCCCCTGGGTCTGCCAGGAAATTGATCCGTTCACTCCGCGTATCCGCTAGTTTGAAATGCCTATGAAAACGCGGATGCCAACCAACGTGAAAACATATGATGAAAGCAGTGACCCTGAGGATCATCTAAAAATCTTCCAAGCGGCAGCAAAGGTGGAACGATGGGCCATGCCAACATGGTGCCACATGTTCAACTCCACACTCACTGGATCCGCTAGGGTCTGGTTTGATGACCTACCGCCCGAATCAATAGACAGCTACGACAAGTTAAAAGAGACTTTCTTGACTAACTTCCTGCAACAAAACAAATGCATCAAAGACCCTGTGGAGATTCATCACATCAAGCAAAAGGATGGGGAACTAACAGAAGATTTCGTACAACGATTCAAGGAAGAAACAAGGAACGTAAATAGAGCCCCGGAAATCATGAAAATCTCTGGATTCATGCACGTGATTACTGACCTAGAGCTGATTAAGCGGCTACACGACACAGTCCCAAAGTCAATGGAAGAGGTAATGAATGTGACTACTTCCTTTCTTAGAGGGGAAGCAACGTGGGAAGACGTCATACGAAAAAGCCGTAGATACAAAAACCAAAAGAACAAGCAACAATCAAGCATCGACAGTATTTCCAGAAAGAGCATAAAAATAAATCAAGAGCCGAGGAAAGGCAACAAGGTTTCCGTAGACTGATAAGGCCGTACGAGGAAATACCAGCGACAAGAAGAGCTAGGTCCCCAGGCCCGCCTCCAAACACGGTGGTCAAAGAGAAAGCCAATGGAAAGTTCTGTGAATTCCATGGGAAAGCAAGACATACCACGGAAGAATGTTTGCATTTGAAGAAACAAAGAGAAGCGAAAGGGAAAGATCCGATGGTAGAAGCTGACGAATAGCAGGGATAAACGGCACGACACGTAAAAAAAAAACGTAGCAAGGAGTAATAACTAGCACGGAAAGATATTAGGAAGACGAAGGAAAATACAGCGCGGAAACAGTTCCCAGAGAATAAGAAAAACACAGGAACCCGTAACCTGTAAAAAATTAACTCTGGAAGTGATAACACACCAGAGAAGAGCGCAGAAAGTCGTGGCGGACATGATTACAAAAAAGGCAAGTGCAGTAATAAAAGTTTAAACCTTATCCAGATAATTAGTAAAGGACGAAATATGCAAGTACATATACGCGTTCCTTCCCAAGGAATATCACATCAAATCAAGCAAAAAAATATACCCAGGCTACGAACCTAGGCATATAATAACCTACCAACGGGTAGAAAAAGACAAACGCCAGCTCGTGGAAAACAGTAAAATCTTCGCTATAAATACGTGAAGTAAGAAAAAAAATGGGGAAGGCACCAGAAAAGCAAAAGAAATAATCGCAGCCCTCCAAGGTCAAACATTCCTGAAAAGAAAAGTCTGAAGAAGTTCGTTCCCATGGTAATATATCGGCCAGATAGCGACAGTGAAAACATAAATAACCTAAACCTTCATCACTATCACAAGGGAAAAACGAAGGAGAGTACGGAGAGTACAGAAACATGTTCTTAAATGACTTCTAATAACACTTAGCCGTTCTAAAATAACGGCTAATCACCCACCACCACAAAATACCATGACGCCCCATCATTCAAACCTCCTCCTATGGCGTTTCCAAGTTCCTTGCCAATTAGAGTTGTGGCACTCATGACCGGAGCACTACTCTTGATTAGACTCCCAGCAGCTGTTGGGAAATAAGATCGAAGAGGTGCTCACGGGTCAACTGCAGAGACAGCCGGGTCAAGGAGGCATGCGGAAACTGAAATGGTAGGGGCAAGAATGGTGGAGTGAGAAAAGGGATGGGTCCTCAGAGAAGGATAAGAAGGAACGCTAGGGGCAAGGAGCTATATTAAGAAGCCCATAGCCATTAAGAAGCTTCCCTTACAACGACAAGCAACAAAGGATGCAGACTACGCACACATCCTATTGTTGTTGCGCCCCGGCTCTCAGGCAAACACACGTCTACCGACCAAAACGAATCTAGTCGGACAGACCGAGCGCAAGGTAAAGATGACCAACTTGCAAGGGCCGGGATATATATATATATAAAAGCTACCTTCACAGGCTACACTTTCAAAAACACGGAACTTTCCGAAGAATGAAAGGTAATAGCCTGGAAATTCTCCCGGGGTCATCGTCAGAAGAGAGTGACACGAGGTCTCAGAGGAGAAAGTAGTATACAAGGAGAGGATTCTAGCCCATGAAGAAAGCAAGGGTACTCACAAAGACGTTACCCACATCAACAAAGCCAAAAGAATAGCATACGGATGACAATCAAAACAAGCTCCCGTAACTCTCCCAAAGAAAACATTGGTTATTAGCATAACTTCGAAGAGAAGCACGGCTTACATAGCTACAGAAATAAAAGAGTACGACCGATAGTGTAAGTTATAACTTTTCACATACACATCAAACCATAACACAAAGTAGCATATAGATGGAATTCTAGAGAGAGAAAGTTAGAGGTTTAGGGAACTTAGTGAGAGAAAGTGAAAGATATTATTATGAGCTCCAACTCTCTACCTTGGAAGGTAGAGAGTATTTATAGTCTTACATAAAACGCCACACAACGGGCTGTGGATCAGGCATACAGTGGGTAAAGACCCGTCCGTCCTCCATGGTGTTACTTAACTAAATACTACTTAACTTAAAATAACTACGACTAAGAGCTTTCTAATGATTACATATACTTGAGGTGACCGACTCTTTAATACCCGGAATTTCTAATTCCTAACAATCTCTCCCTAAGGGAGGTCACCTCAATCATGTACTAAAATTACATTGAATACAAACAGATATTACATTAAAAATTGATCTTGCATTCTTGATGTAGTGCTTTGCTTCGTAGCTCGTAGTCATTGATTCTTCACATTGCATGTTTGGTTACTTCAAGTGGAGGTCTTTTACAGATCCACGTGATAATAATTTGAGCCGCTTTTGAGATCATCAGCAATCAAAAATCTCTGTGACATCCATTGTGGTGTTGGTATTATGTGATGTTGTGACATTCGGACCGACATGCTCACATTCGGGATCATGATATCTTCTCATCAGAGTAGCGGAAGCTTTTGTTGAATCATGATATTGGCGGCAGTAAGCGTAAGCATGGAGTGAAAATATCAGAGTCATTGATGCACTAATCATGATTTCTTTTGAGATGAATGTGTTAAGTGAGCATGCGGCTATGGATTGACGCTTCATTCTGATCACCGCAAACGCGTCGGGCGTGTACACGCATACAATGTTAGCAATAAATCGCATCGAAAGTGTCTTTGATCACTTTCGTTGAATTGAGGTACACGCCCACGGTTCCCGTTGATCGACAAGTACTTCCTGTGATCGGTATAATTCGAAGAATTTCCTTGACAGGGTTTCGCAGCAATTCTAGCTGTTCTCAAACCGGAACATCTCAAAGAAGACAACACGGAGTGAGTGAACCAAATAATTTGAGTCCGATTGATGAAAAGATATTTGAAAAACAATCGAGTATTGCTCAATAGAAATTGTTTTGCAATATAACGAAGGTTTTAATGAAAATCAATTATCAATCATAAAACACCTTTTGATTTGAAAAATTAGTACACGGTCGACGTGCTAATGAAAAGAGTTTTAAAGCACAAAGACCGGTTTTCAAAGGTATCCGTCAATCCATAACCTGAACCGGGATTGATTCAAAAGATTGAATCGCCCCATTGTTTCTGCTTCATTGTCACATGGTTGATCAATATAATAGATCTCACATGCCACCTACCAGGAGCTTGTTAGATGTTGGCTCCGGAAGGCTTTCCATCTTCACAGTGAATATGTAAACACATCACTTTCGGATGTTCGGCAATACCACAAGGATAGTGCGTAGGACTCAAGATATAATCTCTCTTTCCACATTGTGTGAAACAGAGAGTCTTCATTGAAAGTGTCCTAATGAGATTTATTGATGATCTCGTGGCTCTAGACTCAATTTGTGCATATTTGGATCCTATGCCGGAGACTAGGGAGAGGGTCTCCTTCTTCAATATCAACAATCTCTAAGAGAAAGTCGATAGATAATGTCGGTTCCCCGTGAGAATGAAACAAGTCCTTTTAAGAGGAACTTGAGTGGTTTGGAAAGTTGAAGTGCAGTGCGTCACTGGGTCCATGACGTCTTGTCTTCAATACCGATGTTACCATCAGTAGCATATGAATTGAACCCTTTTTCTGCCCTAAGGTTGAATAAATGGAGGGCTATTTGTTTTCACCCTTTTCTCATTCAATTCTTTTAATTCTTCAACCCCTTCAGTGCTTACCGAGACTTCATAGCTAGAACCTTGTTGGGTTTATTCCAGACTAGCTCAGCCTCAGTCCGCACTCTTCCCATATCTCATTTTTCTCCTTTTATCATCATACCTAAGAACTCTACACTAACTAGTGGATAGTTCCTGGTAGATCCCTCCGGTTCTCAAGGATCATGGGAACAAAATACCTAACCTTATCATCCTTATATCACCGTACATAAAGTAAAGTTGGTCGGTCTATTTGGTATTGTTCATCTGCCATTGGAACCAATTGAAAACCATTTGAAAATCAATTCAGATACTTGTGATATATTATCAAAGCATTTTGTACTTGAATTGTTTTTGATAATTTTAGAACGAGAACTCCCCCTCAACATGTGCATCAAATATTTGAAAATGTTTTGCACACGGAGGCAAGAGAACATTTTCTAAAAGATATCAACATCACTTCCCAAATCGAATCAAGTAGATAAAGCATTTTGGGGAAGGATGAGGATTTCATGATTTTGCTCCCCCTCAATATGTGCTTCTAGGTTTGAAAGGAGTTTTACACATACTAGAGGAACACGCACATTGAGATAAGTTATCACGTTTCAAATCATAGGTTTAAGATAGATGCTCCCCTCAACATGTGCATGGAAAATTTGAAATCGTTTGTCACATGCGGGGAGGACATCATGTACATTCTTATAAAACCATTTACGGAATTATCAGTTTAAATCCAATTTAAATCACACATTCTCCCCGATCACAATTATCAAATCATTTGAGATTTGTGATCTCTTATAGATTTAAATTGATTTTGAAAGCTTTTAAGGAGAATTGTGACTTGATTATGAAAGCGTTTTAACCGATAAGGATCGGATTTTGAGACTTTAAACTCCATTGATAAAACATGCATGTACATCTTTTGAAAACAATTTAATGCCAAATAACTTTTAATTTAATTGAAATCATTCTCCCCCTCAATCAATGACATAGGTTGTTGATTGAGAGATGGAGATTTTGACAAATAAGTCCTGATGATTATCAAAAATAGAGACCGAGTTATTTTTCAAAGCATTAGTTTTCAGCAGATAAATGTTTATAGAATCAGAGCATGGAATTTGAAAACATGGTAAAACATGGCTCTGTTCTTTCTTTTAAAACGGGTTATTGCACGAAAATGACAATAAACCATTGTTTCTCTTTCTCCCAAAAAATATTTTTTTGATTTTTTTTTTTTTTTTTTTAAGAATTCGAACAACATCTAAAGTCCCGTGTCATTCTTTGAATGACAACACAAAGACCGTAGATATTATCGAACCGAAAAAAACATGACAAATTGACAATATTTTTCGAAATTTTCAGATTTTTATGGTTTTTTTGAAGGTTTTATAATTTTGTATTTTGATTTTTGAATAAATATTTACAAGAGATAGATGAAGATAGACCTTTACTCCTCATCTTCCTCCCGAAGACGCTTTGAGTGTATACGGTTGAAGGCTTTTCAAGCCAAGGCGTGGAAGAATAAACTCAAAACGTTCTCTTGGAAGAGCTTTGGTGAAGATGTCGGCTAACTGATATTCAGACCTCACAAAATATAGTTCCACCACACCTTTTTCCACTTGTTCCCTGATGAAATGATGTCGAATGTCGATATGCTTTGCTCTTGAGTGTTGAACGTTGTTGCATGAGAGAGCAATAGCACTTTTATTATCACCGTCTGAGGGATTTTGTTGATTACGAAGCCATAGTCAGATAATTGAGATCTCATCCATAAGATTTGAGCACAACAAGATGACATGGCTATGTATTCACCTCTGTAGAGGAAATAGAAGTACTCATTTGCTTCTTTGACGACCAGCTCACAAGCTTATCACCCAAAATGAGCACCTCGATGTACTTCGACGTGTATCTTGACAACCCGCATGATCAGCATCTGCATAGGCCGTTAGTGACATACCGGTGTCCTTCGGGTACCATAGTCCCATATTGATGGTTCCTTGGAGATACCGAAAGACCCGTTAAACCGCTTCAAGGTGCTTTTTAGTAGGCTTAGCCTGGTATCTAGCACACATGCAAACAGCGAACAAGATGTGTGGTCTACTAGCTGTGAGGTACATCGGGGATCCAATCATACTACGATATTTCGTTTGGTCAATCATGATCCCCGAGTGGTCCTCATCTAGTTTGGTTCGATCAATCATGGGGGTGTCAACAAGGTCACTTGAATCAAATCCAAATTTCTTTAAAATCTCATTTGCATATTTAGATTGATTTATGAAAATGCCTCCGGGACTTTGTGAAATTTGTAATCCCAAGAAAATGACATTTGTCCCATCATTGACATTTGAAACTTTGAACTCATTTCATTTGAAAACGATCACATTCCATTGGGTAGTCGAGGCAAAAATAATATCATCAACATAAATTTGAACATGAGTTAAATGTTTGCCTCGACTTCACGGTGAATAATGTAGGATCAACTGCTCCTTTGCTGAATCCGGTTGATAGAAGAAACTTTGACAATGTATCATACCATGCCCTTGGAGCTTGCTTTAAACCGTAAAGAGCCTTCTTCAAGCGATAAACGTGAGTAGGATGCTCTTGATTCACAAATCCTTCAGGTTGGCTGACGTAGGCGACTTCTTTAAGATCTCCGTTCAGAAATGCCGTCTTCACATCCATCTGATATACTACCATGTTCTTACTAGCAGGCATTAGCCGAAAAGATTCGATTGCCTCGATTCGAGCAACATGAGCAAAAGATTCTTCAAAGTCTATACCCTCCTCTTGACGATATCCTTTAGCAACTAATCGGGCCTTGTTTTTCAACACATCACCATGCTCATCAAGTTTCACTTTGAAGATCCATTTTAGAGCAATAATCATAGCACAATCTGGAGCGGTACTAATTCCCATACATCTAGTCGATCGAACTCATGAATTTCATCTTGCATGGCATTGAACCACCTATCTTCATTCATGGCGGTTTTAACATCTTTTGGTTCGATCTTAGATAGTACGGAGTTGAAGAAACACCATAAGGCATCGGTTGCAAGTTGTTTCCGGGTTGATACAGGACGAGAGGGATTTCCAATGATGTTGTCTAATGGATGATCGTGAGTCCATTTTCTAAGGTGTTCATGTGGCGTTGTTGAGGAACCGAGGTAGCTGAGTCGATGTCTTCAAGAAGATGGTTCGATGATGATTCAGGAGCAAATATGTTTTCAAATGGAGCATCTTCAGGAGTAGCAAAGGGATTAACTTCATCATTGATGCGAGAAACATTTCCATGATGTACATTTGAAGAATGATGATTTGTTGATGAGATGAAGGATCAGCAGTGCTTCTTGACTTAAAGATATTGAGGCCGAAGGATTGACTTCATTCACGGGAATATGAGCATCCTCTATTGTAGGGATCAACACCTCATTAGTAATTGAATCATACAGTTCATCAAACATAGGATCAAACAATTTCTTTAAATCATCTTCGGATGGAGGTACATATGGAGTTTCTTGAGAAGAGTTTGGAACAAGAGATGAACCAATGGGACTGTTTTGAAGTGCGGGTCTGGAGGTGTCCAGGAGCCATTTGACCGTCACTCATCAAACGTAACTTGAATGGTTTCCATGATATTTCGGGTTCTTTTGTTATAGATTCGGTATCCCTTTTTGTTTGGTGCATATCCTACAAATACTCCAATGTCACTTTAGCCCTAAGTTTCCCTAAGTCTTGACCCTCATTAGTTGGATAACACAATGCACCAAACACGCGAAGGAAAGAGATATTAGGTTTTCTGTTGTGGACAAGTTCATATGGTGTCTTTCCATGAACAGTGTGAATCGGGGAACGATTTTGTGTGTAGCATGCAGTGGCAATAGCTTCAGCCCGGAGAAACATTGGAACTTTTGAGTAAATCAGCATTGTTCTAGCGGCTTCTACAAGAGTTGGATTTCGTCTTTCAACTACACCGTTCTGTTGAGGAGTTCGTGGAACACTTCTTTGATGGTGATTCCAATGCTTTCATAGAATTCACTAAGTTGTTTGTTAACAAACTCGGTTCCATTGTCGTCCGGATAATTACGACGGTTTTGTTAAGTCAAACCTGCAGCTGTTTGATAAGTTTGATGATGATATCGGGAGTTTCATCCTTTGTCCTTAAGAACTTGACCCAGGTGAATCTAGAGTAATCATCAACTACAACTAACACATATTTCTTCCCAAAGATATTCTGCACTCTCATTGGTCCACATAAATCCATATGAATTGTATGAAGAACTTCGATGACAGAGTTAGTAGGTTTGGGTTTATGGGCATACTTCTTGCTTTTTCCCAATTGACATGTTGAACAAAGATGATCCTTTTCATACTTTAGTCGAGGTAAACCTACAACTAAGTCCTTTCGGGAGAGATCATTGATGGTGCCGAAGTTCAAGTGATTGAGACGTCGATGCCATAACCATGACTTTGTTTTGAAGCCTTTGACAGCAAGCAAATTGGAGAAGACTTCATCATATCTTCTATGGAGATGGTGTAAAGATTTGAACCACGAGTTCCTTTTAAGTTCCTTACCATTAAGATCTCTAACAAAGCAAGTATGTTTTCTCAAGGCTACTTCTAGATCGAGAATCACAGAATTGACCAACAGAGAGATTATGACCAAGATCTTCCACATAGTATACTCTAGAGATAACACTATCACCAACAACATAATCACCATAACCCTTAATTGCACCGAAATGATCATTACCGAATCTAACAGTCCCGATGAATTTGCTCACGGTTCATGAGCCGACGGTCTCCATATGCTTGGAAGCCTGAGTCCATGTACCACGTAACGATTTGAATGATGCTTGAACACGCACAAGAATGGATAATCGATAATTGGGATCCCCATGCAAGAATGGGTTCCACTTGGTTAGTAACAGATTGGAACACCCACATCGAAATGAAACATCCATATCGTAAGTAGAAGCAATGGAATCATTGGGAATAGATGCAATCTCGGTGTCTCAGATTTGACCTATTCAAAGTATGTTTACTTCTTAAGGGAATAGTTCTACCAATAGGCATCCATTTTCTAGTGGGCATAATCTTAGCAGTTTGAGAACAAAACTGATTATTCTTATGGCCAAAAGGTATCCAATAATAACCTATCTTTATAAAAGTTCTTCCTGTGGGTTTCCACTGCTTTCTAACATCTTTCGCTTTTGCCTTTTGCCTTATTTGCACGATTATTAGCATTAACAATTTTAACGGGCATTTGACAGCATTAGACAAAGCATTCACACCACATTCATGATTAGCAATGAATTCAAGCGACATCATTACAAGGTTTGCAAATAGTATCGTAATTCAATTAATTACAAGATAAGGCTAATACTAGACTCAACACGATTCGTTTTATTCAACTCAAGCTTAAAGTTCCTAGATTGGTCTTCTACTCTCTTCCAATGCACATTCTTAGCTTGCAAGGTCCTATCATTCCTTGTATTGTCTTGAGACTTTGACCTGCGCTTTAAAGTCACCGATTACTCTGAGAGGGAATGGGAACTTTAGTTGGTTGATCTAATTTTTGCATTCCTGAACTTGATGTGCAAGGATCTCAAGTACTAGAAGGCACATTAGTGTATACTTTCTTAAGACTGTGATTTGAGTTTTTTAGAGGCACACTAAAGTTCACTTTCTTAGCACTAACATATCTCGAATCTGAACTACTTGAAGGCACATTAGTGTTTCCTTTCTTAAGACTGGGCATAGAACGGATTTCGCTTGGCACTAGGCATTGAACAAGGCATCACAGCTTTGCCTTTTGCACCTAAGGTTAAGGATTTGGGACATGTGGCAATTACACATTCTAGCAACTCTTGAGATCGCTTTGGCCGAGGCAAGCAAACCTGATTTCACTATCAAGAGGTTTGTTAATGAAATCCTCTTCAACAATCTCACGGAGACATTCTAGACTATCCTTAAGGTGAGCACAGTATTCATGAAAAGCATGTTCATTATTCCTAAGATGAGGAGGAATATATTTAAGCGTCACAGTGTATTTGCAGTCTAAGGGTGACTTTGAAACAACATTCTTATTGAAAACAAGTGGCGTTTCCCATTTCCACGACTTCTCAGATTCTCAATTTCCTTTTGTAAAGACGTTATTTTTCGTTGTTTTGGTCACGGGTGACTTTTATTGAATCATATAACTCTTTAAAATGTCGCTTAACTTTTTCATTTTCTTCTAGAAAACTCTCGTTTTCCTTTTGTAAGGCATCAACTAAGTTTTGAAGATGAAAAGTTTGAGAATTCGGAGAATCTAAAGGAGGAGGGATTTGGGAGCCTGTCATATTGTTCGTTTGACCCTTTAATTGAGAGATTTGGGCTTTCAACTTTCTCGATCGTGTTGCACCGAGCTTGAATCGTTCATCACGCTTGTTAATTTGAAAATCTGCATCAAACTCGAGCATCCGAGATGTCTTGATATTTTAAGTTTTAACATTTTCTTTAAGATGTTGATATTTTAGTTGTAAATTAAAATGCTCAACTTCTAGTTTAGAAAAATGTTTAACCAAATTGTCGAGATCATCCAGTTCAATTTTCTCGTTTAGTTTAGAATTAGTTTTTTCAAGCTCAATGACACGATCATGGGAGACTTTCGGGCCAGATAGTTCATGAAAATTGGAAGCATTAATAGAGCAATTTGAAGCAGTGAAAAAGATATCTTGAGCAACACATTCAAGAATAAGAGTCTCATTTTAAGGTATGCAAGTTCTTCCTCTCAATCTCATTATATTTTAGTGCACGCTCATAATCACTAACTTCAACTACCATTGCATCAAATTCCTTTTCCATTCCCTTGATATCAGTTTCTATCCCCTTTTAAGACTCTCAAAGTGATCTTTTAGAAGTTTAAAGAAAGGCATGACCTCGGTTAAATAACATTCTTTCATTTGCTCAAAACCCCTTTCTCCTTCCGCTATACCAAAGGTGTGATCCTTTTCTAGCAAGTTTTCTCAAAATCAACAAATAGTTGAAATATAACATATTGGCTAATTAAGGTCTTGCTTTTAGTGGCAATTTTTCTAGGAACAAGATGCATTGGTGTATTAGGAGGATACACGCTTCTCTAGGCATTTTCCATAGGGGAGGGTTTGTTTCAACAATATTTTCAGCTTTCGCTTATCTAAATCCTTTTTCCAGAAAACTTGTTCGGGAGTCAACAATGTCGGAGGCTTAAACATGTTCAAGGAAATCCAGTTTTCCTTTTTGTAGTCATGGGGAGTGATAATTATTTTTCTCTCTTTGCATTTAGGATCATCTAATTTTTTGTTCATCCTTTCCTAGTGACTTCATCTGATTTCTTATCTTCCTCGGTGCACTCAACGCAACTAGGTTTCTGTCTAGGTTTAAGAATCTCATTGCCATCATAGATCACACTTTGAGCGCTTTTGCCTCTTCCGTCTTATTACTCGGTTGGGTTTATCTATCATGGGAACACTATGCTTATCGCTTAGGACTCTATGTTTAGTGACCATGTGAGCAGTCTGAATGGTGTTTCCTTGTATGTACAACTTGTTTTCAAGTTTGTTTTTCAAAGTTTTCTGATTAGAAAAATCTCTCAAGAGTTTTGATTCCTTTGCATTAAATTCTTGCTTAAGCATTTTCACATTTTCTTGAAGTTCTTGTTTTTGCTTAGCGGTTTTAGAAAGTTTTCTTGCAAGGAATTTAATTCTTGTTTCAATACTTCTTCTCTAAAATTACTTTTCTAATGATTGTACGCATTTGGTCATCCATTTCCTGCTCACGAGTGGTCAACTCAAATTTAGCACGTTGTTCATAAATAGCAACACGCTCTTTATAGGCATTTAGTTCAGAAATTACATCATCGTAGGGCACATGCAAGGTATTCATCAAAACATAGTCATCGTTGACTGCAGAAGATGCATCACTTGGTACACCTTCACTTTCACTTTGTTTCACATATTGATCATATGGGACAATATTGATATTACCCATATTTTCAACATTTGATTCAATAGTTTCAGTTGAATGTACTTTGTCATGCATCTTTTGCACATCAACATCATCGTATAGTTTTAATACCTCTGAGATGAGTTTGTCTCTGGATGGGCCAGCTAGTGGTGAAGAAGAGACCTTGGGAGAAACCATTGGAGAAATGCTAGCCATAAAAATTGTGTGTGAGAGGTCCATCATCCACATCAGTCGTATGCATCACAATCACGACTTGAAAGGCATTCGATGATTGTGACCTATCTCGAATAGGCACGCTCATCCACATCGCATCATAGGTCTTGGCATTGCCCTCAGCTAGAAACAACAATTCCTCTTCATCCAAAGCAAAGCACCATTGTCCCGAGCTTGTACAGAAAGATCTTATCTCTCTCAAGTAATCGGCGATTCGTGGGCGCTTTGGAGATGTACAGTTCCTTGCAATGTGTCCCTCTCCACCACCACGCTTATAACATTTGATTGGCTTAGCTTGACCTTGGTTACCATTCCTTCCTCGATTCGGGTTGCCAACATAACCTCTACCGGCTCCACCTCTTCCCCGATCATACTTGTCTTTCTGAACTGGTTGCACCACGATCCTTCCATCTTTAACAGTGGCTTGATTGTGTGGGTTAGATCTGCTCACGAGGTTGTTGTTGGTTTGTGGGAGAGAATTCATGTTTTGACTAATCGGAAGAGCTAGTTGATTAATGAAGTTACCCACGTGTGCATCAGCATCGGCTTGTTTGAACATAGGATCGGGAATGAGTTTGTGATTACCATTACCCAAGGGTATGACTTGTGATGCTTTGGTTGTGATTCCGATGTTTGAGTAGAAGGCGGTTGAGTCATTAGACGAGCTTGTCTCTCCCTGGTTGGTTTTGAACCGATTGAGAATCAATTTTTCAAACATAGCATGTCTCTCATTCTCAAGGAGGAAGGCATAGAGTTGCTCATAGTTTGTATTCTTCAATCCTTTAGTGAGCTTCAGAGCGGTGACAAACTTGTGCCATTCGGGATTCATGTTGTTCACAAATTTTGAGTTCAAATGAATGTTAGGCATAGTCATTCTGATGTTCCTCATGTCATTCACTAACTTATGAAATCTCACATAGTACTCATAGACACTCTCATCGGGTTTCATCTTGAAGTGTTCAAATTCGTCATAGAGTTGGGATTCTCTGTCTTCCATAGTTAATTCGAACTGAGAGAAGCATCTTGACATTATCCCATACTGCCTTTGCATCGGTGTTATGATTGATCAGCTTGTAGATGTCTTTAGGAAGACCTTGAAGAACAATGTTTGAAGCCCCGATATCAGCATCGAATCTCTTTTTCTCCTTATCATCAAGCTCATCATACATTTTAGGTCCGTCCATTCCGTAAGAGAGTACCATCTTCATTTGTATCAAGTATGTCTCTAGTCGTCTCAACTCGATATGGTCCTTCATCAATGGATTTGAGAATGTTGACACCATTTTCCTTCCCAAGGCAGTACAATCTGATTCGTTGAGCCCAAGAATCGTAGTCATTTCTGTCAAGCATGGGTGGACGAGTATCTCGAGCCAAATGCTTGAACATCCTAAACGCGATGGAGATGATAGTAGGAACGTTGGTAGACATGTTTACAGTTTATACGGGATTTTATAACTCTATGATTAAACCGGGAAATAGATTCTTTCACCGGATTTTACTAAATCAAGAGAAAACCGTAAACAATCACTCAAGTTAGCTAGAAGATAATGCACTAAATTAAGCTAGAAGATAATGCACTAAGTCGCTAACGATTAATTCGCTACACCACTAAGTCGCTAGAGTCCCAAGTCGCTAGACAAATGCAAGTCGCTAGGTAGTAACTCGCTAAGCCTCAAGTCGCTAGCAAAATTTTGGCAGACAATTAGCTACTCAAGTCGCTAAAGATACAAGTCGCTAAAGAGCAACTCGCTACCGATCAAGTCGCTATCACCAAGTCGCTACCCGTAGTGGAGAGTCCACTACTTGTAATGTAAATCGCTAGATCTAAGTCGCTAGGTTTAGAACTGTAACTCGCTACAAATTTGTAAAGCAAGTCGCTACGAAGAAACTAATCCGTGAAGTAAGTCGCTAGCATGAAAAACCCACATAAACATCACTTTTCAATCCAAAACAACCCAACCAAGATGATTCAAGCTTACCAAATGAAAACCTAAACACTTGTGATGATTCTAAACATAAAAGTACTAACAAAATCCGAACTTTAACACGAGAAATCAACCAAATGATGCAAAACCACTAAACTTTTTCAAACTCAAAAACCACCTAAAACCACTAGAAATCCAAAGATGTGCAAGATATGATCTAACCATGGCTCTTGATACCAATTGTAAGTTATAACTTTTCACATACACATCAAACCATAACACAAAGTAGCATATAGATGGAATTCTAGAGAGAGAAAGTTAGAGGTTTAGGGAACTTAGTGAGAGAAAGTGAAAGATATTATTATGAGCTCCAACTCTCTACCTTGGGAGGTAGAGAGTATTTATAGTCTTACATAAAACGCCACACAACGGGCTGTGGATCAGGCATACAGTGGGTAAAGACCCGTCCGTCCTCCACGGTGTTACTTAACTAAATACTACTTAACTTAAAATAACTATGACTAAGAGCTTTCTAATGATTACATATACTTGAGGTGACCGACTCTTTAATACCCGGAATTTCTAATTCCTAACAGATAGCAGGGAAGTATAAAATGTATTTGGATTTACCTATTTCTATAATGTGTTTAAAAAATATGATCAATTAATAAAAGAATGATGAAGCCTAGCTACCTTCATTATTTTATTCTTTAAAATATTTTTTATTTTTATAAATTGCATAAGACGCGCAAGCACACGAATTGGGTACGGCCCAAGAATATATTATTTCCGAATAGCATAAAGTTATCGAATAACACAAGCTGGTGAAAGCAATTTGAATCCCAAAGTAACGTAAGAGGTATTGCAATCCCAAGTCTTTGGGAGGATAGCCCAAAATTATCCAAAGACTATTACAAATGTGCATATTCATATAACGTTAAAAATAGCACCGCACAAACAAAAAGAGTGCAAAAAAGACTATTACAAACGTGCATATCCGTATAATGTTAAAAATAGTACCGCACAAACAAAAAATGTGCGTAAAAGACTACTACAAAACGTGCATATCCGTATAACGTTGAAATAGCAAACGAAAAATGAAAGATAACATGCAACGAAGGCATCAAGAACTCGAATATAAAGAAAAGTTGCAGCATAAGATACAAAACAAAAGGAAAAAGGCTGAAAGCAATCATCGGAAGCATTACAAAACAAACACAAGCATTGTTCAGATGACCATACAAGAAGAAAAGCATTAAATAAATCCGCAGCAAAGCGGTAGTACTTGCTCAAGGCTCAGACAAAACAGTAGAAACCTCACTCACTCCAGAAGATGGGTCATTCGCAGCTTCAGCAAGAGTATTAGACCCACCAACATCATAATCTTCAACAGAAAGGGGTGTCGCTGAAACATCAGAAGTACTATCGAAGGAAGCGACCATTTAATTTAAGAAACAATGCAAACAGAGACCGACTCACCAGCTGGAAATGTTTCCGCACCCATTACATTACGAGCGGATAAAGGATCAAGGGAAGAATTGTAAACATCGGTAAGAGACAACCGAAAACCATCAAGGCGTTTCCTAACCTGATCAACCCTCCTTTGAACAACCTCCAAAGAGCAAGACAAAGCACTGCCACAAACAATAACATTACTACCCTTTTCGTAAACAGGGATAATAAGTTGCTCAAGATCTGGTTGTAACCCTGCAATCATGGGAGCATTAGCGGAAGGCTCATCAATACGGAGAATATCCATAACTTCAGCAATACCAGCATTCTTGCTGGATTGGAGCATGGCAAGCAAAGAAAACTCAATATTTTCAAGAGCACTCAAAGCGGAAACATAGTGATCTTCCGCGGAAGGATTATATGCAGCAAGCTCATCAAGCTCTCTTTTCTCCTTACCATGAATAATACCCGCAGCTAAGCCTTCCTGCATACCCTTATCAACGGCGCGCTCAATAACCTTTGCCATTGCCGTAGTGTACTCTGGAGAATTTAAGCTCTTAAACACAGCGAGACTCATACCATTCGTCAATAGCCAACGACGGCTGGATAATAGTGTAAGGAATCGAGGATTGAACTCCTCATCAAGATGACTAGCCAGGGCATACAAGTCAGCAACGGCCGAATCAACCTTCCGCATAAGCCCGGCCACCTTAGCATCCTGAATCTTACAAAATTCCTCCTCTAAAGAAGCAAAGGATGGAGCTCGACTGCGGAGCTCAGAACATGACTCTTCCAAAGCCCGTACCTACAAAACAAAGCAAAGTTTTTTTTTTTAAAAAAAAGGGGGGAGGGGACACGGATACACACCTGCCTGGAAAGACTAGAATTCTGAGATTTAAGAACAATAATCTCAGCTCTCAAAGCGGATGACACAGAATCCTTGGCATCAAAGGATGATTGAAGTGAGGCTACCTCAGCTCGAAGAGAATTCCGTTCTCCCTCAAGCACATAATTTTGGTCCTTTAGGGACGAAAGCTCAGCAGCGGAAGCCGCCATAGACGCAATAACAGATGATGCCTGAGAAGAAATAGCACCGGCAACCTCAGACTTCAGAGTTGAAATTTCCTTATCCTTACTCGCCAGCAGAGACAATAAGCGTTTCCACTCCATAACATTATACTCTAAACGCTGACGGACTTCAGAACTAAAGCTCAATTGTCGCGCCACGGCAACATTGAACTCACCTAGAAGGCGCTCATACCCCATATCGCGGATAGAGGAAAAGAAGGCAGGAGGAGCAAACTCGTCCACCATAGAACGACACTCATCAACATCATCAAGAAGGGAACTCTTGGAAACATTCCACCTCGGAATATGAACACTAGGTAAAGAACTAGAGTCCAATCAACAGTCCGAATATCCTCAACCGGGACATCAAGACCTGAAAGGTCATCAAGAATCGGGTAAACACTACCAAATGGAGGAAGGCCACCTGGGAGAGAGGAAGGAACATTAACTGATCCCTTTCCCTTCCCAATAGAATAAGCTGCGGTAATGATGGCATCCGTCATAACAGGCGTAGGAGAACTACGAATAAGCAAGTAAAGAACAAGTAAATAAAAGGAAGAAGCGACAAAAGAATAAAGAAAAATAAAAGCATAAGCAAACAAACCTGGAAGGAGAACCATCAAGATGGAGCAAAACAAAACCAGACTCAGTGGGCATTCCAGCTTCATAAAGGGGAGTAATTGATAATAAATGAGAGGAAGAAGAAGAATGAGTGGGCAAATCATTTAAACAATATTCAAGAGAGCCTTGAACTTTGAGCTAGCAGCTTCTTAATAGACTCTAAAGACTTACCACCAGTAGAGGCCCTACTAGAATCATTAAGGTCGTTCCTCGCCTTTTTAGGAGGATGAACGAGGTTGATACCAACTTTCCTCCTTTTCCTACCAGAACCAGAAGCCATCCCACTGTCAAAACCAATATCGAAACCCAAATAATCAAGCCGCGGAACAACACCACCGGATGATTGAGAAATCCCAATTCCAGAACAAGCAGCTGCACGCTCAACTTCACTAGAGGAAGGAGGAACAAGAGAGACAGTACGACCTTCGGTCGATTTTAGCAAAGGAGCTTCATCATCCTCCCGTGGCCGAGTGTCAACAAGCAACTCCATCAGATTTTTATTCTTAACCAACGACAACAAATCCATAGCTGCAACAAACAGACGAAAAAGAAGCATATATCAGCAAAAAATCAAGGAAAAGTAATAAAAGAGAAAAACATGGATACGGTATACCCACCCCGATTCTCTTGATCATAAAACACAGGATAAAAGTCATTGCCCAAAGTGTAATTACGGTTCAACCCGACCAAACAAAGGAAAGGTTCCAGAAACTTAACAAAAGAAGGAGCATTGGTAACAAGAGAAGCAATGTGTTCAGCATTAAATTCAGTATCCCTAGGAACGGCATCCTTAGGAAGACGTCCGCTAACAAAAAAAGGATGAATAGAAGGACAAGCAAATGAGTCAATCCAGAAAAAGTGGTCGTTCCAACTTTTAAGACAATCAAAGGGCTTGGTATAGCAAACACCAAAGCTATCAGCACGTTTACTAAAAGAAGGCCAGCCATGACTGCGAGACAAGACATAAAAACACCTAAACAAACCAATTGAGGGTTCAATACCAAGGGCAAAGCAAATAATTTCAAATTGAGAAACCTTAGCAACACCAATAATGGAAAGCTGCGAGATATGAATACGATAGTAGTCAAGAATCGAAACAAGGAAAGAGGACAAAGGAAGACGGAAGTTAGCAAACTTAAAGAAACGGGTGTAGACACCAACTTTCCCATTCGGTGCTTCACGAATACTTTTGTCAGGATCAGGCAATTTTGGATGAACACAGGTCGGAATCGAATAATCAATACAGAAACGATCAAGCACCTTCCGGGATAATTTAGACTTGGTAGAAGCAAAAGTACCCATAACGGAAAAAGAAAAAGGGAATCAAGAACCTAACCTGACTGTGGAACGTGGAAAATAGATACAGCAAAAGTAAAACCAGATCAAAGAGTAGCGTTCGCAACAGAAGAGCAGTAAAAAGAAAAAATACCTAAAAACAACATATGGGGTATTTATACAAACGAAATGACGATTAACTAAGAAAACCCTAAAAGAGGACACGCGTCCAAACAACAATCTAATCCAACGGTCAAAATCAAAGCCACATGGATAAGGATGGTGGAAGACTAAGGGCCCATGAGGTCAAATCAACCAGAACAGAAAAAGCCGTAAAACGGCCAGCATTGCAAAAATACATTTCCCGAGGAAAAGGAGCATCAAAGGCACGCTCCGAGAATGCGGAAAAAAATCAACTCACAAGATATAGTCTAAGTAAATCCACCGCGCGCGACAATATTCGCACGCAATGCACATACTAGACTGGGGGACTGGATGGTATAGCAGCCCCTAAGGGTAGAAAAAAGCATCTCCGGAAAAGAAAAAGCGCACGATGAAATATTTTAGTCAACCTAAGTCTAGTAACATCCACCGCATGTGACAATATCCGCACGCAATGAATAAACTAGACTTGGGGGGACTTGATGATGTATACTATGTATAACAGGCCCGCGAAGCCTGAAACATATTCTATGCTCACTCTAGACTCAGGTCTAATAACCACAAACCCTGGGCCTACAGTAAGCCCAATGACTAAGTTGGCTATAGCCCAGGCCTCAGAATGTGCACAAGATGCATAACGGGCTGAACCTTCAACCGTTAGGCCTCTCACGTCTGCATCCGTGAATAATACAGAACCTTTGTCCGTCAAGGGTCCAGCCCCGGCAACTAACCACTATATGCGATAATCTAGGGAGCCCCAGCGACAAACCTCGCCTATAAAAAGGGGCTCTAATCCCCATACAAGGTAGAACAACTTTCTCTCTCATAATTACACACATACTACTTTCCATTTCAAGAATGCATACTTACTCTCACGCTAGAGTCTAATCGTGGGGTCCGTCCCCACGGTAAGACTAACGGTTTACCTTTCTTGTGCAGGGATCTCATCAAAATTACTTGAATTAGTACAAGATCAATCCACCAAAGGCTTGGCGGCCTAGTCCAGCAAGCTACGCCTAGACGTACCATAACCCGTCGCACAAATTGTACTAACATATTCAAAGGACGCTATTCCACACCAACTAAAAACAACAAAAGGATTTCTTTAAACTCTCGCAACAGGAAAATTGCACAGCCGGGTTTGGATATGGGTCAAGGAGGACAAATGGTTGGAGTTATTGGGAATCAACAAGGATATGCTACTGGATTTCACATGGGTCATCAGAATATGTGGAATACAGGTCAATATGTAGGAAATCAGGCGGTTCCGTATCATGGTAATCAGGTGGGTCAGAATGTTGGAAATCAGATGGGTCAAAATGTTTGGAATAGAACAATTGGTAATCCGAATGGGAATGTTGCAGCTTCAGTTGTTGGGAATTATGGAAATGTGAATCAGGCAAATTAGGTTACGTGTTACAACTATCATGGAGTAGGTCATATTGCAAGGAATTGCCCTACCAAGCCGAAAAAGAAGGATTCAACATATCTTGTAAAGCATTGTTGTTGGTAGAAAAGGAAGAAGCATGGATTCAGTTGAGTGCTGAGGAACATGAATTTATAGCTATTATTGATGAAATGGAAGAACGAGAGCATATCAATGCGAACTGCATGTTTATGACAAATCTACAGGAGGTTAATTACGACACTAATTCTGATACACCTCCTGTTTATGATGCCAACGCAGTCTCTGAGGTACCAATCATTGATCTATGCTATAACAATGTCATATTTGATGTGTTTACTCTTGAGGAACAACATTCTGTGTCTCCAGCTCCCACTTATGATGCATACCTGGACAATCTGAGTAGTAACAATATTAACTCTGAAACTCCAGATGTGGATCCTAGTGGAGGCTTCGATTGCACAAATAGTGGGACTGATGAGGAAACATGTGCGAATCATTAATTAATAATTGTGGCATTGAAATTGAGAAAGTTAAAAAGGTTAATCGCGATGTTAAGGCCACGAATGATAAATTGACCGCTGAGCTTGCGAGGTACAAGGAAAAGAAAAAGCTTTTTGATGCGCGTACGAAGCGCGTTCGGGGTCAAGGAAACTTCCTTTTCTACGAGCAAGTTTTTCAACCTCCTAGGCAGTGAACCTAATCATTGTAGTGTAGTATGGGGTAAGCCTCAGGGATTGATATCGTTCTCTAGGGGAATAGGAATGTTAGAAAGAAATGTATTACGAGAAGGTGGGGGTTGAGGATGATTATTATTATTTTGTTTTATCTTTTTATAGGTTTTTTAGAAAGCTAAGGTAAACATCTTAGGGCAATTGGTTTGGGGGGGGGGTGGTACTTCTACCGATTACTTCTACTTATCTAATTATCTATTACTACGGGTAGCTATGTCTATTTGATGTGTGCTCGTATGATGATTAAAAATGTGTTTACCCAGATACTATTACTCCCTATTTATCTTTTATTGGTCGGTTGAATTATCACACCTTATCTTAACGCATTGTATTCCTAAGGTCGTAGGGTGTGCATATGCCCTAACTCTTCGAGGTTACCTTTGGGTTTAGCCTACGAAATCCGCAAGTCCTTAAACTATTTCATTCATAAGCCTCACTTTCACAAAGAATACCCACACATTAAACACAACGAATGATGCCTAGTTTCACTCTTAAGCCAATTACAATTAAGATAAGAAACAACCTAACAATAATCAATAACTAGGTTTCATAGATCAAAGCAAACACACAAGAAGTTTAGCTAGACATGGTAAACAAGAAAGCATACACACAATCAATTGAAGACATAATGATACTTTGGATTAAAATACTTAGCTCGATGTGTAAAATAAGGTTTGGGACCCTAAGATACTGTCCAAATTGGACTACAAACGTTTTAGGTTTTTTTCTCCAAAAGTCTACCTACTTAAATGCAGAAAAATTGAATTATGTATATAGATTTACACTTACGACGGCATCACCTTTTGGATGGGACGCCGTCAGCTCGCCGTCATTAGGGTTTTCGTCTTGGCCAAGTCATCGATGAAAAGTCTGAGTGACGTCCTTCTTGATTCTGGATTTGGGCCGTCTGAGATGAAAAGTCTGAGTGACGCCCTTCTTCTTTAAAGCCTAACTTCGTCAGCTTATACAAAAAAAAAAAAAAAAAAATCCACTAAGCCGTCTGGTGCATGTTTTGATCAAGTCTGTATAGAGGGACATCATCTCCCTTTGATTGGGACGCCGTCAGGTTCAGTTTGAGCAGCTTGAGTGACTTCGATCTTGACTTTGCCATTTTCTTCATGTATTCACTCCTTTTCGTCCAAATGTGCTTCATTCCAGCAGTTTGCTTCCAAGAGACCTAAAAAGTGAAAAGGAACGAAATTAAGCAGTAACGGATATAAAAGTGGTCGATTAAGGGCTTAAATGACCCCTTAAAAGTGTACGTTTTAAATCCTTATCAAATATCCCTACACTTCGTATTTGCTTGTCCTCAAGCAAATGTGCTTTTGGCCAATCAATTTATAAGTTAGGGGACATGAAGCATAGGTTTAGAATAATTCATAAGAAGTAAAAGCACCGCAATAGTTATAACAAGCACGAAAATTATATACTAGCATCTCACAAGAGGTGTTTGGATTCTCTCATCTCTCGGGTTTATATGAAATACAATAAATGGAAATGGAAGATAAACACTCATTACCTGGCATAGTACATAGATTACCATAAGCTTGAGACTAGATCAAACCTCCACCGCTTTGGCGTAAGCACCTAGGAACAACTATCTAAGAGGTCTTTGCAAGGGTTGTAACGTTAGGCTTACGGCAGGGAAAAAAAGGGTTTTGTAGGATATGCGATATTTAGTCATGGCAAGTCAAAAATCTTATGTTACAAGCATGAAAAGCGTGGCGTTGCTAAGCCAAGACTCGACTCACTAACTATAGATAACTTGAAAAAAACATACAAAAATTTAAAGACATAAACAAAAAGATAGATGCGGGATAGTAGTTTTTTTTTTTTTGCATACATTTTTACTCTACCATTCTCTACGATAACATCAAAATATAAGGGATTTATAGGAGGATTCCTACACTTGATTTTTTATTTCTCTAACACTAATTGACCCGATTTGAAAAGATCAAAACACTTGGAGTATTTAATTACGTAGACAAAAGGAATTTGAATTTAACGTTCTTTCCCGTTACTCCATAAAATATTACTTTTACCCATGAGTCCCAATCATCCCAAAACTGTGTACAAAAGATATGACTCGACATAGCAACCATGCAAGTAACTAGATATTTGAACTAAGGGTTTAGTAATGATAACAATAATGCACTAAAGGTGAGTGCATACAAGGTAGGCTAAGGCGATTTGAGTGTACATTTGGGGGTGGATTGTAAACAATGCTCTTCATTGATATTCCAGAAAATTGAAACATCACGAGAACCGCGAAAAGGATAGGCTCTGAGGGGTTAACTAGGGGTATCGTGTACTAAGGATGAGT
Organism: Chrysanthemum makinoi; assembly: GCA_910596185.1. Lineage (NCBI taxonomy): Eukaryota > Viridiplantae > Streptophyta > Magnoliopsida > Asterales > Asteraceae > Chrysanthemum > Chrysanthemum makinoi. Next base: position 162,272,732 of record OU343221.1, read on the forward strand.
ACATCGCAAGGGTGTGGGGTAATTACTCAACCGATGTGAAAGAAGTAATTATAATACGGGTTTCAAACAAGGGTTATCCTACTGCCTCTTATCACTTAGTTATTCCTAACTCCACAAGTGTAGTCTCACTAGCGATCTCGGAATGCATCACAAAACAAGTTCTAGAATCTATTATACTACCGATACACTCTCTAAGCATTAAAGGTGAATGCCTTTATTTCTAAAGATCTAGGGGCGAACCTCACATTTTTGGGGCGGAATTTGAGTGGTAAACGGTTTTTGTGCTATTCATATAACTCCTATCCATGAGACGCTTTATTAAGACTAAAGTTTTAGCTCGTACATGTCTAAATTTTTTTAATTTGTTGCTAAATTTTCCCTAACAAATATTTCTCAAAGTTTATTAAATGTACAAGGACAAGACAAATGATAAAGGATAAGAATAGTTTCTAAGTTCCCGTTTTATTCTCCCTCTCTACACTTAAACTGAACATTGTCCCTAATGTTCCCCGAAAGTATCAAAGTTATGATAAAGGAAGGTAAGTAAGGAAAATAAACTGGTACTTCCCTGATTAGCTTGGTAGGATCTGTGTGAAGTTGCAGTTAAATTCTTTTCCAAGAAGAATGCATACGTGATAAGCTCCATCCAATGTTGTGTTTCTTCTTCTTGCCAAATATAACCTGCACACTTAAGAAAACAAACGAAACCTTTGCGTAAAATTGGCGGTAAAACTATATATGACACAACTACACTAGGATATAGTGCTTGTGAAATGGATGTTTGCAGTTTTTCTAGAAAATTAAGACCTGAGAATTTCCAAAAATTTATAAATAACACATAAAACGAAAAATTGTATAAGCTATTTCTGTTTGACCTGACGTCGTCAGGCTTTAATCCTGATGCCATCAGGTTGTCATGACAAAAACTGGCCTACTGAGTTTTTATGGAAAAATTCTGAAAAAATTACATATTTAAAACCTGGAAAAATTCCTGCAAAACATCCATTATGACTCGATACAAGTATTTGACTCTAACAACCACACATATACATCAATTTAACTAATTGTAATTCTCATGTTCACGTTCTTCAAAAACGTATGTAATCTTCCCTACACATATCTTTTTGTAAAATACCTTTATATGTAATTAAGACGAGGTTAAAGACAAAATAAAGCATTTTCACAAAATCATACATGAGAATAAACAACGATGAAAAATAAATATAACACACAAACAAGCAAAAAATTAAGTATGGGTTACCTCCCACGAAGCGCTTTTCTTTATTTATGAGTCTTGTAGTGATTCGTTGTAGGCTTAGGGGTGTGTGTGTATGGATAAAACCACAATATCGATATCAATAATAACCACAAGGAATTATTTAAAATCCCTTTAGGAAAAAGGATAATGAATCAAATCCCGTGAGTGATAGTGATACGGATTAGGAAATCCGAGTCGTTTCCCAACGAGGTGTGAATGGGCAACGTCGTTATTGGTTCGTTATTAAAATGCTCGATGTTTTAAATTTTTTATTTTATCTAAACTACGAAAAATGGGAAAGCATAAAAGGGAAATTACACTACGGGGAATCCTAAATACGCGAATAAACGTAAAACGTAATTAAAGAAACGTAAATAAAATGCAACTATGCCTAACCTAAGTCCTAAATATGATCTAAAATTAATTTTACTCTAAAAATGAAATTTAAAACTTAATTGTGATTTAAAGGGGAAAATTATGAAACTATTTTTCAAAAATCTAAAATAACTCAAAAGACTTTTCAAAGCTAATTTTGTATTTTTCTGATGATTTTTCGAATTTCTATGAATTAAAAACTATTTAAAACTAATTTAAATGCTAAAAATTATAAATTTAACTAGGAAAAATCTGGAAAAATTATTTTTTTGATTTTTATATTTATCTTAATCTATGAAAATTGAAAACTTATTTTTTTGAAGCTTTTCTGATTTATTTGTATTAAAAGCTATTTAAAAAGTCTTAAAAACTGATTAAAATTAAGAAAAATAGCTAACAGTAATGGAACAATATGAAAAATTCAGGGAAATTCTAAAATTATATTCTAAATCTATAAAAAATATAAAAAACTATGCTTATGTGTGAGATAATGTAACTGTAGTGCAAACTGCTTGTTAATAAGAAATGCAAAATAAGCTAAAAGCTAAACTAACTATCCAGTAGCTACCAGGAACTATTCTAAGCTAAAATCAACTTAAGTGCACTAAACTTAACCTCTGAATTACAAGCAACAATGATTTGATGGGATTAAAACACAAATGCAAATCAGGCCTAACCAACTACTTTTCAGCTTATGCACTAGCTTTCTCGATAAGCAAAAAGAGAAAATGTAACTTGGATCCTGTAGATGACCAACAAAAGAGCTAATATTCCAATTTATAGCTCACAAAAAGCTCTATTGAGCTTGTTATGAGATCTGTAAAAAGACTGTTTGGCCACACATACTTGTGCACAGGGCAAATCAAGTAGGGTTAATGAGCTTATTTGAAGCTTATGAAAAATCACAAAAATTCCACAAAAATGGTATTACTAAACCTGACCGACTTAAGTTACTTATCCCAAAATCTCAATTACTTTTAACCAAAAATGAGTTCGTGAAAATTCAGCAAAGTTTTGCAAAAACTTTATTTTCCAATTTTTTTGACTTTAAAAACAGAATTGCAATTTTTGACCAAAATGAATTTTGAGATCAATTTGTTAACTGATTATGATGTTATATGGTAAAATTATACTGAATTAAGCTATATTAATGATCCTACTAACTACTTCGAATCTGTGCTACTCCTAATCTCAACTGAAGATCAAATTAGAAGAGATCTAAACTGATTTTGACTATTATAGATCTAAAGTGCAATATAATGACTGAATTGAGTTCAACTAACCTAAATGCAACTAACACAACAAAGTTTACCCACTAATAAACACTATGATCCAAATTACAGCTTCAACCAAACACTAGTTTCTATAGCTAAAGAGCAATAAGTAAACTACTTAACAACCTAGATCTACTATATCAATAAACACTTAAATGCAATAATCTATACCAGAATTATCCTCAAAATTCAACTAATGCACACTATATCAGATTTAAAGAATAACAGCAATATTACTCAATTCTAATCAAAGTTTAAAAAGGTTTTTAGAACTTACAAGTGGTCCAACCACTATGGTTTGCAACTGAGATCAAATTACCACTAACCTAAACCTGCAATTCAACCCAAAGTAACTATAATCAACCCATATCCATGACTTCAACAGCAATTCAGAACCATCATATCAGTACTGCAGATTTGATCTTATTTGACTGTTGTGAGATTTAAAAGTGAATTGAGATTGAAATGGAGTTAAGCTCACTAAAAGCTATAAGAAGCTTAAATGAAACAGTAGCTAAGTTTTAAATAAGCTTGTAAGAAGCTTTAGAGTATTTTTTTTTATTTTTCAAATATTTTTTCTGATTTTTAAAAAATTTTTGAATTAATGAAGAAACAAGCTGAAAATAAACTTTGATTAAGGAAATAAGCAATAAACAATGATAATAAGCAGATTAAAATCATAAACAACTAAACAATTACTTGAGAATTAAAACTGAATTTCATTAATAAAAACTTGAATACAAAAAGTGCATTACAAAAGCTGGAATGTAAAAATGAATTAAAAACTGAATACAAAATATATTTAAGCTACTGAATTAAGAAGAAAAGAAAGATGATTCCAACTCGTGAATGAAGGGTCCTTATATACTTGAGCTTGAGGTCTTGGAAGGATCTAGAAGGTGTAATTGTGCTTTCTTTGGTCATCTAACAACCCTTGGATTAAATCCCATCAGTGATCATTCCATCTGAGCCATTGGATCACGTTCTCCACGTTTCATCCACCAATAAGAAGCAAGGGATGATGTGATATGACACACGGATTGCCAGCGTGGCATCCGTGTGTCAGTCACGTGTCAGAGTTTCGTACGAATTTGAGTTTATAGTGGCGAATGAGTTTTGGTGGGATTTAGGGTTCATAAGCTGGGTTTAGTTTTTGGGGGTAAAAATGGCGCGTGTGGGTTTTTTATATGTTATTTTGGTTTCGTTTGACTGGGTTAATGGGGTTGGACCGAGTATAGTGGTAACCGGGTATAGGGTTTTGGACTGGACCGTGGGTAATGGTTTGGCTAGATATGGGCCTTTGTCATTGGATTTTTAATATATACTTTGGACCCAAAATGTGTTTCAAGGACTATTAGTGTACATGCTGAAAATCCAGGGACCAATCTTGTAAATCTGAAAATGTGATCAAGGACTAACTTTGCCAATCTTCAAATAATCCAGGGGCCATTCTTGCCAATTTCAGAAACTTAAGGGTATATTATGCCAAATGCTCAAAGTTGAGGGACTGATTTTGACAATTCTTCAAACTTGATCATTTCTTTCAAAAATCATCCTCAGCATGAAAATATTCACAAATGCACAATTTTGATCTTCCGGCTCAGCTCTAGCACTCTTTATCTCTCGTGCTCGGGTTTTTGGTCAGATTTGGTTATCTTTTGCGTGTTTTGACATATCCGTACCTGCACATGCACAAACTCAAGAAAACAACAATTATTAGCAATAAACGGCTCTTTCTTGGTTATTTTGGGTCTGATTTGATAAAGAAATGATATGTGTTTTAGCACATATCAAAATACCCCAGACGAGACCATTGTCGTGTCCCCACGCAATGCAATCAACTCACGCCTCTAAAACCAAGGATTTCAATCTCTTTCTATTAAACCTATGAAAAAGTAGCAAAGATTCCTCAAAAGAGATTAAAAACTCTTAATTCTAAAAACGCCCCGTTTACCTTTTAATTCACATATAGATATTACGATTAAGCACATTCCGATTATAAGTGACGGTTTGTTGAACTTTCATGTCGATCAATAACTCCAACATTTTTCAAAAGACACGTTAGGATCACGGAGTAGGAAACACAACACAGCATGAAGTGACCATACGGATAGAATACATCGTCCCTGATTTTTCACAAGTCCCCAAACTAAGCGTAAAATCGAAATCATTGTTAAATATGACTCTAGATGCTAACACTACCCATGGAAGTTAATTGTGTAATTACCTTTTGCTCCCATTTTCCTATTTTCCTCTAGATTTTTTTTATTTTTGTGAGAAATGAATTTCTTCATATGTTCTCGTTTCGATAACTTTTATTCCGATAAAGATATAAAGCTAAATCGATAATTAGTTATCCACCTTCCCTCGAAAACCATTGCACACAAGAATGAGGTCCACATCAAGGTCCTAATTTCGCACGATTTAGGAAGATATCTCCCGGATTCAAAGTTTGGCTTAACACTTATTTCAGCACATTTGCATTTTTGCAATTTAGGCCCTTGGTCTTTTCAACCACTAACTCAACGGGATTACCGTTTTATCAGAAGTCTTATTATAACTTTGGATTTTCCTCTACCTTTTTGAAAGTCTATGACAACTTTTATGGCTTTGGATTTTTCAACTTTAATACATTTGGGCTTTATTTCATGTTAATTTTTGTGCCAAACTCCGAATCCTACGACTTTTATAACAATAGAAACAATAGCAGAAACTATCGAATCAGTTGTCTATTACACCGCAACACGACAGTATTTGATGTGTACCCAATTCTCATGGGCAAGGATTCTCTAAAGAAGAATAAAGAACTAACTATCGTCGAAAACTCAACATCTCTAATTATTTATTCACATATATGGGGTGAAACAATCTTGTGGGAGCAAAAATCCATAAGTACCTTTGATGGGCTCTAAAGAGAACCAACTACTCTACGCTTAGCATCTAAACTCATAAGTAACTCTATCATTACTTGATCTCCGCAAATTTAAAATCCCAAATAATGAGATCCACGGATGCTTAGCCGATAATTTTAGATTATCTATGGTTAAGGGAACAAGCTAGGGCTCAACACGCCCGGTCAAGTCAGAATTCTATTCCTACTCTCACCAGCGGAAAGTCAACAAGGTGTCAAAACATACATTAACTTAGCAAATGCTTCGTCAAATAATCTCAAATCTCGCATTTTTAAAGTCACTTATTAGAAACTAGCAAATTCTTGTTTAAGCTTCGCATATTTAAAATCACTTAGGGAGACTTACAAATTCTTGGCCTTTTGAGCTAGAATCGCATTTTATAACCTCTTGTCTAAGCAATTAGCAAAGGCTTTTTCAAGAAAACGCATATTTAAAGAAACTTCTAAGAGACTAGCAAGAACTTTTCAATCATAAAACTAGCAAAAGCTTACAAAATATTTTAAATTTTCACATTTTTGCACAATTTTTCATTTTCTAAGGAAAAACAGGGTTGCGAGAGTATACGACAAAGAAATAGGCAAGTGCGGTCAAATCAAATCAAAGATTACCCTACCCCAGACTAAAACGAAACATTGTCCTCAATGTTTAAAGGCAAGGGTATCACGAAAATCTAAAATCCGTTTATTAAGTATGCTAGAAGATAAACGTTAGTCGATAAGATTTCGGATATCGGATTTCCATCAGCAACGATCATGAAACTCGAGTGAAGAAAAGACAAACTTCGAGCACGAGAGTCTTCATATCGGGAACATCCTAAACACAATATCACAAACAACCAAACACGAGTAATCGAAGAAGCTAACCCCTTCACGTCACTTATTAGAAAATAGAAAGAAGATAGAGATAAGCATGGGGTGCCTCCCACGAAGCGCTACAGTTTTTGGTCACCGAGTCGCTAGCTTGACTCGATCCCTGAATTCAGTTATCCTTAGGGAAAGTTTGGAGATCCGGGACAACCATAGAAGCGATGTCCCCTCCAAAATAATGTTTCACACGATGACCATTCACCTTGAAATTTCGGCCATCGGGCTGAGAAAGCTCTACCGTTCCATACGGAAAACCTTGAGCAACGTGAATGGTCCGGACCATCGGGTTTTGAGTTTGCCCGAGAATATCTTCAATCGAGAGTTAAAGAGGAGAACTTGATCACCAACGTTGAAAACGCGGTTTTGGATTTTAGCATCATGAATTCTCTTAGTCTTCTCTTTGAAAATCAAAGAATTCTCGTAGGCCTGATTCCTAAGTTCGTTTAATTCATTCAATTGAACTTTCCGGTGATCACCCGCAGTCTTAAGATCAAAGTTTGCATGTTTCAAGGCCCAATATGCCTTATGCTCGAGCTCGATGGGCAAGTGACAAGCTTTTCCATACACCAACTTAAATGGGGTGCACCCGATGGGTGTCTTGTATGCGGTGCGAAAAGCCCATAATGCATCATCTAATTTATCGGCCCATGAAGCTCGATTTTCTCCTACAGTCCTTTCTAAAATCCTTTTCAAACCACGATTCGAGACCTCAACTTGTCCGCTCGTTTGCGGGTGATACGTGGTAGAAAGACGATGGGTAACTCCATATTTAGCCATGACTTTTGCAAATTTTTCATTACAGAAATGGGTACCGCGATCACTGATGATAGCACGAGGTGCTCCGAATCGGGAAAACAAATTCTTCAAAAACTTAACAACCACTCGGGCGTCATTGGTGGGGAGCGCCTTTGCTTCAACCCATTTAGACAAGTAGTCGACGGCCACGAGGATATACTTATTACCCTTAGAAGATGGAAATGGCCCCATAAAATCGATGCCCCAAACGTCGAAAATCTCGCAGACTTGAATTGCATTTTGCGGCATTTCATCCTTTTGCAAAATCTTCCCTTGACGTTGGCATGAGTCACATGACTTAACCAAATCATGGGCGTCTCAATATATGGTAGGCCAATAAAACCCGGAATCAAAAACCTTCTTAGCGGTGTAGCTTGCACCATGCTGGCCTCCGGTGGGTCCGTTATGGCAAGCATTGAGAATATCAAGAGCCTCTTGGCCATGAACACACCGCCGGATTACTTGATCCACACAAATCTTAAACAAGTAAGGGTCGTCCCAGAAATAATGCTTAACATCTTTGAAAAACTTTTTCTTTTGTTGGGACGACATTCCTTTCACGATGAAGTTACCCGCATGGTAATTTACAAAGTCGGCAAACCATGGGGTGTTCGGGTCTTTTTTAGAAACCATCCCAAGTTTCTCAAGAGGAAATGTTTCTGTGATCTCCTTTTTCTCGAGCACACTTTGATGGGGATTCTCAAGTATAGAAAGGTGATCGGCAGCAAGGTTCTCCGCTCCTTTTTTGTCAAGAATGGTAACGTCAAATTCTTGAAGGAGGAGAACCCAACGAAGTAATCGTGGCTTAGCATCTTGCTTTGCCAAAAGATACTTTAGGGCAGAATGGTCGGTATACACTATGGTCTTCGACAAGACAAGGTAGGGTCGGAATTTCTCAAAAGCATAAACAACGGCCAATAATTCCTTTTCAGTAGTCGTATAATTGTGTTGGGCCTCAGACAATGTCTTACTCGCATAGTGTATGGGTTGAAAATGTTTCGATTTACGTTGCCCCAAGACTGCCCCAATTGCGTAATCACTTGCATCACACATAAGCTCAAAGGGAAAATCCCAAATCGGGGCAACTAAGATCGGTGCCTCAGTTAACTTCTTTTTCAAAATATTGAAAGCTTCAACACATTCATTTGTGAAGATAAACGGAGCATCCTTTTCAAGGAGATGGGTCAGAGGGCGGGCTATCTTAGAGAAATCTTGAATGAAACGGCGATAGAAACCGGCATGACCCAAAAAACTCCGAATACCTTTGACGGTAGTGGGATGAGGGAGTTTAGCTATAACGTCGACTTTAGCTCGGTTGACCTCAATCCCAGACTTCGAAATCTTATGGCCGAGGACAATGCCCTCTCGAACCATGAAATGGCACTTCTCCCAATTCAAGACCAAATTAGTGTCTTCACACCGTTTAAGCATGTGGTCTAGATGAGATAGGCAAGACGTGAAAGAATCTCCATAAACCGAGAAATCGTCCATAAAAACTTCCATAGACTTCTCGATCATGTCGTGAAAAATAGCCATCATGCACCTTTGGAACGTTCCGGGAGCGTTGCATAAGCCAAATGGCATTCGTCGGTAAGCAAATGTTCTATAAGGGCAAGTGAAAGTCGTTTTCTCTTGATCATGCGGGTCGATCGGAATTTGGAAGTAACCAGAAAAACCATCAAGAAAGCAATAGAACTCATTCCCCGCTAGACGTTCGAGCATTTGGTCCATAAATGGAAGCGGGAAATGGTCCTTCCGTGTAGCATCATTCAATTTTCGGTAATCAATACACACCCTCCATCCGGTAACGAGGCGTGTGGAAATCAATTCATTATCTTCATTGGCAACGACGGTCATCCCTCCCTTCTTCGGGACACAATGGACAGGGCTAACCCATGAGCTATCGGAGATTGGATAAATGATTCCGGCGTCGAGGAGTTTAAGAACTTCCTTTTTGATAACCTCATGAATTTTCTGATTAACCCTACGTTGTTGTTGAATAACGGGTTTGCAATCGTCTTCCATTAAAATCTTGTGGGTACAAAAATGTGGGTTTATGCCCTTAATGTCGGAAATTTGCCAAGCGATGGCACTCTTATGTTTTCGAAAGACATCCAAAAGTGCGGTTTTCTCCTCATCTTTCAAGTTTTTAGCAATGATGACAGGAAATTTGTTCGGTTCTTCAAGAAAAGCGTATTCAAGATGAGGAGGTAAATCCTTGAGCTCGGGCTCCGGAGGTTTTTCATTAGCCGTTTGTACGGATTTGATTTCTTCAATCGTAATCTCTTTCGGAGGAAGTGACGGTGACGGATCTTCATTCAACAATTGCTCAAGATAAAGAATATCTCCCTCCGAATCATAAAAATCTTCATCAATTCCCGGTGGAATCGATTCGTCATTAGCAAGAAACTCATCGATCTCTTCCAAAATGAAATCACCTCCCTCGAACGGAGTAAGAGAGGGGGAAGAGTCGGCAATTATAGGCTCAGAAGATGGTTCAACATTTTCGGAAAGAATGGTGGGATTGCCACCCATAAAATCAAGAAGCTTTTGAGCATACTCCTCCGTAGCAATATCGAGAACGTCGATTCGATTAATAGAAGCATCATCATAGTTGAGGAGTACCTCAAGGATGGTTAATGTCAAATGAGACGGTTTCCTTATGAGATCGTAAAGTAATTTCTCCTTCATAAACGTCAATTATCGCACGACCCATTCTTAAGAAAGGTCTCCCGAGAATAAGAGGCACTCGGGAATCAACATCAAAGTCAACGACAACGAAGTCGGCGGGAAAATGAAGTGGTCCTACTTTCACATAGCGTCCTCGCGATTCCTTTCGGAATAGAGGTTGAGCGTCCGCGAGTTCAAGAGTCATCTTAGTAGAGTGAGATCAGGAGAAAGCTTGTTATAAATCGAAAGAGGCATTAAGTTAATACTGCACCAAGATCGGCCAAGCGGAGCATTTCACAATTCCCCGAAACTCACAAGGGATAAGAAATTTGTCGGGGTCTCCTAACTTTTCGGGAAGTTTCTTGAGGAGCACCGCCGAGCAATTCTCATTCAATGGTGTTTTCGCTATTTCGGCCAACTTTTCCTTATTACTCACTAAACTTTTGATCATAGCAGCAAATTTCGGCATGAGGAGTAAAGCATCTGTGAAACTGATGTTAAAATTCAAGGATTGAACAATTTCAACAAATTTCTCCATTTGGTTTTCGGTTTTATCACGAAGCTTTTGATCATGAAGTCTTGAAGGATAAGGAAGTGAAGGTTTAAAAGTGGTCTTCGGAACATCGGGTTCCGGAATCGGAGTCTGAACGACCGGAGGTGGGACGGGTGCGGGTTGCACATTTTCTTCAATAACCTCATTGTCTCGTTCCTCCTCCCTCACCAGCGGAGTAGGAAACGAGGGTCCATCATAAGCTTTACCACTCCGTGTGGTTATAGCTTTCAACTCACGCTTCGGGTTGGGAATGGTATCACTTGGAAGAGATCCCGAAGTCAAAGGTTGACTTATCTTGCACAAAACAGTGTTCAACATGTTCTCAAGTTTATTCTGCGAAGCATCCAATTTGTTGTTCTAAAGTCGAATCTCATTCCTAAACTCATTGCTTTGTCTAGTTAACGAAGATTGAAACTCGTTTCTCAAACTTGAAATCTGATTTTGCATAGTTTGGATGGTAGCATTATTGTGCTGAACGTAATTCGTGAATTCATTAGAAGGAAAAGGCGGATCTTGATAGCTTGAATTTTGATATCCTTGATTGTAATTGACTCCTTGGGTCGGGTATTGATTTGGTGGGGCTTTGAATTGGTTTTGAACATTTGGTCCACGAACTTGATTCTGATTAAAACGAGTTTGATTGTTCGATTGAGAAAATCCCGTAGGTCCCATTTGATTACTAACACGAGGGTTCGGTTCAACTTGAGGACGGTATTGGTTACCTCCGGTTACGGCATTAGCTTCGAAAGGATTTCCATCGGTGGCGGTACAATTGTAGTAAGCATGCGGGCCACCACAAGTAGTACAAGTTGATTCCACCGCTTTGACTTGAGCGGGTGGAGAAGAATTAATATTAGCATTCTTAATCTTAACCAAAGCCTGTATCATATCCGTAAGCTTATCAATCTTAGAATCGGTGCTAGACGTATTTTCAAAAGACGAGGACGATGGTGAAACACCTCACCGCAAGAACCGATTTGCTACATGAGGTACGAACTTTAGATTTGTTCTCAATAATCGATAAGGCATCTCTCGTTGATCGGGTCAACAAATTACCACCCGATGCGGCATTGAGAGAGTCTTGATCAGTCTCATTCAAACCGTTATAAAACGTATCAAGTTGGTGTAATTCCGAAAACCATGATGGGGACATTGCCTAAGCAAATCTTTAAATCGGTCCCATGCCTCACTAAAGGATTCATCAAATCTTTGTGTGAATTTTGTTATTTCATTTTTTAAGCTTGTTGTTTTAGACGGTGGAAGAATTCGTTCACGAATTTTGAAACTAAATTCTTCCATGTGGTTATCGATCGAGGGGGTAGTTTTTCGAGCCAAATCCGGGTGGCCCCCTCGAGTGAAAACGGGAAGAGCAGAAGCTTGATAGCCTCTTCCGGAACGTTACGATATTTGATCGTAGACGTGAGCTTGTTAAACCGTCGGATATGAGAGTGAGGATCGTCCCTCTCAAATCCGTAAAATTGGCTCGACGAAACCAAATTGATCAATCCATGTTTAAGCTCAAAATTATCGGCAACGATTGCCGGGACGACGATGGCTTCTCCATAAGCCTCGGTGGGTGCTTGTAGTTGCTCTAGCATGGATCGGTTATCCTTCGCCATTTCGACGATGGGCGGAGCTTGATTAGTTCGAATCTCGGGTTCGAATAATGGAGCACGCCTATTTCGCTTCTCACAATTGTAGCTGTTTCACGATGGTCTCAGTAGTTATTAGAACGAGTGCGCATGCACTTTCAAAAACCAAGGAAATTAAATGAGAACGGTATTCGAAAACAACAAAGGAACTTAACCAATAATCCCAAGTGAATAAATCACTTCTATAAGACAAACGCAAAGCGACAGAAGAAGCTATTTAGGTCAACGCGAAGCTTATTAAAAACCCGCCTCTTTTCAGCCGCAATTTAATGTCAGGCCGTCCATATACCCACCACATAGTTTATTTATCCGATAGAAATAAATCGATTCAAAAGCGACACAAAGGCAAGTTTTTGATCTTTAGTTCGAGAACTTACTAATGATAACACCTCAAGTTGAGAGATGTTATATAATTGATGTATTCTATTTAAGCTCAAAAACAAAATGGAAAATCTTTTTTGTATTTTTAAATGATATATATATATATACAAAAGAAAAAGGAAAATATTTTTTACTTTTTTTTAATAAAAACAATAACTTCACGAAGGAAGGATCTCGAGTCATTAATCGTCAAACCGTTAACGATATTGTCGCGACACAACCTCCCCGGCAGCGGCGCCAAAATTTGATTCGTTGTAGGCTTAGGGGTGTGTGTGTATGGATAAAACCACAATATCGATATCAAAAATAACCACAAGGAATTATTTAAAATCCCTTTAGGAAAAAGGATAATGAATCAAATCCCGTGAGTGATAGTGATACGGATTAGGAAATCCGAGTCGTTTCCCAACGAGGTGTGAATGGGCAACGTCGTTATTGGTTCGTTATTAAAATGCTCGATGTTTTAAATTTTTTATTTTATCTAAACTACGAAAAATGGGAAAGCATAAAAGGGAAATTACACTACGGGGAATCCTAAATACGCGAATAAACGTAAAACGTAATTAAAGAAACGTAAATAAAATGCAACTATGCCTAACCTAAGTCCTAAATATGATCTAAAATTACTTTTACTCTAAAAATTCAATTTAAAACTTAATTATGATTTAAAACTAATTTTTATGATTTTTCTTGAATTTATTTGAATTAAAATCTAATTTTTAACTTGTAAAACTAATTTAAAATACTAAAAATTATGAAAATAGAGGGGAAAATTATGAAACTATTTTTCAAAAATCTAAAATAACTCAAAAGACTTTTCAAAGCTAATTTTTTATTTTTTTGACGATTTTAATAATTTCTATGAATTAAAAACTATTTAAAACTAATTTAAATTCTAAAAATTATAAATTTAACTAGGAAAAATCTGGAAAAATTATTTTTTTGCTTTTTATATTTATCTTAATCTATAAAAATTGAAAACTTATTTTTTTGAAGCTTTTCTGATTTATTTGTATTAAAAGCTATTTAAAAAGTCTTAAAAACTGATTAAAATTAAAAAAAATAGCAAATAGAAATGTAAAAATATGAAAAATTCAGGGAAATTCTAAAATTATATTCAAAATCTATAAAAAATATAAAAACCTATGCTTATGTGTGAGATAATGAAGCTGTAGGGCAAACTGCTTATGGATAAGCAATGCAAAATAAGCTAAAAGCTAAACTAACTATCCAGAAGCTACCAGGAACTATTCTAAGCTAAAATCAACTTAAGTGCACTAAACTTAACCTCTGAATTACAAGCAATAATGATTTGATGGGATTAAAACACAAATGCAAATCAGGTTTAACCAACTACTACTTTCAAATTTTATGCACTAGCTTTTCGATAAGCAAAGAGAAAAAAAGAACTTGGATCCTGTAGATGACCAACAAAAGAGCTAATATTCCAATTTATAACTCACAACAAGCTCTATTGAGCTTGTTATGAGATCTGTAAAAAGACTGTTTGGCCATAGATACTTGTGCACAGGGCAAATCAGGTAGGGTTAATGAGCTTATTTGAAGCTTATGAAAAATCACAAAAATTCCACAAAAATGGTATTACTAAACCTGACCAACTGAAGTTACTTATCCCAAAATCTCAATTACTTTTAACCAAAAATGAGTTCGTGAAAATTCAGCAAAGTTTTGCAAAAACTTTATTTTCCAATTTTTTTGACTTTAAAAACAGAATTGCAATTTTTGACCAAAATGAATTTTGAGATCAATTTGTTAACTGATTATGATGTTATATGGTAAAATTATACTGAATTAAGCTATATTAATGATCCTACTAACTACTTCTAATCTGTGCTACTCCTAATCTCAACTGAAGATCAAATTAGAAGAGATCTAAACTGATTTTGACTATTATAGATCTAAAGTGCAATATAATGACTGAATTGAGTTCAACTAACCTAAATGCAACTAACACGGCAAAGTTTACCCACTAATAAACACTATGATCCAAATTACAGCTTCAACCAAACACTAGTTTCTATAACTAAAGAGCAATATGTAAACTACTTAACAGCCTAGATCTACTATATCAATAAACACTTAAATGCAATAATCTATACCGCAATTATCCTCAGAATTCAACTAATGCACACTATATCAGATTTAAACAATAACAGCAATATTACTCAATTCTAATCAAAGTTTAAAAAGGTTTTTAGAACTTACAAGTGGTCCAACCACTATGGTTTGCAACTGAGATCAAATTAGCACTAACCTAAACCTGTAATTCAACCCAAAGTAACTATAATCAACCCATATCCATGACTTCAACAGCAATTCAGAACCATCATATCAGTACTGCAGATTTGATCTTATTTGACTGTTGTGAGATTTAAAAGTGAATTGAGATTGAAATGGAGTTAAGCTCACTAAAAGCTATAAGAAGCTTAAATGAGTTTAAATGAAACAGTAGCTAAGTTTTAAATAAGCTTGTAAGAAGCTTTAGAGTATTTTTTTTATTTTTCAAATATTTTTTCTGATTTTTAAATTTTTTTTGAATTAATGAAGAAACAAGCTGAAAATAAACTTTGATTAAGGAAATAAGCAATAAACAATGATAATAAGCAGATTAAAATCATAAACAACTAAACAATTACTTGAGAATTAAAACTGAATTTCATTAATAAAAACTTGAATGCAAAAAGTGCATTACAAAAGCTGGAATGTAAAAATGAATTAAAAACTGAATACAAAATATATTTAAGCTACTGAATTAAGAAGAAAAGAAAGATGATTCCAAATCGTGAATGAAGGGTCCTTATATACTTGAGCTTGAGGTCTTGGAAGGATCTGGAAGGTGTAATTGTGCTTTCTTTGGTCATCTAACAAGCCATGGATTAAATCCCATCAGTGATCATTCCATCTGAGCCATTGGATCACGTTCTCCACGTTTCATCCACCAATAAGAAGCAAGGGATGATGTGATATGACACACGGATTGCCAGCGTGGCATCCGTGTGTCAGTCACGTGTCAGAGTTTCGTACGAATTTGAGATAAATTTGAGTTTATTGTGGCGAATTAGTTTTGGTGGGATTTAGGGTTCATAAGCTGGGTTTAGTTTTTGGGGGTAAAAATGGCGCGTGTGGGTTTTTTATATGTTATTTTTGTTTCGTTTGACCGGGTTAATGGGGTTGGACCGGGTATAGGGTTTTGGACTAGACAGTGGGTAATGGTTTGGCTAGATATGGGCCTTTGTCATTGGATTTGGATTTAGGATATACTTTGGACCCAAAATGTGTTTGCTGACTATTAGTGTACATGCTGAAAATCCAGGGACCAATCTTGTAAATCTGAAAATGTGATCAAGGACTAACTTTGCCAATCTTCAAATAATCCAAGGGCCATTCTTGCCAATTTCAAAAACTTAATGGTGTATTATGCCAAATGCTCTGTTGGAATCACTCCTAAACCTTATTCAAGTGTTAGTTACTCATATGTAATAGTTAGCTTATTATGGCCTTTATTTTGTAATTAGCCTTAGGCTTATGTAGAAGGCCCATAAGCCTAGGCCTAGCCCAATAAGGAAAGGAAAGGAACTAGGAGTGTTGCCCTAGCTTCCCTCCTATAAATACCCCTTGTAAACCTTCATTTGAAGGTGGGTTGTTCAAGTTATTCCTTTCACATATGCTCTACGCATAACCGTGTTCACTATATCGTGTGTGTGTGTTTGGTATCTTGTTCAATCGCCTCTCTATCTCTTATATAAGCTTGTGTGGTAAAACTTGTGACCTAACAGTGGTATCAATCGCCAAATAGTTGGGTGCACACTTTTGTTTTTGAAGTTTTTGGTTTTGGTTATACGCGTAAAGATAACGTGATCTTTGGTACGCTTCAAAACTTGTTTTTTACATTTTTAATCCAAGATTCTTGTACTTTCAACGTTTTAAGGTGTTAAAATACTTGTTTTTGGCAAAAAGTTTCAAACTTTATGCGTGGATAACCGTTTTGAACTTGATTTTGTTCGTGGGTGAAGTTCTACTGTAACCCGCTTTTTAGCCGCTTTAGTTCATCAAGATTCACATTTTGTGTTTATTTTGGTACTATTAACGCTATTCCATAACCAAAATCTGGTTTAGAAACATATTTGGGCAAAATCAAAGTTACGAGTAAACCTACGCGTAGTAAAACCCTAAAACTACGCGTAAGTGCCTCCTTGGTTTGATCTTCATTTTCGTGGTTTATTCCGTGTTTTCTTACTTGAATAAGTCTGAAAATACGTCGACTTTGGATATCTCTTGCAATGTGATAGTGTAAAAGATCATTTGGGCAAAAACCCTAAAATTACGCCTAAGCATAAGCTTACGCGTAGAAATCCTACGCCTAAGATCTTTCTTACGCCTAAGCTTAGTCTTACGCATAAGAAAATCCTACGCCTAACTTTCTACGCCTAACTTTTGTCTACGCCTAACTTTAGTGCTTTTTCCTACTTACGCCAGAAGCTAAATCCATACGCGTAACTCATTAATGTTACGCGTAACTTTGGTGTTTTTACGCATAAGTGCTACTTGGTTCTTGTCTTTTCTACACCTAAGGATACTTCATCAACAAAGGTTCATTCGACTACAAAGATCCATTTTACCAACACAAGTTTATCAACATGTCACAACCACCATACTCTAACTATTTCCACTTATCCTCATCCTAAACGTCAACAACAACTAACTCCACAACATCAACAATGGAATCAACAACAAGCAATTTATCAACAACAATTTAACCAACAACATACTCCACAACTTGCTGCAAATCCACAACCTCAAATGGTTCAACCACCACCAAGTCTTCAAGCTCAACCGCACACAAATGACTTTAATCAACATCCATCAAGGATCACTATGAGGGAACCCACTTGGTTTGCAAAGATGTTTGAAACTTTAAGCAACCAACAATCAATTCATGAGGTCGGATCACTTGATAGACCTCCAATGCTCACTCCAGGAAACTACGATCAATGGGTGATAAGGTTCTTTAGATTTTGTGATCTAAAGAAGCCACATGGAAAGTTCTTAAAGAAGGTTATCTTGGAAGGTCCTTTTGAGATGCCTACTGTCATTGTACCCGGAGATCCAAATGCCATTCCACCAAGAGATGAACAAATGAACATTGCTATCAAGGCACTTGAATCCTCAAGAACTTCTACACTATGAAGGAGATGAGCTTGCAATGGAATATATCCTCCTAGGATTACCAAACCTAATTCTTCGTAGTGTTGATGCTCAAAAACTGCAAAGAAAATGTGGGATCATATTCGTCTTCTTATGGAAGGATCAGACTCAATCGGAAGATTTGGAATCCAAAATTTACTTGGCTTATGAAACTTCATGATTGAACCCGAGAGACACTCGAGTCCTATCATCACCATTTTCGACATCATCAATGATTTGGATAAACACAACATCCACATGCCAAGAATTGCTGTGAATACTAAGTTCCTAAGTAGTCTTGGTCCTGAATGGGAGAAGTATGTCATTTTTCTCCGCAAGTTCAAAAACATGCATCAGTATACCTACGGATTGTTGTACGATTACTTGAAGCCTCATGAAAAGGAAGTTGATAGGGAAAGGATTCTCCGTGCTCAAATTGCTCCACCCACACATCCGAAAAATCAACAACTTGCCTTATATGCTCAACAAAATTATTCTCCTCAACCAAAGAACTCAACCAACTGCTTCAAACCCACCAAATGATCAATCACAACAATCTCAACAAAATCAATTGGTTCCTTACAACAACAATGATCAAGCACTTCATAATGAGGAATCCGATCCGCTCGAAGCATTGCAACAAGGATTTGCTATGATTGCTAATGCCTTTAGCCGTTATACCAACAAATCCAACAACCGTATTCGTTCCTCATCTAATACAAGGAATCAAGCGGTTGTAAACAATGGACGAGTTGAAGTTCAGAATCGTGGTTATGGTCGACCGATGGGCGGTGGTCAAGGGTTTAATGCTGTGGGTAGGAATAACAACAGAGCTCAAGTGGTGGAAGAGGAAATGCTCAAAGAATGGGTTGAATGGTCTTCGATGCTACAACTGCAATGAGAAGGGACACTGGCTAATGCATGCCCAAAGCCAAGGACTAAGGGCAAGGCTTATTTCAAAGAGGCTCTTCTTTGGCTCTTAAGGATGAAGTCGGAACTCTCACGCACAAAGAACGAGCTTTATGGCAAATGCTGACTCGGATGATGATATGGAGGACTTGCGTGCCAATGCACTGTTATGTTGATGGCTAATATGCAGGCGTTACACCTGAGTGACACAGGCCCAGTGTATGACACTGATGGCTTGTCTCAGGTACCCGAACAAACCATATTTATCTCTCATCTCATATCTCCGCCAACATCCTGCATCCCAGGCTCGAATGTTCAAAATGATCCATCCACATCTCATTCCGACGATTTTCAACTAGACCCCGTAGTTATATTTGACGATCAAGATGACCAACCGGTTTCCCTTGATAATCAAATTGACTCCTGGTTATACTTAAGGATCTCAGAATGATCATGTTGAGACTCACGTTGAACACCAACTTTTGCCTCATCCGCATTTTGCTCGCTTAATACAAGACCAACAAACCATAGTGGAGAAATGTCATGCCATTAATCATGACTTGAAATGCAAAAATGCACTGTTAACCAAGGATTTTGAATGTTTACAAAAGCAACTCAACTTTTTCAAAACTCAAGAAAACGTGAAAACGGTTTTGAAGCAGCCTTTGCCAAATCTTATCAAAACGAAAAATATTTAGAAAGACAGATGCGTGATCTAGCCGCCTCAAAGAATGCTTTGTTGTCTGAAATAGAACAACTGAAACATGAACATAAAAAGCAAATTAACGCCTCACCTTGGAAAATCAAAAAGCTAAGGCTGAGCTGTTAACTTGTCAAAACAGCTTCTATGCATACAAAAATCATTCAACGAAACGAATAGATGATCATCTTGAAGAAATCATCGGCTTGCAAAACAAACTTAAAGAGTTTAAAACTGTTGTTTACAAACATGGCGAGTCGGTCACAACCATTGAAAAGTTTACTTTAAAACCCAATCCAAATGGATATGGACCGAATCTTGCTGACAACAAACCTAAGCTTTCAACCAAAGCATTCAAACCAAATCCTGAAGTTTCCAGCAGTAATATAAAGTTGATAATTCTGTTATGAATGTTGTTGAATATCATCGTCAAGAGGAATTAGATGCATAAGACGAGAGTCGATCAAAATTAGAAAAAGTTGTTTACAACAAACCTTTTAACTATTCAAAAGCGGTCACTTTCGTCACACCAACGGATTCTTCTAACACACCAAAAGTTATCATCAAAACACCAGAGTCTTCTAATGTTAATCCCCAACGTGATTATGCACAAATTTATGGTCCTTTACCTTCCATCGTGAAGTAAATTCAAAACCCGAAAATCGAAAAATTCTTAGATATTTTGACATCTTCATGGCTGACCTCAAAATTTTACAACATGAGATAGAATATCGCTCTGAAATCAAAATTGATCATTTTCAATCGCCTCTAGGGCGAGAACAAAGAGACATTTTTCAGAAAAATCTTTTACCTAATGTTAAAATTTGAAAAATTATGAATTAGCCTGGGAAAAGGATTTTCATAAGGAACTTGGAGTGATGAAGGTCGTTTTAGAAAAAGTAAAACATCTATTTCTAACACTAAACGTAAAATGAAACTGTTGAGAAAAGATGTTGATCGACTCTTGGAAGATGTCATCTGTGCCGATGTCCATAATGTTGTGTTAAAGAATTCTTTGTCATATGCATTTGATCATACCTCTCTGCTGATATCGTTGAATTGATAAATGTTGAGAACACTGATAATGTGCTTCAGATCGAGTCCTTAAAGTTGAAAACAAACGATTGTCAAACGAACTTTCAAATGCAATTCGTCTTCTTAATTGGTGTCAAAAAGATATTCACGATCAACAAATTGCTTTTCAACACAAAATCCCCAGCTATGCATGCAAAATCTTCGATCCTAAATTTGAGCAACTGGATGATCAAAACGTCTTTTAAGTGTCAAATCTCAAAATATGAACAAGAACTTTTAAAAGTCAAAAAAGGAATATGGTGTCATATTTGATTTACTCAAAAAGACTCGTGATGAAGCATCAAATGAACTTGATCATTATCTTGCACACACTAAAGAAGTTATGCATTTTGCCGGAAATGTTCGTCTCGAAAATCAAGATCTGAATCACACTATCATCAAGTTAAGAGAAATGTTAGGAAAGTATGAACAACTTCCGCCAACCATCATTAAGAGATTAGCCCCAGAACACTTAGTACTCATGCACCTAGAATCCCTACCGCCAAATCACAAGATGCTAACGCGGCTTCCTTCTACTTGAAACAGAATAGTTGCATCTTTTCCAAATGTCCGCACTTCACGTGCCTAGAGCACTAAATCGAAGAATAGGAAGTTGCGACCTAAGAAAAGATCAATCAAGAATGCTAAAGTAGAAGAACACCCTAGGACTATGAATAAGACTCACGCTGCTCCACTATAGATATTATGCGTCCGCAAATGTAATAGAAATAGTGATGTAACAAATGCTAAACCGTAAGTACTTTTGATATTCACCGATGCACCTTGTGATATTTGTCGTAAAAGTATGAATTATTGTCATGATAAATGTGTTGCTAAAGCTATCATCTCTCGTTTAAGGAATCCTAAGAACCGAATACCTCTAGGCCCACTAATCTTTCTAAGTCTGTGCTTGGTAGACCGCCATCTTTAGATTCTAAGAAACGCATTGCTGTCCCTCTAGCTCCATTTTCACCTCCTAAGAATGTAGTACCACCTAGTGCATTCACTAAGACTAAAGCAAAGAGTAGTTATAGATGGCGGAAATGGATATATAACACACTAGGATTTAAGTGGATACCTAAAGCTATTGATGTGTGTATATCTACTATAATTGCTACGGAACCCTCTAACATTTCGGGTTCCAAATCTACTTCTATTCCATCTCGTGTCGCCTGTGTAATGCGGTGATACTGATCATCCTTTGGATTATTGATAGCGGATGTTCCCGACACATGACAGGCAATCTTAAACTGTTATCAAACTTTATTGCAAAGTTCATTGGCACCGCCGGTTCGAATGATCACTTCGCAGCTATCATGGGCTATGGAGACTATGTCAATGGGAACATCGAAATTAGCGGGGTTTACTATGCGGAAGGCCTCGGTCATAATCTTTCAAGAGGTCAGTTTTGTGATGGAGATTTGGAGGTTGCTTTCCGGAGAAAACTTGTTTCATTCGTGATCTACAAGGAAATGACCTTATGTCTCGATCGCGTAATTCTAGTCTCTACACTATCTCTATGAAAGACATGGTTGCTTCATCTCCCATATGTTTACTTTCAAAGGCAACATCAACAAAATCCACGGCTATGGCACCGCTGTCTCTCACATCTAAACTTTCAAACCATCACCAACCTTGCTCGACACAAACTAGTTGAAGGACTCCCACGGTTTCGGTATTCTAAAGATCACCTTTGCTCAGCTTGTGAACAAGGCAAAAGCACTCGTGCTCATTTTCCTTCAAAGGTGGAACACGTCTCAAAGATGTGCTTCATCTTCTACACATGGATTTGTGTGGCCCGATGCGCGTGCAAACGATCAATGGCAAACGCTACATCTTAGTAATTGTTGATGACTATTCACGCTGGACTTGGGTCTACTTTCTTCAAGCAAAGACCAAGCTCCACAGATGATCGTCACCTTTCTCACGAAAATACAAGTTCAGCTTTAAACACCGCTCGACTAATCAATCAGATAAAGGCACTGAATATGTTAATCAAACTCTTCGTGAATTCTATGAGAAAGTGGGAATTCAGATCGACATCTATTGCACGCATACCGAACAAAACGGAGTTGTCGAAAGACGAAACCAACGCTAGTGGAAGCCGCAAGAACAATGTTAATCAATGCTAAACTTCCAGATTACTTATGGGCGTGTCGTATCATCCGCATGCTATACTCAAAACCGCTCTATGATTACAAAACGCCACAACAAAACACCTTTCGAGCTCGTCCATAGCAGAAAACCGAATCTAAAACACTTTCATGTATTTGGATCTCTTTGCTATCCGAATAATGATCGTGATGACTTTGGAAAGCTCAAAGCCAAAGTCGACATTGAGTCTTTATCGGATACCGTGATAATTCCAAAGGTTTCCGAACCGAATCGTCGCATACAAAAATGTGATGGAAACGATTCATGCTCATTTCGATGAACTTACGGAAATGGCTTCGAGTATAATTAGAACCCGTCACAACCGCTTAAACTTCCCCAAACCCCATCATCACCGAACAAAGCCCCGGCTTACTCGTCAACAAATGGAAAGGTTATTTGCTCCTCGCTGACGATATTGATGAACGTGCTCCGTGTATCCGCTGCTTCATTGCCGCATCAACCCGATAATACTCTTTTACCCGATACACTGCTACAACAACTATTTGAAGATGCACCTACACCGCTTGACTCCACCACAACAGCTTGAACAAACCGCTTCCAACAATGATGAACCGCTGATGATATTCTCAATGTAGTACCCCACCGCAGATTTTGATCCAAATGCTTCAACCCGCTTGCTAATGAGGCCGCACTGATGTCGCTGAATCTTCAACAAACCATTTGAATCCTCGACCGCACAATGTATATCAACATCAAGCCTCCACACATAGATGGACTAAAGACCATCCTCTGGAAAACATTATTGGCAACCCGAATCAACCAATCGTTACGAGACAACGCCTTCACACAGACGGTGAACATTGCATTTATGCACTCACCGTCTGCCAATCTGAACCTAAAAACATCAAAGACGCAATGACAAAAGACAACCGGATTGAATCCATGCAAGAAGAACTCAACCAATTCAAACGCCTTGAAGTATGGGAACTGGTTGAAAGACCAACAGGAGTCTACGTCATTGGTCTCAAATGGATTTGGAAAACAAATTGATGTGAAGGAAATGTTATCGAAATAAGTCACGCCCGTGGCTAAGGGTTATCGTAGGAAGAGGGTATTGACTTTGAAGAATCTTTTGCTCCGCTGCTCGCCTTGAGGTCGTTCGGATATTTCTAGCATTCGGCTCATATGAATATGACGGTCTATCGATGGATGTCAAAACCTGCTTCTCAATGGACAACTTAAAGAAACGGTTTATGTCACCAACCGATGGATTCGCTGATCCCGAAGTTTCAATCACGCCTACAAACCTAACAAAGCTCAGATGGTCTCAAACAAGCTCCTGCATGGTATGCGATAAGCTATCATCTATCCTCATTGCTAATAATTTCACCAAAGGTTCGGTTGACCCAACTCTTTTTATACAATATCACGGGCACATATCTTAATTGTTCAAATTTACGTGGATGACATCATTTTTGGGTCTACACATAAAAGTTTTCAATCGCTTTTGCAAAACTAATGAAGAAAAATTTTGAAATGTCCATGATGGGTGAACTCACGTTCTTTCTAGGACTACAAGTTCATCAATCACCCCGTGGTATTTTCTTGAGTCACTCCAAATATGCCCTTGAATTGTTAAACAAATTTGGAATGAAAACCTGAGACACCTATGCCACACCAATGGCTCATACCAAGAAGCTAGACGCCGATTTACATGGGAAATTGGTGGACCCTACAAAATACCGTAGTATTATTGGGTCTCTCATGTATCTAACAACCTAGCGCACTGATATTGTCTTTGCCGCTTTATCTATGCTCCCGCTATCGGGCGACCAATCAAACCCACCTCTCTGAGGATAAAAGAATCCTCCTATACATCAAGGGAACCATTAACTTGGGGATCCGTATCCGAAGGATTCTGGTTTTGAACTAATCGCTTTTCAGACGCTGACCACGCAGGATGCTTAGACTCACGGAAAAGCACTTCGGGAGCTTTACAATTTCTTGGTGATAAACTGGTGTCATGGCAATCGAAGAAGCAGGATTGTACATCACGCCATCAAACGAAGAATATGAATAGCCATGTCCGCGTTTTGTGCTCAAGTCATCTGGATGAGAACACAACTCAAAGACTATGGTTACGTATTTGACGTAATCCCATGTATCGCGACAATCGGAGTGCCATTGCGATCTCGCAACTCAGTTCCAAACTCAAATCAAAGCACATCGATCTTCGATATCATTTCATCAAGGATCACGTGGAATAGGGTAATGTTGAATTATATTTTGTGGGTACAGAATACCAATTGGCGATCTTCTCACCAAAGCCTTGCCTCCCGCTAGGTTTAATGAGTTGGTCCACCGGATTGGTATGAGGTGTTTGACTCAAGAGGAATTGATGACCTCCTAAAACAGCCTTTTAAAAACGTCAAACACCAAAATATCTTTTGTAAATAATTTTTCAAAAACAAAATACAAAAGTATAAAATCCGATAAAACAACAAAAATATTCTTCTATCTATTTTCTTTCAACATTGCAAGTAAGTTTCTTCCGTCAACACTATAATCTTTCAAAATTCAAGATTTTTCGATCAAGTGTTGAGGGGAGAAATCAAAACTTTAACTGCTTCAAAACATCCTGTACTTGCATGTTATCATATCTCTTGTTTCTTTTAACAAATGGTGGTAAATTTTCCGGTACAATGACACTCCTCGGACTAAATTTATAACCTTTCATTATTTTCTCAAGTCAAGGGGAGTGTCGTCAAGTTTCTTTCCTAAAATCTTTGTTTGGTAACCAAAATGGAAGTTAAATGGCTTTGTATGAAAAGGGAAAAGGTGGAGGGACCAAAACTGTCAAAATGTTAAAGTTATTTTAATAAAACACCTCCCCTAACTTATTCACTTCTCATTTATTACTCTCAACCATATACATCTACGCCTAAGATTCATTCAAGTTATCCGTTGTTTGATCATCAATTTGTAAGTTTTTAACGATCTAAACATGATTTTAAGCCAAGGTTTTTAATTTCATACAAATCCAACGGCTAAAAATTGTTTTACGCTGCGTGATTGTGTGTTCTACGCATAAGCGTATGAACACACAATCATTGTGTGTGTGTTTGTGGTTAAATGGATAGTGTCAAACATTTCTATACATCATGTACCATTTTAACCATTAAAACCCACCCATAATCACTTATTAATGATTTTTGAAAATTAGGGTTTATGAGTCGAATTGGGTTTTTCCAAATGTGAAGTGTTTTGGTCAAAAAGATTGTTGGGTTATGTTCTTGTGATGTTGAATTGATGATATCCTTGCTCAAAACCACCCTAAAACTCTAAATAATTAATAATTTGGAATTAGGGTTTAAAGTTCTATGGTTTGGGTATTTTTGATTCATCATGAACTAGATGTTAATACTTGGTCTAAAGACTCTAACAACACTCTTGAACTACCGTAAAAGTTTTGTGCAAATCCTATGGCTAGAAATGATACGCATAAATCTTAACCCTTAGGGTTTTGACCTACGCGTATGACTTTCTACGCGTAAACTTAATTACAATGAATGATTCATGCCATGATTTGTTGATAAAATGATGTTTTGTGTTAACTTTGATGATTTGATGAACTTATTTCGTGCTTTGCTACGCGTAATATTCGTAATCAAGGTCATTTGCAACTCACGCGATAAGGATTACCCTACTCGTAGTCAAGTTACGCGTAAGAATAATTCTACGCATAACCATTACGCGTAAGGTTCTACAATGGGACTACGCGTATCCTCGTGAAGGATATGCGTGAACAAAGACCTCTACGCGCATAAGGTCTACTCTTACGAGTAAGCCTTACGCGTAAGGTATAAATACGCCTACGCGTAAGCTCTACGCATAAGGTCCCCTTTTCCTACGCTGCAACATTTCTTACGCCGTAGTTAGATCCTACGCCAGAAGCTTTCGCTACGCGATATCATCATCGCCACGCTTAACTTTGCCTAAACTACGCTTAAGCCTGGATTGACCTTCATAATGAATTGTTACGTGTACAAACTTGTAAATAAACTAATCATAACGTCACTAATCCAATAATGTCACTAATAAACTTAATCGTTTGATATGTTGTGAACAATAAGTGATAACATAAACTTTAAAACTTAAAGTTAACTAACTCACTAAAAACATTTCACGACGACATTGGACTATTGAACAAACAAGTGACTTAGGACTCGTAACAATCATTGACACAGTACATTCAATAACTAGACAATAAGACCTTCTATTGACTAACACTATGTCTTTCGATATGTTGGTTCTTTTGGCTAATGTTATTTCGTGATCACGACATGGTCAACAAATGAATGTGGATGCATCAGAAGTTCTTACAATTGCCGATATCTTTCCAGAGGGTTATCCGAGAAAGATTGGAAAGAACAACCTTAGGGTTGACTTTGATACCCTCACTTGCTCGTAATCTTCTTGCTGATTGCGCGGGATATTCTCGGAATCATCCCTACCGTAACATGCTCTCACACTCGCCACAGCCAGAGGTCTACATTCAACAATTCCGATTCTATGCGAGGGATCATCGGTCAAAGTGCAGTGAATGTGACACTTAATCACAAACAAGTCACTATCACTCCCCGCCGACTTACGGGTCGTTCTCATCATTCCCGACATCGCCCAACCGACTTCTTTATACCCCTACTGAAGAGACAATTCCGAAATTCTTGATAGATATTGGTTATGATGAAGCTTCAGAATCATTACTAAGCACTCTCACGTGGAGCTGAAGTATATTCCTCAACCATGGAGAACACTCTACATGATCATCACCAAATCGGTCTCGAGGTCGTCGCGGATAAAGGGCTATGAGCATCCCTAGCTCATGGAACTACAAATTTTCTGGTCGTTGATCAACAAGAAGGACATTGAAATCAAGCACTGATATGGGAGGACATGATGGTATTTCACAAGAAGCTTGGCTCCAAGATTCCCTATGTCGGATACACCAAACTGTTGATCCAGAGAGCACTTGGACTTCATCCTGACATCCCCATGAGGCTCAATGACCCAGATAATCACGACATATTGATTGAACCCATACTATCTGCCGAATCAAAGAATCGTCAACAAAGAAAGAGGGTTCGGTTTTACCTGATCACCTTCTAACCACCGAAATCAAAAAGCTTGAAACATATAAAAGGTATCGTTTAGCCGTAAAAGAAGGCAAAGTTGGTCATCTTGATGAAAATCTTCCGTACACCTACCGGAGGACCGTAAGAGGCAGTGTGGAAGTGTTACAAGTACGATTTTATAGGAAGCTTCCCAAAAGGAATCCTCCTCGAAAAGGATTGTTCCCTGAAGGAAGTGAACCTATTCCCACATCCAACCGCAAAGAAAGCTTGTGGACGAAGCTCGAAGGTATCGATACGATGAAGAGATTACCTACTCTCGACCAGAACCGAATAACACCTCCTTCAGCCAGCCTAAACCTCCAAGTCCACCAAATTGACAAAGGAAAAGGAAAGACTCTGACTTGTACCGTGATGATGAAAGCTCGATCAAGAAGAAGAGCAACCGATATATCATACAGAAAGAAGTTTAATATCGTTAGACACCTTCACAAAGCTGAAGAATTTGCTAAAGACCAAATGGGTGGTCCCGAGGATCAAGTGGTGCCGCCCACTCAACCATCTCCTCGATGCGGTTAATCAACCCGATAAGGAGTCGCGTGCCACCACTCTTACGCAACAACAAAAGCTTGTGGAGGATACTATCGAATATGAGTTCGAGGAACCGAAACCGAGAAGTCCAAAAAGATCAAGATGTTGATTATGATACGCTTCTTCTAGATAGTCCCCGCGATCAAAGGAAGAAACCTCGAACCTCCAAGGATCCAAAGTCTCCTCATATCTCTTCATCATCGATTCGCCTTCTCACTCCTCACAACCACCATCAAAGAAGTCAACCAAATCATCATCCAAATCCGTGAAGAAACCATCTAAATCTTGGATTTCTAAAGCTCATGAACGGATTACCAAAGTCGCCAAACAAGTCGAAAGAAAAACGCTCAACAAAAGCTAAATTTCTTTGCCGATCACATACAAAGATATGTATGACGAGCATGAAAAGATAAAAGGAGAAAGGAAGTTTGTTCAGAAATTCATGAAAAATCACCGTCAAGAGGAACTGAACGAAATGATCAAGGCTACACCTAAAAGTACCTTCTGGAGTACGCTCCTAAAGTCACAAAGGAGTTGTTCACCAAACAACTTTATCCAAATCTTATGCGAGACGCCAAGCAAACTATTCGATCAACGCCATTAATCGTCACAATCAATCCAACCGATCCGATAGTTTTCTCGGATAATGAATTGGTGGCCAAGCTTGTCACACAAATGTCCGCACGATCCGACATTTACTCGATGAAGGAAAGTGTTTCAAGCATTGCCGGACTACCAACTTCAAGAAGCTTGTAGATTTGAAGCTGAAAAGTCTAAACGCCCTAGAGACGATGAAGACAAGGATAAGGATAAAGACTCGCACCTAAACGCCGGGGCGCCTCGTGAATCTTCTTTGATGCAACCTCCTCCACAACGGGCTCCTCGCTCAAAAAAATCTCCTCCTCGCTCTTCTAACGAAAACCTCGTGATCGATTCCGAAGTTACCACCCCACTTAAAAACCGATGATCACTATGAGTATACGGGTGGTGACGATGAAGAGGTCCTTGAGCCCCTACAACAACCCACCTCTCCCAAACAAGTTCGAAACCGAATCATCATCTAGGCCTTCAAAAAGAAGAAGAAGAAGACGCTCAAACCGACGTCGATCATGGCTAGATGACGATAAAACTAAGGAATTTGAATGGTTTTCTAATCTTGTTAACAACACTCCCTACCCCGAAGAAGGTCAATTTGTAGACGGTTCTACATTGGAGCATGCAAAATTCTGCAAGAAAAGTTCCATGTGAAGAAAATGACGAAATCTGAGTGAAGCTGGTTTAATCAAGAATGAAGCTTTTCAACTTCTAAAAGACAACTCTGAAAGTGCCCTCGAGGTCGAATATCACCTTGAAAACATTGCTCGAGCTATGTCTAACAACATGGATTGGCTCAACCCGAAAGCAAACATTGACTTCACACAAAGGAACAACCCTCCATACTACATCGATTGGACCAAACCTCTACCAACACTTGGACAACCAGTTGAACCAAGGATTCCTTTCAGATACTTCTTCAACAAAGACCTGGATTTTCTTCTACACGGTGACGATGATTCAAGAAAATATGCTACGCCGTTGACACTTCCATTCCCAAATACTGCTACTCAAACCGCATAGCCATTGAGGAACGTGCCAATCACTTGTTCTCCAACACGTGGAGGCATACGCCGAGATGCATTGTATGGGATTCATCATCGCCGTAACGCCACTAATCTACTATAGAAGCCGCCAGTTCGAAGTCTCAACATGCCGTGCATAGTTCTAAAGATATCGTTGCCATCATACACCTTGACCTTTCGTCTAAGTGGGACTACACATTCCTAAAGAAGATCGTAGTCAAACGACAAGATGAACGGACTATGCTTTCTCTCGAGGTCGACTTTGAGAATTTGTCTCTCAATGACATCGAAGACATGTACCTTGCCAAGGTACAAGGTCGCATGAGACAATTCTCAATCAAGTAGCAACGCTGAATTTATCAAGTCACTTCTCATCTTCATAAGACGATTGTCATCAAGGAACGTAGAAGATCTCCACCGGCCGTTGAATCTTATCGACGCTGCGGTTAACTTCACTCCTCCAAAGCTTGATCTTCCCGATATCAACCGCCTATCTCAATATACACTCATCAAAGAAACCTTTCGGCGTTGTTTACCGTGAGTGAACTTCAAAGAAATCGCTAATGGCGTAGCAACTCCACAAGTTCGGGATCATACCTTGAAGCCGGTTAGGATGGATTGGCATACTGTGTGAAGGATATACGCCTGAAAATTGGGTCTCCTAAGGGCTACCGAATTCTCGTGAAAGGAGGGATGTGAGACGGATCATCACAATGATTGATGAACGGTTGTTTCAAGGGATCGCCGCACGCATTGGAGAGTTATGTCTGGTCGCACCCGTGATTAACATAACCGATTTCAACGCCTGGCACAAACCTCGGGAACATCATCGCACTTCCCTACCCCTTGAATTGCTTCCTTCATATAATTTTGATGTTTGATTGTTATGTCCATGGCTTGTGCACACATTACAAAGTACAACCCGATTTGTAAATAAAGGACCCCGTGGTACGCTCAGCCACAATCCTTAGAAAAGGAGCTAAAGCTTCTTACTTTTGAGTAAAACCTATCAAACCTTTAACTTTTCAAGGTTTTGCTCAAAAGAACAAGTACTTCCCCTTATGATTTTCAAAACCTCAACCGCTTATATCACTTGTTGAGGGGGAGTATTTGAAACTTTGTTCACAAATTGTTCACAGTGGTCATTCTTCCCGCAACACTCTAAATGGTCATATTTATTCTCAAACGTTTCAAAAATAACACTTTAATATGCCATTTTGAGGGGGAGAAAATATGTGATAAGAAATATGTTGTGTAAAATGCAAATGAATCTGTGCTTCGTGACTTAACCAACTAATTGACGATGCTTAATCCGTTAGTAACTCGAAATGACTTGTCCTGGATGGGTAATAATTTCAAGCTAGTTCGCTAGTGATGTAAACGCGGTTCTCGAAAGGACTTGTCCGAGTAGAATGTACCATTCGAGAAACTCTTGATAAACATGAACTCTGACGGTTTGACGACCTTTCGAGGATTGTCTACACCTTCAAGGTAGTTATTAGAGCTAGTTGTCACCTAAAAGTCCGACAATGCAACTCTTTAACTATGCCACGAACCGTCTCGCGGGGAATGTCTATCTTGAGTTAATCAATTCAAAAGTGCAGCGCTGGCTTTTTCCTCACTGTGCATTTTAACTATTAAAACTATTAAGCACATGTGAGGGGAGTATTTATGCAAAATCTTATCTCAACAAAGGATACTAAAATGTTTTTCATTCATAAACACCTTTGGAGAGATTTTTCATATCACTGGTTTTATGGCAACATAGGTTAGTCATGGAGTTATAAGGTGACTAAGGTTAGGAATAACCGCCCTATGATCCGCCAGAGTCGATGGATCTACCCAAAGACACCACAAATAGTTAGTATTTAGAAGTCCTTAGGTATGATTGTAAAAAGGAGAAATGAGAATCGGAGAAAGAAGGAGTTGAAGAATTAAAAAGAAATGCAAAGAAAAGGGTGAAAAGAAATAGCCCTCCGTGATTATTCAACTTAGAGCGCATAATCCCCGGTTCAATTCATATGCTACTGGTTGTCACTTAGTGACGCCGGTATTGAAGATTAAAAGTCGCCATGGACCCAAAGGACGCATGCACTAAACCTTCTTATCCACTCAAGTTTCTCTCAAACGAAGCTTGTTTCATTCTCACAGGGAACCCTACGTAAACTATCGGCTTTCTCTTAGAGATTGCCGGTATTGAAGAAGGAGACCCTCTCCCTAGTCTCCGCTCCAGAAAACCAAAACGCACTATTGAGTCTAGAGCCACGAGATTCATCAAAAGATCTCTTAGGTACACTTGACATTTAATCACTTGATGATCAACAATAAGGTTATTAGTGGTTCATATCGAGTCCTTCACGAGTCTTAGCAATCTGTCGAGAACATTTATGAGAGGTTCACATTTGTGATCCTCGCGAATGAATGGAAACTCCCGCCAGGGTCAACATTAAACAGCCTCGACACGGCAGGTCGCCGGCAACTCCCCGTGGATTGGCTTAGTGGTCTCAAACGGTCTACATGCCAGAGGTGATGCTTCGGTGTACCTCGCCCGAACGACTCATCTGAATCGTGGGGTGTACCCGTTTTTATGCGTACATCGTGTTATCTCACTTGTGGGACTCCGATTCAGAACGCCTTTGTAAGAATTAGAGTTGTGTTTTCACACTATGCCGTTAACACTCTCGAAGTTCAAACTTGTAAGTGCCGGAATCCGCTTATTACTAACCGCTTAAATGTTTTCTTCTTATGGAAGCTCTGGAGCGGAATGATCGTGCAGATTCTTCTCATGCTCACGCCAACATCATCACTAATGGAAGTTCTATCCAAAAGCAACACAAATGGTCGAATGATTCTTCGTCAATACAGAATCTACAAAGTTAAAGACTTAAAGAACTCCATCAAGATCTGAATTCCAAACGCCAAAGCGTGTGAGCATGTTGAAGAACGACGTGAGACACTGTCAGAAGCGAAGCGCACTGAGGCGCAGACTTGATGCACACAACAACATACTATCACTTTCACCACAAAGAACAATGATCAAAGAACAAAGTTAATGATGACGCCAAAGCATAACCGCTCAAAATAAACTATCTCTATACCTACTGGGAGATTGTTTAAATCAAGGCAATTCTTCTCACAAGAAAGAAGAATGTCAGAAGGCGTCAAAGCTACTATTACATCAACGCCTTCACCGTTTTTCATCACCAACACTTGAGTGTTTGTTACTCATATGTAATAACACTTGAGGGGGAGATTGTTGGAATCACTCCTAAACCTTATTCAAGTGTTAGTTACTCATATGTAATAGTTAGCTTATTATGGCCTTTATGTTTGTAATTAGCCTTAGGCTTATGTAGAAGGCCCATAAGCCTAGGCCTAGCCCAATAAGGAAAGGAAGGGAACTAGGAGTGTTGCCCTAGCTTCCCTCCTATAAATACCCCTTGTAAACCTTCATTTGAAGGTTGGTTGTTCAAGTTATTCCTTTCACATATGCTCTACGCATAACCGTGTTCACTATATCGTGTGTGTGTGTTTGGTATCTTGTTCAATCGCCTCTCTATCTCTTATATAAGCTTGTGTGGTAAAACTAGTGACCTAACATGCTCAAAGTTGAGGGACTGATTTTGACAATTCTTCAAACTTGATCATTTCTTTCAAAAATCATCCTCAGCATGAAAATCTTCACAAATGCACAATTCTGATCTTTCGGCTCAGCTCTAGCACTCTTTATCTCTCGTGCTCGGGTTTTTGTCTGATTTGGTTATCTTTTGCGTGTTTTGACATATCCGTACCTGCACATGCACAAACTCAAGAAAACAACAAATATTAGCAATAAACGGCTCTTTCTTGGTTATTTTGGGTCTGATTTGATAAAGAAATGATATGTGTTTTAGCACATATCATGTAGCTAGACTCGAAGTCGTGCTCCTACGTACCTATGTAAGTAAGTTTGTCCTCAAGAATGTCATAGGGATCAAACTTATCTGTTATCTTCCTATTGGTACGCTTAGTTCGGTATGCCTTTTCAAAGTTTTCTCCATCGGGATCATAGATTGTCATCCTAATGTGCCATTCTCCATTTCCATCACTAGGTGGTCTATCCCAACTCCAATTATGCTTCGGCTTCTCACTCTCAACTTTTCACTTATTCATGTTAAGATTAATGGGAAAGGTTCCTAGGAACTCGGTCATCTTCCTAAACACTAAGGTATCCTCGAACGGGTTCACTTCAATGTCCCTAGCTAATTGTTGTTCATGGAAAGTTGGGTTACTTATAAAGGTCTCTTCTAGATAGAAAGGTCATTGAGGACCTATACAATCTCCATTAGTCCAAGGTCCATATCTAGATGATTTTCTATCCAACATGATCTCAAAGGGTATTTCTTCCTCTTTGTAGTAGATATGCTTCTTCACATCGTAGATTGACTTAGCACTCCATTCTCCTACCACTATCTTAGACATCTTACAATCGATTATGGCACTAGGGATAGCTAAGAATACTCTTCTTACTAACAATGGGCATGTCGGGTCTTTATTCATGTCTAGCACATGGAAATCACGCCAAAGTTAATCGACCTCAGGCACTACCATGTCCTTAATTTACCTCCTACCGATATGCAATACTCATCCCTCTAAACCTAAGATGGTTTTCGTTGGCTCTATCTTACCTAGGTTAAGGCTTCTATGGAGGGACAACGAAGAAGATGATGCTTGATCCTAAGTCGACTAATGTGTCGAAAGATTTGGAATTTCCAAGTCTATACGGAAGAATGAATAGCCCGGATCATTTAACTTTAGGTAACTTTTTGCACAAATGCGGACCCATTTCTCCTAATTTCAGTTCTTGCTCATATTTTTCTTTTAAAGCATTATAATAAGGCGCATGAGTCAAGACTTCAAGAACCGGTTTTTCTTGGTGGAGCTCCTTATACTCTTCTTCTAGATTAGGTTTGGGTTATTGGTTGATGTGTTTCTCAAGATTTGGATGGACCATTGGTTCGGGTCCTTGATATCTCATGAAGGATCGATTTGAACCTGTATTGATGGCGTTGACTGAGTGGACTTTTGGGTGTGAAGGGCATGGATATACACACTCCCATGGTGAGCAAGAACATCAAGTCAATGAAATCGAATTCACTTTTGGGTTCTTTATTGTGTCACTTGAGAGTGCTCCAATTTCCCGGTCATTGAATGCTTTTAAGAGGGCGTCGAGCTTGGTTGTCATCTCACTTTGTCGTTGCTTGAAATCGGCTTCAAGCCTAATCAATCGAGCTTCTTGAGATGACATGAACTTAGACACCATTTCCTCTAGACTAGTGGAATTCCCGTTGTTTGGAGGGTTGTTGTAGGACCTATTGGGTGGACTAGATGAATTTTGGGGAGGGTTTGAGTTTTAGCTCCACTTAAGGTTAGGGTGATTTCTCCAAGAAGGGTTGTAGGAATTTCCTAAGTTGTTTGTGGGCTTGAAGTGTACCACTTCTATCCTGCTCTGTCGGTACGCTTGGAGGCGTAGTCCGTAAAAGCTTATTCATGGAGTCTTGTGCAATCACGAGTGTCATGGGGACCACTACATAATTCACAAGGTAGAGTGATTTTGTTCACTTGGTGTGAAGACTTAGGATTCTCGTAGGAGCTCATTAGGTATTTGACTTGATCTTCAAGTTCGAATCCCTGCGATTGGAAGTTTGTGAGTCAATGGGAGGCAAGGATATTGCCTTCGGTTTTGGGGCTCACGGGGTCATTCCAACTTTCGTTGTCATAGAGGACCCCACGATTCTTCCGCTGTAAGTTCACTAAGTCTGCCATCGTCCGCTTTGTCGATGGTTTGCCTAGTTGAGAAGTTGACATGATCGTAAAATATTTGAACTTGAAGCCAAAGATCGATGCCGTGATGAGGGACTTTATGGAGTAAGTCCTTGAATCTAGTCCATGCCTCGTAGAGAGTTTCGCCTTGACGTTGTTGGAACATCAAGATGTCATTCCTAAGTTTCGTATTTCTCCCCGGTGAGAAAAATTGGGCGAGGAAACGAGTGGTGAGATCATCCCAACTTGAGATGGATCCGGCGGGAAGTTAAAAATTGAGAAAAAATATTACTTGATAGGAATCAAGCAAGGAAACCTAAACGAGATAAAAATATAACTAGCTATTCTATTCCCCGACAGCGGTGCCAAAAACTTGATACGCGTACGAAGCGCGTTCGGGGTCAAGGAAACTTCCTTTTCTACGAGCAAGTTTTTCAATCTCCTAGGCAGTGAACCTAATCGGCGTGTTGTAGTATAGGGTAAGCCTCAGGGATTGATATCGTTCTCTAGGGGAATAGGAATGCTAGCAAGAAATGTATTACAAGAAGGTGGGGGTTGAGGATGATTCCTTTATATCTTTTTATAGGTTTTTTAGAAAGCTAAGGTAAATATCTAGGGGCAATTGGTTTGGGGGTGGTACTTCTACCGATTACTTCTAATTATCTAATTATCTATTACTACGGGTAGCTATGTCTATTTGATGTGTGCTCGTATGATGATTAAAAATATGTTTACCTAGATACTATTACTCTCTAGTTATCTTTTATTGGTTGATTGAATTGTCACACCTTATCTTAACGTGTTGTATTCCTAAGGTCGTAGGGTGTGCATATGCCCTAAATCTTCGAGGTTACCTTTGGGTTTACCCTTCGAAATCCACAAGTCCTTAAACTATTTCAATTATAAGCCTCACTTTCACAAAGAATACTCACGCATTAAACACAACGAATGATGCCTAGTTGCACTCCTAAGCCAATTACAATTAAGATAAGAAACAACCTAACAATAATCAATAACTAGGTTTCATAGATCTAAGCAAACACGCAAGAAATTTAGCTAGACATGGTAAACAAGCAAGCATACACACAATGAATTGGAGACATAATGATACTTTGGATTAAAATACTTAGCTCAATGTGCAAAATAGGGTTTGGGACCCTAAGATACTGTCTAAATCGGACTACAAACGTTTTAGGTTTTTTTCTCCAAAATTCTACCTACTTAAATGCAGAAAAATCGAATTCTATATATATATTTACACTTGCGACGACGTTACCTTTTGGATGGGATGCCGTTAGCTCGCCGTCATTAGGGTTTTCGTCTTGGCCAAGTCATCGATGGGACAGCGTCACCTTAGAGTTGTGACGCCGTCAATCTTCAGTTGGGACGCCGTGATTGGATCCGGGCGCTGCGAGATGAAGAAATTCTGGCGCCCCTTCTTCTTCTTCAAAGCCTGACGCCGTCAACTTATACGAACAAAAATTACACTGAGCCGTCTGGTGCATGTTTTGATCAAGTCTGTATAGAGGGACAACGTCGCCCTTTGATTGGGATGCCGTCAGGTTCAGTTTGAGCATCTTGAGTAGCTTCGATCTTGACTTTGCCATTTTCTTCATGTATTCACTCCTTTTCGTCCAAATGTGCTTCATTCCAGCATTTTGCTTCCAAGAGACCTAAAAAGTGAAAAGGAGCGAAATTAAGCAGTAACGGATATAGAAGTGGTCGATTAAGGGCTTAAATGACCCCTTAAAAGTGTACGTTTTAAATCCTTATCACTTTTATTTTTCACAAAAACAAAGAGTCAGAATTAGAAATTGGTTATCGAATTCCATTTTAAGAGAAAAATAATTGCAAATCAAGTATGACACACTTGATGTTATTTAGAGCTTGAAAATAAAATATTTAAACAAGGAAATTTCTAATCTTAAAAACCAACTTTCGAAACAAAAAAACAACTTGTTCTGATCTTGAAAAAGAAAACAAACTGTTGAAAGCTGATTTTTCAAATGAGAAGATTCACTTCTTGATGAAATTCTTGAGAAAAATGAAAAAATCAATAAATTGTAAATTTTGCTTGTTACAACAGGTCATTCAGCTCAAACAATCAATATGATAACTAATCAAACAAATTCGTATTTCCATACAACCTAAAAAACGGCTCTTGGTAACAAAACCCCTTGTGCACTCAAGACAACCCAGAAAGAACATAATGTTTTGTATAATGGAAAAGCTTTGTTAGATAAGCATGAACCCATCACTGTTCATTATTCTCATGAAATGTTAGAACTAATTGACGAGAGTAGATAAAAAATGAAACAAAAAAACCCAAAAATAAAACCAATTGATTACAAAAAACTTAAAAAATTTTCTAAAATTTTTATTGTTCCTCAAAAAGAAAAGACAAAGTTTTCCATCACGCCCAATGTTTCAAACAAAGAGTCAAAACCAGTTTCAAAACGAATTGTTGTCTCAAAATCATTTTCGAACATTGAACAAATGTGTTCACACAATCCATTTAACATAAGTGATGCAAGAAGATTTTTAGATGACGTTAAAACTAGAATTGTACAACTTCAAGAGGTTGTTAAATCCAAAACCAATATTAGTATTAACAACTGGTATTCAAGTTTTCAAGTTGAAATGAAAAAAAATTTTGAAACTGAAATTGCCACTTCGCTAAATAACATCAGTGCGAGGGTAATTCAATTTCAACAAGCATTTTTGAAAGAATCAGGTGACTTTGTCAAGGACCATAAATCCCTGGTAAAGAAAACTAATGAATGTTTTGAAAACATCAAAGTTTTGGAAAATTTATATGATTCTATCTTCAAAGATGTTATGACTACTGATATTATTTCCATTATCTTACAAACATATTCTGTTCAAGACCATGAAATACTCCAGTCTAAGACCTCCGCAATTGTTTCAAAATATAAAAAAGCTCTTGAAAAACTTGAAAAAGAAAATGTGTCCTATTTTAAACAGCTTGATCAAAAAATTGAGGAATGCAAGTATTGACAAAACATGCGGATAACCTTACCTGGGACATGAAAAGAGCAAAAATGATCTGTGTGACGTCAACAATTTAATTTGAAAAAGAAAAAAGCTATCTCGAAACCAAAGTTTTAGCTTTTGGCCTTTTTAAAGATAAGGTACCACTAATACAGTTTGCCTCCACATCTAAACCATATGGAACAAACAACATGAATTTAAACAAGAATTCTAAAGAGACTAGGAAAGCTGAAACCACTACTCTTGATAAAAAAATGTGAACCCTAATGCGTGTGCGTTAACTTCTACATGACTAGAAAGCACCTCTAGGAGCAGTATACTAAATCCTAGGAGCAATACAAGGAACAATAGAGTCTCGTATTGTTGGAATCACTCCTAAACTAGATTTCAAGTGTTAGTAATTAATATGTAATAGTTAGCTTAATTATGTCCTTTATGTTTGTTATTAAGCTTAGGCTTATGTAGAAGGCCCATAAGCCTAGGCCCAAGCCCATAAAGGAAAGGATGGGAACTTGGTGTGTTGTCCTAGTTCCCTCCTATAAA
Source organism: Chrysanthemum makinoi (assembly GCA_910596185.1). Lineage (NCBI taxonomy): Eukaryota > Viridiplantae > Streptophyta > Magnoliopsida > Asterales > Asteraceae > Chrysanthemum > Chrysanthemum makinoi. The sequence continues at coordinate 162,312,170 of OU343221.1, forward strand.
TACTCTTGTAAACCTTCTATTGAAGGTTGGTTGTTCAATTCACTCTTACACTTTACGCATAACCTTTCACATATTCATACGCATAGTGTTGTGTCTTGTTCATCCGATCATTCTCTTCTCTATTTCTTATATTGATGCTTGTGTTACTAATATGGGAACCTAACAATGGTATCAATCGCCAAATAGTTGGGTGAAAAGGTTTTGTTTTTGAAGTTAGTTTTTTGGTCTTACGCGTAAACGGTTTCTCACTTTGTCGCTTAAAAACTTATTTTTTACACTTTTTAATCCAAGATTCTTGTACTTTCAACGTTTTAGGTGTTAAAATTTCTATTTTTGGCAAAAAGTTTCAAACTTACGTGGATCATTGTTTTTTTTAAGCTTGGTTTTGAACGTGTATTAGTTTCTTCTCATAACTGTTTAGAAGTTTTGGATCATCAAGTTTCACACTTTTGTGTTATTTTGGTGATATTGAAGTTGTTTCATCACAAAAATCTGGTTTAGAAACATCATTGGCAAATCATTTTTGGTCAAGTTTTACGCATATCAAAACCCTAATTTTACGGCGTAACTTTCCTTGGATCGATCTTCAGTTTTCGTGGTTTTACTCAGTGTTTTCTTGCTTGGATAAGCCTGAAAACACTTCGACTTTGGATATCGTTTCCACTGTGATAGTGTAAAGGATTTTTGGGCAAAACCCTAATCTTACGCATAAGCTCAAACTTATGCGTAGAACTCTTTCCGCATAATATTTTTCTTACGCCTAAGCTCTGTCTTACGCATAAGCTAATCCTACGCTTAAGGTTTCTACACTTAACTTTCAGTTTACGCATAACTTTAGTGTTTCTCAATTCTTACGCGTAAGCTAATCCTACGCGTAAACATTACTGTTACGCGTAAGTTTGGTGTTTTTACGCTTAAGTATTTCTTTACCTACACTTGGTTTCTACGCCTAATGATACTTCATCAAAAACGTTTCATTCGACTACAAAGATCCATTTAACAACACAATTTTTCAACATGTCACAACCTCCATACTCTAGCTATTTTCCTTATACTTATAATCAACAACAACAACAACAACTAAGTCCACAACATCAACAATTTAATCAACAACAACAAATTTATCAACAACAATTTAATCAACAACATTATGCACAACAAGGAGCAACTCCACCTCAAATGGTTCAACCACCACCTAGTCTTCAAATACAACCTTACACAAACGTTTACAATCAACATCCATCAAGGAATACTATGAAGGAACCGACTTGGTTTGCAAAGATGTGTGAAGCTTTAAGTAGCCAACAATCAATTCATGAGGCATGATCACTTGTAGACCTCCATGCTCACTCTAGGAAACTACGATCAATGGTGATTGGTTCTTTACGTTTTGTGATCTAAAGAAGCCATGGAAATTTCTTAAAGAAGGTTATCTTGGAAGGTCCATTTTAGATGCCTATTGTTGTTACACCCGGAGATCCAAATGTTGTTCCACCAAGAGATGATCTCACAAACATTGCAACTGTTACTGACTTTTCTGGTGATGAACTTCTACACTACGAAGCTGATGAGCTAGCAATGCAATATATCCTTTTAGGATTACCAAACCCAATTCTTCAAAGTGTTGATGCTCAAAAGACCGCAAAAGCAATGTGGGAACATATTCATCTCCTCATGGAAGGCACTGAACTCAATCAAGAGGATATGGAATCCAAAATTTACTTGGCTTATGAACACTTCATGATTGAACCTTGAGAGACACTAGAGTCTTATCATCATCGATTCTCAGACATCATCAATGATTTAGATAAACACAACATCATCATGCCAAGAATTGTAGTCAATACAAAGTTCCTAAGTAGTCTTGGTCCTGATTGGGAGAAGTATGTCATTTTCCTTCGTCAAGTGAAGAATCTTCATCATGCTTCATACGGATTGTTGTACGACTATTTTAAGCCTCATCAAAAAGAAGTTGATAAGGAAAGGGTTATCCGTGGCCAAACTGTTTCACCGTCACTTCTGGATAATCAACAACTTGCTTTGTGGGCTCAAACTAATTATCCTCCTCAACCCGCTCCTAAACCCGCTCCTCAACCAACTGCAACAATTACACCATATGATCCATCACAGCAACAAATTCAACAAAATCAATTGGTTCCATACAACAACAACAATGATCAAGCACTTTAGAGTGAAGCTAATGAGGACTCAGATGCTTTTGATGCATTGCAACAAGGATTTTTTATGATCTCTAAAGCTTTTGGCCGTTATACAAACAAATCCAACAATCGCATTTGTTCCTCATCAAACACAAGGAATCAGGCTGTTGTGAACAATGGATGAGTTGAAGTTGAATCGTTATGGGTCGTCAGATGGGAGGTGGTCAAGGTTTAATGCTATGGGTAGAATAACATGGGTGCTCCACAACAACAGAGAGCTCAAGTGGTTGAACAGGGTAATGCTCAGAATAGGATAAATGGTCTTCGCTGCTACAACTGTAATGAGAAGGGACACTTGGCTAATGCATGCCCAAAGCTAGGGGCTAGTGCATTCTTATCACAAGGAGGCTTTACTTTTGGCTCTTAACGATGAAGCTGGTGGAACTCTCACGGACAAAGAACATAGTTTTATGGCGGTCATTTCAGATGATGATATGGAGGACTTACTTGCAGGCAATGCGTGCTTATGTTGATGGCTAATATGCACGAGTTACACATGAGTGATACAGGCCCAGTGTATGACACTGATGGCTTGTCTCAGGTACCCGAACAAACCATATTCATCACTGATCTAATATCTCAACCAACATCTGAATCCGGTGAGGCTCAAAATGTTCAACATGAGTTGTCCATCTCATTCTGCGTTCTCAACTAGACCCCGTAGTTACATTTGACGATCACGATGATCTTATGGTTACCTTTGATTCTCAAATTGACTCCGTGGTTATACTTGAGGATCTGAATAGTGATCATGTTGTAACTCACGTTGAACACGCTGAATTTTTGCCTAGTCCAGATATTGATCTCTTACCCAAGACCAATAGTAAATTACACAGTAAAAATTCACTGTTAACCAGGGATATTGAATGCTTAAAACGGCAACTCAATTTTTTCAAAACTCAAGAAAACCATGAAAAAGGTTTTGAAGCCGCTTTTGCTAAATCACATCAAAACGAAAAATCTTTAGAACATCAGATTAGGTGATCTAGCCGCAGCCAAGAATGCTTTGTTGTCTCAAATAGAACAACTGAAACATGAACATAAAACACAACTTAACGCTCTTACTTTGGAAACTCAAAAGCCAAGGCTGAGTTGTTAACTTGTCAAAAACAGTTCTCTGCATACAAAAAACATTCAACGAAACGAATAGATGACCATCTTGATGAAATTGTCGGCACAAAACAACTTAAAGAGTTTTGAAACGTTGTTTACAAACATGGTGAGTCAATCACAACTATTCAAAAGTTTACTTTAAAACCCAATCCAAATAGATATGGACCGAATCTTGCTGATTACAAACCTAAGCTTTCAACCAAAGCATTCAAACCAAATCCTGAAGTTTCCAGTGCAGAATATAAAATTGATGATTCATGTTAGGTGTTGTGGAATATCTCATCAAGAGAGAATTGATGCAGAAGACGAGAGTTGATCGAAATTAGAAAATGTTGTTTATAACAAACCATTTAACTATTCAAAAGCGGTCACTTCGTTCACATGATTCTTCTAACACATCCAGGATTATCACCAAAACATCTGAGTCTTCTAATGTTACTCCCCAACCAAATTATGCACAAATTTATGGTCCTTTACCTTCACTCAGTGAAGTAAAATCAAAACCATAAAATCGTCAAATTCTTAGATATTTTGACATTTTCACTTCTGACCTCAAACTTTTAGAACGTGAGATTGAATTTCATTCTGAAATAAAAGTTGAACATTTTCAATCGCCTCAGGCGCGAGCACAAAGAGATATTTTTCAGAAAAGATTTTTACCCATGTTAAAATTTGAAAAATTGTGCATTGTATGGGAAGGGAATTTCATAAGGAACTTGGATTGAAAGAGTTCGTTTCAGAAAACAAACATCTATTTCTAATACAAAAGTAAAAAAAATGTTACGAAAAGATGTTGATCGACTCTTGGAAGATGTTATCTGTGCTGATATCCATAATGTTGTGTTATTTCATTCTTTGTCATATGCATCTGATTATATCTCTGCTGATTCTGTTGATTCTATTGAAATTGTTGAGAATACTGATAATGTGCATCAGATCGAGTCTTTAAAAGTTGAAAATGAACGACTGTTAAACGAACTTTCAAATGCAAAACGTCGTCTTCAATGGTGTCAAAAAGATTGTCATTCTCGTGAACTCTCTTGGCAAAACAAAATTGCTCAGCTGCAAGCAAAAACCTTTCATTCAAAACCTGAGCAACTGGATGATCAAAACACGTCTTTGAAATGTCAAATCTCAAAATATGAACAAGAACTTGAAAAAGTTAAAAAGAAATATGGTGTCCTATTTTATTTACTCAAACAAACTCGTGATGAAGCATCAAACGAACATGATCATTATCTTGCACACACTAAAGAAGTCATGAATTTTTCTGGAAATCTTCGTTCTGAAAATCAAGATTTGGTGCACACTATCATTAAGTTGAGAGATGTTAGGAGTATGAACAAGTTCAGCCTAGCATCATAAAGAAACTTGCACCGTACACTTAGCAAACGTGACCCCAGAATGCCTATTGACAAAACACAAGCCACTAATGTGCTTCCCTTCTTGAAACAGGAATAGTTGCCTTTTTTCCAAACGTCCGCACTTCACATCTAGGAGCAAAATAAGGAAGAATAGGAGTTGCGACCTAAGATAAGAACAATAAAGAATGCTGAAGTAGAAGAACACCCTAGGACTTTGAATAAGACCAGAGTTGCACCCACTTTAGATATTGTGTCTGACAAATGTAATGGAAAAAGTGTTGTAACGAATGCTGAACCTTTAAGTACTTTTGATATTAAGTTTGAAGCTTCTTGTGTTATATGCCGTAAAAGTATGCTATCTAATTGTCATGATAAATGTGTTGCTAAAGCTATCTTGTCTCGTTTACGGAATCCTAAGAAACAGAATACCTCTAGGCCCACTACATCTAAGTGTGTGTGCTTGGTAAACCGCCCTCTTTAGATTCTAAGAAACGAATTGATGTCCCTGTAGTTCCAGCATCACCTCCAAGGAATGTAGTACCACCTAGTGCATTCACTAAGACTAAAGCAAATACTAGTTGGAGATGGCAGAAATGGATACATAATACACTAGGATTTAAATGGATGCCTAAAGTCATTGATGTGTATTTCTACTCTAACTTGCTTGAACCCTCTAACTCATCGGGTTCCACGTCTACTTCTATTCCATCTGTGTCGTTTGTGTGTAATGCAGTGATAGATCATCCTTTGGATTGTTGATAGCGGATGTTCCCGACACATGACAGCAATCTTAAACTGTTATCAAACTTTATTGCAAAGTTCATTGGCATGGATTCGGGAATGATCACTTCGCAGCTATCATGGGCTATGGAGATTACATCAATGGAAACATCAAAATTAGCAGGGTTTATTATGTGGAAGGTCTCGGTCACAATCTCTTCTCAGTAGGTCAGTTCTGTGATGGAGATTTGGAAGTTGCTTTTCGGGAGAAAACTTGTTTCATTCGTGATCTACAAGGAAATGATCTTATGTCTGGCACTCGCAATTCTAGTCTGTACACAATCTCAATGCAAGACATGATTGCTTCATCTCCTATTTGTCTACTTTCAAAGGCAACATCAACAAAATCTTGGCTATGGCACCGACGTCTCTCACATTTAAACTTTCAAACCATAACCAACCTTGCTCGATACAAACTTGTTGAAGGTCTCTCAAGATTCCGGTATTCTAAAGATCACCTTTGCTCAGCTTGTGAACAAGGTAAAAGCACTCGTGCTCATTTTCCTTTAAAGGTGGAACACAGCTCTCAGCATGTGCTTCATCTCCTTCACATGGATTTGTGTGGTCCGATGCGCGTGCAAACGATTAATGGCAAACGCTACATCCTGGTAATTGTAGATGACTACTCAAGATGGACTTGGGTCTACTTCCTTCGAATCAAAGATCAAGCTCCACAGACGATCATCACCTTTCTCACGAAAATTCAAGTTCAGCTCCGAACATCCGCCAAATAGAACAGACAAAGGAACTGAATTTGTGAAACAAACTCTTCGAGAATTTTATGAGAAAGTGGGAATTGAGCATCAAAAATCTATTGCACGTAAACCATAACAAAACGGAGTTGTTTAAAGACGAAACCGTACGTTAGTGGAAGCTGCAAGAACAATGTTAATCAATGCTAAACTTCCAGATTACTTGTAGGCATTTGTATCAACTGCATGCTATGCTCAAAACCGATCAATGATTACAAAACGCCACAACAAAACACCTTTTGAGCTATCCACAACCAAAAACCGAATCTCAAACACTTTCATGTATTTGGATCCCTTTGCTATCCGAATAATGATCGTGATGACTTTGGAAAGCTCAAAGCCAAAGCTGTCATTGGAGTCTTTATTGGATATTGTGATAATTCTAAAGGTTACCGGATATGGAATCGTCGTACAATGCGAGGTTATGGAAACGTCAGCAAATTTCGATGAGCTTACTGAAATGGCTTCTGAGCATAACATCTTGGAACCCGGTTACAACCGTTTAAACTTCCCTCAAACCCCATCATTAGCTGAATCAAGCCCCCAGCTTACTCGTCAACAAATGGAAAAGTTATTTGCTCCGTTGTTTAGTAATGACATTGATGAACGTGCTCCAGGTGTATCCGATGTTTCCGCTGCTCAACCTGATCATATTCCAATACCTGATACACCTACTACAACAACCACTGTTGAAGAAGCATCACCAGTTGATTCTACAACAACAATTGAACAAACTGCTTCCAATGACGCTGAACCAGCTGATGATGTTCTGAACAATGAAGTACCCCCACCTGCAGATTTTGATCCAAATGTGTTCTTTAACCCTTTTTCTAATGAAACTGCTGCACCTGATGTTGCGGAATCATCAACAAGCCATTTAAATTCTCAAAATCTGCACAATGTATACGAACATCAACCCTCGACACATCGTTGGACAAAAGACCATCCTCTTGAGAACATTATTGGTAACCCGAATCAACCAGTTGTAACGAGACAACGTCTTCACACAGATGGTGAACATTGCATTTATGCACTCACTGTCTCCCTTGAGCCTAAAACATTAAAGACGCAATGACAAAGGACAACTGGATTAAATCCATGCAAGAAGAACTCAACCAATTCAAATGTCTTGAAGTATGGGAACTGGTTGCAAGACCAACAGGAGTCTACGTCATTGGTCTAAAATGGATTTGGAAAAACAAATTGGATACTGAAGGAACCGTAATCAGAAACAAGTCACGTCTGGTGGCTAAGGGTTATAGACAGGAAGAGGGTATAGACTTTGAAGAATCATTCGCTCCGGTTGTTCGTCTAGAGGCTGTTCGGATATTTTTAGCGTTCGTGGCTCATATGAATATAACGGTCTTTCAGATGGACGTCAAAACTGCTTTTCTGAATGGGCAACTGAAAGAAACGGTTTATGTCAGCCAGCCAGAAGGATTTCGTTGATCCTGAGTTCCCGAACCATGTCTACAAACTGAACAAAGCTCTCTACGGTCTCAAATAAGCTCCTCGGGCGTGGTACGATAAGTTATCATCCTTCCTAATTGCCAATAAGTTCACCAAAGGCTCGGTCGACCCTACACTTTTCATACAATATCACGGGGCTCATATTTTAATCGTTCAAATCTATGTGGATGACATCATTTTTGGGTCAACACATTTAAAATATTCAAATGCTTTTGCAAAACTTATGACAAAACATTTTGAAATGTCAATGATGGGTGAACTCACATTCTTTCTAGGAATGCAAGTTCATCAATCACCTCGTGGTATTTTTCTAAGTCAGTCTAAATATGCTCTTGAAATTTTAAACAAATTTGGAATGCAAAACTGTGACACCTATGCCACACCAATGGCTCATACCAAGAAGCTAGACGCTGATTTACATGGGAAATTGGTGGACCCTACAAAATACCATAGTATTATTGGGTCTCTCATGTATCTAACAGCTAGCAGGCCTGATATTGTTTTTGGTATATCTGCTCCGTTATCAGTCGAGACCAATTGAAACCCACCTATCTGAGGCTAAAAGAATCCTCCGATACATCAAGGGAACCATTAACTTGGGGATCGGGTATCCGAAGGATTCTGGTTTTGAACTAATAGCTTTTTCAGATGCTGATCACGCAGGATGCTTAGATTCACGAAAAAGTACTTCAGGAGCATTACAATTTTTTGGTGATAAATTGGTGTCATGGCAATCAAAGAAGCAGGATTGTACATCGTTGTCCTCAACCGAAGCAGAATATGTAGCTATGTCGGCGTGTTGTGCTCAAGTCATTTGGATGAGAACACAACTCAAAGACTATGGTTATGTATTTTATAGAATCCCGATGTACTGCGACAATTGGAGTGCTATTGCGATCTCGTGCAACTCAGTTCAACATTTGAAATCAAAGCACATCGATCTTCGATATCATTTCATCAAGGACCACGTGGAATAGAGTACTGTTGAATTATACTTTGTGGGTACAGAATACCAATTGGCAGATCTCCTCACCAAAGCCTTGGCTCCTGCTAGGTTTAATGAGTTCGTCCACCGGATTGGTATGCGGTGTTTGACTCAAGAGGAACTGGATGAACTCTTAAAACATTCTTAAAACTAGTCAAACACCAAAACCTCTTTTGTAAATATTTTTCAAAAACAAAATACAAAAATATAAAATACGATAAAACAACAAAAATATTCTTCTATCTATATTTCTTTTAACACTGCAAGTACAAATCTTCCGTCAATACTTTAATCTTTCAAAATTCAGTATTTTTTCGTTCAAGTGTTGAGGGAAAGCAAAAATAATTTTCGGTTTCTTAAAACCTTGTACTTGCACGTTGTCTCATCCCGGTTGTTTCTTTAATAATGGTGGTCACATTTCTGGTTTACTGACACTCCTCGGACTAAATGTAACAGAATTTCATTATTTCTTAAGTCGAGGGGGAGTGTCATCAAGTTTCTTTTCAAAATATTCTTCGTTTGGTAACCAAAATGGAAGTCATGGGCGTTAGATGAAAATGGTTAAGGAGGAGGGACTAAAGATGTCAAATGTTCAAATTAATTTTAAACAAAAACACCTCCACCAACTTCCCTTTCACATTTACTACTTACATTAAATATCTCAACCACCATCATCCTACGCGTAAAAATCAACTCACAAATCCGTGTTTTTTATCTCAAATTTGTAAGTGTTTCTGTGTTTGTAACAAGATTTTAAACAAAGGTTTTGATTCAGTTTAAAATCTGACGGTTAAATATTTACTTATGAATGATTTGGTGTTCTATGCATAAGCGTATGAACACCTAATCAAGTGTGAGTGTTTGTGATTGAAATGGTTGTGTCAAAATGTTTGTATAATATCTATGATACCATTTCTATCCTCAAAACTCACCCAGATACACGAATTGAATGATTTTCGAAAACTAGGGTTTATGTGTGAAATTGGGTATTTTCATATGTGAACATTTCTGGCTAATTGGTTGCTTGAAAGACGTTGTTTACATGTTTAATTGATTGTATCTAGGCTTTGAATTTACCCAGAAACACTAATTACATGAAAATTGAAGATTAGGGTTTATGTTCATAAGTATTTGGGTATTTTTGATTCGCTTAGATTCTGATGTTAAAACTTGGATAGAACAACTCTATATGCTTCCTATACATTCCAGAAAAACTTTGGTGCAATTCCTATGGCTAGAACACTTACTCGTAGAAATTGAACTTTAGGGTTTAAGCTTACGCGTAACCTGTTTCTACGCATAACTGTTTAATGAATATTCATGGTTTGAACTGATAAAGATTGAATGTATGTGTTAAGATTGGTGATACGATGAACTTATTTCAGGTTTTCTACGCGTGAAAATTCAGAATCAAGGTTACTTGCCATCTACGCGGGATCACTTTAGCGTAGCATGTTATGCGTAAGAGAAATCTTACGCGTAACGTTTACACGTAAGGTTCTACATTGGGGACTACGCGTATCCTGTGAAGGATATGCCTAAACAGTAACCTCTACGCATAAGGTTGACTCTTACGAGTAAGCCTTACGCGTAAGGTTCCATATACGCTTACGCGTAAGCTCTACGCATAAGGCCCTCTTTTCCTACACGTAATCTTTCTTACGCATAAGTCAAGAACCTACGCATAAGCTTACGTTTACGCGTATAATCACTCCTGTTTACGCATAAGCTTGCCATTTCTACGCCTAAGCCTTGTTTTAACCTTAATTATGAATTGTTACGCGTGCAAACTTATAAATATATAAATCATAACGCCACGAAACCAATAATGTCACCAATAAGCTTAAACGTTTAATAAGTTGTGAAATATAAGTGAAAACTTGGACTTTAAAAGTTAACCAACTCATGAAACTTATCACGACGTCTTTGGACTATTGGACAAACAAGTGACATTGGACTCGTAACAATCATCGACATGTCACATTCAAATAATAGACAATAAAATCAACTGTTGACTAACGTAATGTCTTTCGATATGTTGGTTCTTTTGGCTAAATATCTTTCAGATCACGACATGGACGCTCAAATGCAAAATGTGGAAGCACCAAACGTTCTCACCGTTGAAGATATCTTTCCTAATGGCTATCCGATGAAGATAGGAAAGAAAAACCTTCGTGTTGATTTTGATAGTCTCACCTGCTCAGAGTCTTCTTGCTTAATAGCTGTGGACATTCTGAAGAACCACCCTTATCAGAACATGCTCACCAATTCTGCTACAGTGCCGGAGATCTACATTCACCAGTTCTGGCATACAATGCGAAAGATCAAAGGTCAAAATGCTGTGACGGTGACACTCAACCACAAACAAGTCACCATCACACCGACAGACATAAGGGCTGTTCTTCTCTACCATACATCTGAGCCAAACGAATACACTGCCACACACACCACCAGAGAATTTCTGCAGTTCATGATCGAAATTGGTTATGACGAAGCTTCGGAGTAATCCAACATTCACATGGATCTTAAGAATATTCCTCAGCCATGGAGGACCCTCTACATTATCATCACCAAATCTGTTTCTGGACGTGATAATGGCTATGAGCATCCCAAGCTCATGGAACTACAGATCTTTTGGGCTTTGGTCAACATGAAACACATTGAAGTTGAACCTCTGATATGGGACGACATGATGTCATTCCTAAAAAAGCTTGGCTCCAAGATCCCATACATCAGATATACAAAATTGTTGATTCAAAGAGCTCTAGGGTATAACCCTGATATCCCCTTGAGAACAAATGACCCCAACAATCACTCCATGTTGTATGAGCCTACACTCACAGTCAGATTTAAGGAATCTACAACAAAGAAACAGGGTGTAGTGTTGCCAGATCACCTTCTAACCGATGCAGTCAAACAACTCTATTCTTACAAAAGGTATCTGGTAGCAGTTGATGAAGGCAAAGTAGGCTTTCTTGATGAAAAATCTTCTGGTACACCCACTAGAAAAACCAGGGAGAAGTGAGGCAGGAAGTGTTACAAGCAGCGAGAGTGAAAGTTCCCTAGGAGGAAACCTGCACTCAAAAGGAAAGTTCCCTCTAATAAGCTATTCCTATTCCCAAGCCAGAACCGCAACGAAAGCTACTGGATGAGCTCGAGCAAACTGATCACAAAAAGAGGTCACCCACTCTGAAAGTGCAATCGATGACACTCCAACAGTAGCTAAACCTCCCAGTCCAATAGCTGAAAAAGGCAAATGAAAAACTCCTGTTCTTGAGCATGATAAGAAAGTTCTGAAGAAGAACCAGTTGATGAAGAAAGAGAATATCAAAAGAAGTTGAAGAACCTCAGACTCAAATATCTTGCCGATGAATTTGTAAAGTATCAAACTCGTGGCCCCGGAGGGTCAAGTGGTGGTGCACTATCTACACCAGTTCTTGATGCGGTTAATCAACCCGATAAGGGAACGGGTACCACCACCCACGATCCACAACAACAACAATTGGAAGATACCATCACCTATGAATTTGAGGAACCTGAAAAGGAGAATTTGAGGAACCCGGTCACAACCGTTTAAACTTCCCTCAAACCCCATCATCAGCTGAATCAAGCCCCCAGCTTACTCGTCAACAAATGGAAAAGTTATTTGCTCCGTTGTTTAGTAATGACATTGATGAACGTGCTCCAGGTGTATCCGATGTTTCCGCTGCTCAACCTGAGCATATTCCAATACCTGATACACCTACTACAACAACCACTGTTGAAGAAGCATCACCAGTTGACTCTACAACAACAATTGAACAAACTGCTTTAATGACGAACAACCTGTGATGATTCTCGAACAATGAAGTACCCCCACCTAGAGATTTTGATCCAAATCGTTCTTTACCCTTTAATGAAACTGCTGCACCTGATGTTGCGGAATCATCAACAAGCCATTTAAATTCTCAAAATCTGCACAATGTATACGAACATCAACCCTCGACACATCGTTGGACAAAAGACCATCCTCTTGAGAACATTATTGGTAACCCGAATCAACCAGTTGTAACGAGACAACGTCTTCACACAGATGGTGAACATTGCATTTATGCACTCTGCCTGTCTGCTGATCCTAAAACAAACAAGACGCAATGACAAAGGACAACTAGATTAAATCCATGCAAGAAGAACTCAACCAATTTAAACGTCTTGAAGTATGGAAACTGGTTGCAAGACCAACAGAGTCTCTACGTCATTGGTTTAAAATGGATTTGGAAAACAAATTGGATCTGAAGGAACCGTAAATCAGAAACAAGTCACGTCGGTGGCTAGGGTTATATAGACAGGAAGAGTATAGACTTCGAGAATCATTCGCTCCGGTTGCTCGTCTTGAGGCTGTTCGGATATTTTTAGCGTTCGTGGCTCATATGAATATAACGGTCTTTCAGATGGACGTCAAAACTGCTTTTCTGAATGGGCAACTGAAAGCGGTTTATGTCACCCGCCAGAAGGATTTTGTTGATCCCGAGTTCCCGAACCATGTCTACAAACTGAACAAAGCTCTCTACGGTCTCAAACAAGCTCCTCGGGTGTGGTACGATAAGTTATCATCCTTCCTAATTGCCAATAAGTTCACCAAAGGCTCGGTCCGCCCTACACTTTATAATATCACGGGGCTCACATTTTAATCGTTCAAATCTATGTGGATGACATCATTTTTGGGTCAACACATTTAAAATATTCAAATGCATTTGCAAAACTTATGACAAAACATTTTGAAATGTCAATGATGGGTGAACTCACATTCTTTCTAGGAATGCAAGTTCATCAATCACCAATAGTATTTTCTAAAGTCAGTCTAAATATGCTCTTGAAATTTTAAACAAATTTGGAATGCAAAACTGTGACACCTATGCCACACCAATGGCTCATACAAGAAGCTAGACGACTGATTTACATGGGAATTGGTGGACCCTACAAAATATAGTATTATTGGGTCTCATGTATCTAACAATGCGGCATCATATTGTTTTTGCCGTATATCTCTGCTCCCGTTATCAGTCGAGACCAACTGAAACCCACCTCTCTGAGGCTAAAAGAATCCTCCGATACATCAAGGGAACCATTAACTTGGGGATCTGGTATCCGAAGGATTCTGGTTTTGAACTAATAGCTTTTTTAGATGCTGATCACGCAGGATGCTTAGATTCACGAAAAAGTACTTCAGGAGCATTACAATTTCTTGGTGATAAATTGGTGTCATGGTAATCAAAGAAGCAGGAGTGTACATCGTTGTCCTCAACCGAAGCAGAATATGTAGCTATGTCGGCGTGTTGTGCTCAAGTCATTTGGATGAGAACACAACTCAAAGACTATGGTTATGTATTTTACAGAATCCCGATGTACTACGACAATCGGAGTGCTATTGCGATCTCGTGCAACTCAGTTCAACATTTGAAATCAAAGCACATCGATCTTCGATATCATTTCATCAAGGACCACGTGGAACAGAGTACTGTTGAATTATACTTTGTGGGTACAGAATACCAATTGGCAGATCTCCTCACCAAAGCCTTGGCTCCTGCTAGGTTTAATGAGTTGGTCCACCGGATTGGTATGCGGTGTTTGACTCAAGAGGAACTGGATGAACTCTTAAAACATTCTTAAAACCAGTCAAACACCAAAACCTCTTTTGTAAATATTTTTCAAAAACAAAATACAAAAATATAAAATATGATAAAACAACAAAAATATTCTTCTATCTATATTTCTTTTAACACTGCAAGTACAAATCTTCTGTCAATACTTTAATCTTTCAAAATTCAGTATTTTTTCGTTCAAGTGTTGAGGGGGAGAAAGCAAATAATTTTTCGGTTTCTTAAAACCTTGTACTTGCACGTTGTCTCATCCCGGTTGTTTCTTTAATAATGGTGGTCACATTTCTGATTTACTAACACTCCTCGGACTAAATGTAACAGAATTTCATTATTTCTTAAGTCGAGGGGGAGTGTCATCAAGTTTCTTTTCAAAATATTCTTCGTTTGGTAACCAAAATGGAAGTCATGGGCGTTGGATGAAAATGGTTAAGGAGGAGGGACTAAAGATGTCAAATGTTCAAATTAATTTTAAACAAAAACACCTCCACCAACTTCCCTTTCACATTTACTACTTACATTAAATATCTCAACCACCATCATCCTACGCGTAAAAATCAACTCACAAATCCGTGTTTTTTATCTCAAATTTGTAAGTGTTTCTGTGTTTGTAACAAGATTTTAAACAAAGGTTTTGATTCAGTTTAAAATCTGACGGTTAAATCTTTACTTATGAATGATTTGGTGTTCTATGCATAAGCGTATGAACACCTAATCAAGTTGATGATGTTGTGATTGAAATGGTTGTGTCAAAATGTTTGTATAATATCTATGATACCATTTCTATCCTCAAAACTCACCCAGATACAATTGAATGATTTTTGAAAACTAGGGTTTATGCGTGAAATTGGGTATTTTCATATGTGAACGTTTCTGGCTAATTGGTTGCTTGAAAGATGTTGTTTACATGTTTAATTGATTGTATCTAGGCTTTGAATTTACCCAGAAACACTAATTACATGAAAATTGAAGATTAGGGTTTATGTTCATAAGTATTTGGGTATTTTTTATTCGCTTAGATTCTGATGTTAAAACTTGGATAGAACAACTCTATATGCTTCCTATACATTCCAGAAAAACTTTGGTGCAATTCCTATGGCTAGAACACTTACTCGTAGAAATTGAACTTTAGGGTTTAAGCTTACGCGTAACCTGTTTCTACGCATAACTGTTTAATGAATATTCATGGTTTGAACTGATAAAGATTGAATGTATGTGTTAAGATTGGTGATATGATGAACTTATTTCAGGTTTTCTACGGTGAAAATTCAATCAAGGTTACTTGCCATCTGCGCAAGGATCACTTTACGTAGCATGTTATGCGTGAAATCTTACGCGTAACGTTTGCGCGTAAGGTTCTATGGGGAATACGCGTATCCTGTGAAGGATAGCGAAGTAGTAACCTCTACGCATAAGGTTGACTCTTACGATTAAGCCTTACGCGTAAGGTTCCATATACGCTTTACGTAAGCTCTACGCAAGGCCCTCTTTCCGCGTAATATTCTTACGCGTAAGTCAAGAACCTACGCATAAGCTTACGTTTACTGCGTATAATCACTCCTGTTTTACGCATAAGCTTGCCATTTCTCTTCGCCTTGTTTTAACCTTAATTATGAATTGTTACGCGTGCAAACTTATAAATATATAAATCATAACGCCACGAAACCAATAATGTCACCAATAAGCTTAAACGTTTAATAAGTTGTGAAATATAAGTGAAAACTTGGACTTTAAAAGTTAACCAAATCATGAAACTTATCACGACGTCTTTGGACTATTGGACAAACAAGTGACATTGGACTCGTAACAATCATCGACATGTCACATTCAAATAATAGACAATAAAATCAACTTTTGACTAACGTAATGTCTTTCGATATGTTGGTTTTTTGGCTAAATATCTTTCAGATCACGACATGGACGCTCAAATGCAAAACGTGGAAGCACCAAACGTTCTCACCGTTGAAGATATCTTTCCTAATGGCTATCCGATGAAGATGGGAAAGAAAAACCTTCGTGTTGATTTTGATAGTCTCACCCTTTCCGAGTCTTCTTGCTTAATAGCTGGACATTCTGAAGAACCACCCTTATCGAACATGCTCACCAATTGCTCACAGTCCGGAGATCTACATTCACCAGTTCTGCATACAATGCGAAGATCAAAGGTCAAA
Organism: Chrysanthemum makinoi; assembly: GCA_910596185.1. Taxonomy (NCBI): domain Eukaryota; kingdom Viridiplantae; phylum Streptophyta; class Magnoliopsida; order Asterales; family Asteraceae; genus Chrysanthemum; species Chrysanthemum makinoi. Next base: position 162,328,660 of record OU343221.1, read on the forward strand.
ATGCTGTGGCGGTGACACTTAACCACAAACAAGTCACCATCACACCGACAAACATAAGGGCTGTTCTTCTCATACCTGTCATCGAGCCAACCGAATACACTGCCACACCAACTGAAGAGGCTGTTCTGCAGTTCATGATCGAAATTGGTTATGACGAAGCTTCAGGAGTAATCACAAAGCATTCATACATGGATCTTAAGAATATTCCTCAGCCATGGAGGACCCTCTACATTATCATCACCAAATCTGTTTCTGGACGTGATAGTGGCTATGAGCATCCCAAGCTCATGGAACTACAGATCTTTTGGGCTTTGGTCAACATGAAACACATGAAGTTGGCTCTTATGGGGACGACATGATGTCATTCCTCAAAAAGCTTGGCTCCAAGATCCCATACATCAGATATACAAAATTGTTGATTCAAAGAGCTCTAGGGTATAACCCTGATATCCCCTTGAGAACCAATGACCCCAACAATCACTCCATGTTGTATGAGCCTACACTCACAGTCAGATTTAAGGAATCTACAACAAAGAAACAGGGTGTAGTGTTGCCAGATCACCTTCTAACCGATGCAGTCAAACAACTCTATTCTTACAAAAGGTATCTGGTAGCAGTTGATGAAGGCAAAGTAGGCTTTCTTGATGAAAAATCTTCTGGTACACCCACTAGAAAAACCAGGAGAGGCAGTGCAGGAAGTGTTACAAGCACTGAGAGTCAAAGAAAGTTCCCTAGGAGGAAACCTGCACTCAAAAGGAAAGTTCCCTCTAAGGAAGCTATTCCTATTCCCAAGCCAGAACCGCAACGAAAGCTACTGGATGAAAGCTCTGAGCAAACTGAATCACACGAAGAGGTCACCTACTCTGAAACGGCAATCGATGACACTCCAACAGTAGCTAAACCTCCCAGTCCAATAGCTGAAAAAGGCAAAGGAAAAACTCCTGTGCTTGAGCATGATAAGGAAAGTTCTGAAGAAGAACCAGTTGATGAGGAAAGAGAATATCAAAAGAAGTTGAAGAACCTCAGACTCAAATATCTAGCCGACGAATTTGTAAAGGATCAAACTCGTGGCCCCGGAGGGTCAAGTGGTGGTGCACTATCTACACCAGTTCTTGATGCGGTTAATCAACCCGATAAGGGAACGGGTACCACCACCGATCCCACAACAACAACGATTGGAAGATACCATCACCTATGAATTTGAGGAACGAAATCTAAGAGAAAAAGTCGTGAAGAAGCCAATATGAGGCAGAAAATTGGCCAAGTCTAGAAAAGATGACGAAGTTGAATATGATGATTTTCTTCTTGATAGTCCAGCACGCTCAAAAGAAGAAACTTCTGAACCAGCAAAGGATCCTGAGTCTCCTCATATCTCATCATCATCAGATTCATCCTCTCATTCTTCTCCACCACCATCAAAAGGAACAACCAGATCCACATCTAAATCTGTGAAGAAACCAACTGACCCTTGGATATCCCGGGCTAAAACCAAGATTGTCAAAGCTGTCAAGCAAGTACGGAAGAAGGATATAACCAACAAAAAGCTGAATCAACTCGCTGACAGAATCAACTTTCTTCAAAAAGGGATAAACGAGTTGTTGAAAGAAAGGGAACAAATCCAGAAGTTTATCAAAGGAGATTTCCAAAAAGAATTGGAAAAGACGGCAAGAGAATATACTCACAAGTTTCTTCTCGACCTGTCCCGGTTTGACAAGTATTTTCCAGACAACTCACTCCAAACATCGTCGTATTGGTTAAACATATAATGGCCAAAGAATCGATTTCTGAAACTGAGTTAATTGCTAAATTGGTGATGCAAATGTCAAAACGATCTGCAACTTTTACTTCGGAAGAAGCTAAATTTTTTGAAGGTCTACTAGATTATCAACTCAGATCATCATGCAAAGAATCAGCAGACCAACCTAAACGACCAAGAGATGACGATGATAAGGACAAGGACTCTGCACCTAAACGTCCAAAGAAGTCTGGTGAATCTTCCTCCATGCCACCTCCACCCCAAAGGACTCCAGCTCAACAATGATCTCCTCCACGCTCTTCTGCTGACAAACCTCAGGACTCTGAGTTACCACCTCAGACAGAGAAAACCGGTGATCACTTCGAGTACACTGGTGGTAACGATGAAGAGATCCCTGAGCCCCAACAACAAACCACCTCTACAGCTTCAACAAAGAAACCAGCATCCCCATCTAGGCCAAAGAAGAAGAAGAAGTCACCTAAGGCTGATGTCGTCTCATGGCTAGACGAAGATGACACCAAGTTTGAATGGTTCTCTACACTTGTTGATGCCACTCCCACCCTAACTGATGATCAAGATATGGTAGAAGGTTGAACATTGGAGCATGCTAAGTTACTTCAAGAGAAGTTTCGGATGAAGAAGATGACCAAGTCAGAGTTAAAATGTATCAAGAATGAAGCCTTTCAATTGCTCAAAGACAGCTCGAAAAGTGCTATCGAAGTTGAATACCATCTTGAAAACATATACGAGCCATGTCTGACAACATCGATTGGCTCAACTCTGAAGCTAACATTGACTTCACATGAAAAGACAATGCTCCATACTACACCGACTGGACCAGACCTTTACCAACGATTGGTCAACCAGATCAACCTAAGATTCCATTTCGCTACTTTTTCAACAAAGACCTGGAATTTCTTCTACACGGTAGCGATGGTTCAAAGAAATATGCTACCTCACTTACACTTCTGTTTCCGGCAGCCATATACTCCAACTGTATAGCCATCGAGGAAAAGGCTAACCACATGTTTGCCAACAGCGTGGAAAGGTATGACATCAATGCAATGTATGGGATTCACCATTGGCTGGAACGCCGAAGAATCTACTACAAAAGCTGCCAGGTTCGAAGATCTAAACATGAAGTGTACAGTGATAAAGGGATCGTTGTTGTTAAGCATGTAGCTCTCTCATCTTAATGGGATTACACTTTTCTCAACAAAATCGTGGTCAAAAGACAAGACGAAAGGGACTATGATTTCGTGACGGAATTTATATGTCAACGACATTGAAGATCTCATCTTGCCAAGGTACATGGATGAATGAGACAATTCTCGACAGAAATCCAACGTGAATACATCAAGTCCTTGCTAATCTTCATCGGAAGCATAGTGATCCAGGAACGTGTAGAAGATCTGCAACTTGCCGTTGAATTGTATCAGACACGTGTCAACCTCACCAGACCTCAGCTAGAACTTCCTGACATCAACCATCTTCCACAATACATTCTCATCAGCAAACCGTTTGGAGTAGTTTACCATAGTGAAGTTCATCACTCATGTGGCGTGTAGAGATCTTCATAAGTTTGGAGATCACACACTGAAGAAAGTCAGGGATGGCTTAGCTTATAGGTTAAAGGCGATACAACAAGGCATTGGGTGACAAAAGAGATGGAATTCTCAGGAGAGACGGGATGTGAAGAGAATCATCATGCGGATTGATGAAAGGTTGTTCAGAAGGGACCAGTTCAGAACTTTGGAGAGCTTTGTAGGTGGTCGTTCCAGGATTACTCTCACAGGCTATCGACGCCCAATTCGCATTCCTGGAGACATTCCTGGACTACCTGATTCCCCTGGTACCCCTTAAACTGTTTCATTTTCATATTGATTTGGATGTGTGATTATTTTATGAAACTGGCTTGTGCACACATAACAGTGTACAACCCGTTCTTGTAATGAAAGGACCCTGTGGTACGCTTCAGTGCCACAATCCTATAAAAGGAGCGAAAGCTTCTTACTTTTGAGTAAAACTTATCAAAACTTTCATTTTTCAAAGTTTTGCTCAAAAGAACAAGCACTTCCCCTTACGATTTTCAAAACCTCAAAAGTTTATATCACTTGTTGAGGGGGAGTATTTGTCAACCAAAATCTTTGTTCACAAAATTGTTCTTCGTAGAAATCTTCCTTCAAAACTCAAAATGGTCATATTCCATATCAAAATTTCATCAAAAATAACATTTATATGCCATTTTTTAGGGGGAGAAAAAATGATGTGATAAGAAATATGTTGAGAAATTGCAAATGAATCTTTGTGCTACAGACTTAACCAATGAATTGACGATATCTTAAATGTTAGTAACTCGACCTTGTCCGGACGGGTAATAATTTCAAGCTAGCTCGCTAGTGATGTAAATGTGTCTCGCAAAGGACTTGTCCGAGTAGAATGTACCATTCGAGAAACTCTTGGTAGACATGAACTTTGACGGGTTTGACAACCTTTCGAGGATTGTCCACACCTTCAAGGTATTTATTAGAACTAGTTGTCACCTAAAAGCTGACAATATAACTCTTTAACTATGCAACGTAACCGTGTCTCGCGGGGGATTTTCTATCATGAGTTGATCAATTCAAAAGTGCGTGCTCTTCTCTCTCCGTGTAAATTTCTGTCAAAATACTTAAGCACGTGTGGAGGGGGAGTATTTCTGCAAAATATTAAACTCTCACAGTGGTAAAAAATGTCTTTACTCATAACCACTTTGAGAGATTTTTCATGAAATTGGTTTTATGGCAACATAGGTTAGTCATGGAGTTATAAGTTGACTAAGGTTGGGAATAACCGTCCTATGATCCGCCAGAGCCGGAAGGATCTACCCAAGGACACCACCAATAGTTAGAATTAGAAGTCCTTAGGTATGATTATAAAAAGGAGTAAATGAGAATCGGAGAAAGAAGGAGTTGAAGAATTAAAAGGAAATGCAAAGAAAAGGGTGAAAAGAAATAGCCCTCCAGATTATTCAACTTAGGGCAGACACCGGTTCAATTCATATGCTACTGGTTGTCACTTGATACACCCGTATGAAGATCAAAGTCGTCATGGACCTAGTGACGCATGCAGTAAACCTTCTTAGCCACTCAAGTTTCTCTCAACAGAAACTTGTTTCATTCTCACATGGAACCCTACGTAAACTATCGGCTTTCTCTTAGAGATTGTTGGTATTGAAGAAGGAGACCCTCTCCCCATCTCCTCCGGAAAACCAAAATGCACTATTGAGTCTAGAGCCACGAGATTCATCAAAAGATTTCTTAGGTATACTTGACAATTCATCGCTTGTCGTTCAACAATAAGGACGCACGTGATACATTATCGTGTCCTTCACAGATCTTAGCAATCTGTCGAGAACATTTATGAGAGGTTCACATATGTGATCCTCGGTGATTGAATGGAAACTCTGCCGGGGTCAACATCTAACAGCCCTGACAGCAGGTCACTTCGGTAACTCCCCATGGATTACGCTTAGTGTGTCTCAAACGGTCTATAGTCGTGAGGTGATGCTGGTGTACCTCGCGACTCATCTGAACTATTGATGTACTTCGGTACATCGCGTTATCTCACTTGTGGGACTCCAGTTCAGGAATGGCCTTTGTGAGAATTAGAGTTATGTTTTTACACTATGCTTTGTAACTACTCGAAGTTCAAACTTGTAAGTGCTGGAATCCGTTTATCACTAACCATTCTTATGTTTTCTTCTTATGGAAGCTCTGGAGGGACAGATTTGCAAATTCTTCACATGCTCATACCAACAACATCACTAATGGAAGTTCTCTCAAAAGGCAACACACAGTCAGAATGATTCTTCATCATGTCAAAGAATCTACAAAGTTTAAAGACTAAGAACTACATCATCCTGAAATCCAACGTCAAAGAGCGTATAGGCATGTTGGAGAAAGTGGAGACACTGGAGCAACGACTGATGCAGACAACATCTACATACTATCACTACCATCACAAAGAACAAAGATCAAAGAACAAAGAAAATGATGACGTCAAAGCAGAACCTTCAGAGGGAAACAATTTCTCTAAACTGGGGAGATTGTTCAATCAAGGCTTCTTCTCACAAGAAAGAAGAATGTCAAGACGTCAAAGCTACTATTACATCACACCTTCAACGTTTATATCCCAATCACTAACACTTAGGGGGATATTGTTGGAATCACTCCTAAACTAGATTTCAAGTGTTAGTAATTAATATGTAATAGTTAGCTTAATTATGGCCTTTATGTTTGTTATTAGCTTAGGCTTATGTAGAAGGCCAATAAGCCTAGGCCCAGGCCTATAAATACTCTTGTAAACCTTCTATTGAAGGTTGGTTGTTCAATTCACTCTTACACTTTACGCATAACCTTTCACATATTCATCGCATGTTGTGTCTTGTTCATCCGATCATTCCACTCTCTTTCTTATATATTGATGCTTGTGTTACTAATATGGGAACCTAACAATTATTTCTCTAAGAGTAGTAGCTCGAATAAAGAGAAGAAAGTAGAAAAATACCTAAGAATTTACCACTTTGTAAAAAGAAATTCATCCTGAATGTAATGAATCTATGAAACTTTCTATGTTAATAAATATGTTGAAACTATTTTTTTAACTTGCAAGAAATATTTAATTAATGATGTTCATGATGATTGTGTTTCTAAGAATGTGAATGTTAAGCTTGTTCAGAAGAACGTTCCAAAAAGAACTTATGTTAAACCAATAGGAAGTATAGTTGCAAGATATAGGTCTCACACTATTGATAAAAAAAACATAGTTTTTCCCTTTGGAATGGTATTTGGAAACCAACAAGTAGAATGTTCACAATCAAGAATGGTCTAATGCATACCATTACTATATACCCAGTACAAACCTTTTATGAGTGTGATCAGGATTTTACCTCTAACCCAAAGGAACCAAAATCAAAACGGTTTCCAAAAAAATCTTCTTCTTTTCTTGGCAGGATATCGAAATATGTCTTTGGATCGTCGACTCGGGTTGCTCCAAGCACATGAACGGGAATCTAAAGCTGCTGATCAATTTCTTCTAGAAATTCATGGGAACTGTACGCTTTGGAAATGATCATGTAGCGATTTATTCTGGTTATGGAGATCTACCTTCTGGAAATTATTTGATCACTCGGGTTTACTATGTTGAAGGGTTGGGACACAATTTATTTTCAGTCGGGCAATTCTGTGATGCAGATTTAGAGGTTGCATTTAGGAGAAATACATGCTTCGTTAGAAACTTGTATGGCAGTGATCTCTTGACAGGGAATTGCGACACAAACTTGTATGCTATCGACATAAACCAAATGGCCTCTTCATCTCCAATATGTCTTATGACAAGAGCATCTGGAATAAAGTCCTAGTAATGGCATAGAAGATTATCCCATCTCAATTTCAACACAATCAACAAACTTGCCAAAGCAAAATCGTCAACGGACTTCCCAAGTTCAAATACACCAACGATCACTTATGTCCATCATACGAACAAGGAAAAGCAAAAAAGCATCATATAAACCCAAATTCGTACCCAGTTCGGAAGCAAAGTTGCATATGTTGCACATGGAGTTAGTTGGCCCAATGAGAGTTGAAAGCATTAATGGGAAAAAGTATATTCTTGTTATCGAGATGACTATTCAAGATATACATGGGTTAAGTTTCTGAGGTCAAAAGACGAAGCACCGGGCATCATCATCACCTTTGAAGGTATTCAAGTCCTTCTACAAGCTCCAGTAAGGATAGTAAGAACAGAAAACTACAAATCATGAGTTAAGAACTTATTTTGAAGATGTTGGAATCACACATCAAACATCAGTCATTAGAACTCCACAGCAGAATGGTGTAGTGGAAAGAAGAAATCGCACTCTTGTGAAAGCTGCTCGCACAATGCTAATTTATTCTAGTGCACCGTTATTTTTATGGTTTGGTGTTGTAGCCATTACTTGTTTCACTTAGAACCGATCCCTAATCCATCCAAGATTCAATAAAACCCCATATGAACTAGTTAATAGCAGAAAATCTGATATCTCTTACCTTCACATGTTTGGTGCTTTGTGCTATCCGACGAACGACAGAGAAGATCTAGGAAAACTGGAAGCTAAAGGTGATATTGAAATCTTCATTGGATACTTAGATAACTCGAGGGCATTTCGGGTGTATAATAGAAGAACTAAGAAGATAATGGAGACGATGAATGTGAATTTTGATGAAATTTCACAAATGGCTTTTGAGAGCCTCACTCGAACCCGCGCTTAACTCGATGGCTTCTAATCAGAACATATTAGAACCCACACCTAACATGCAGACTTCTGGATACATCAGTTCAGGACTCATACCTCAAAGAGCTCCATCAACTTCTGTTAACAAACTTTCAGAAGAAGAATGGGAGAATTTCTTCAAGTTAATGTTCGATGAATACTATGGTGGACCTTTGACAAATGCATCAAACCATCATTCCACTGCACCCACTCAAAATCATCATCAACCACCACCACTATGAAGATGCATCAACAACAATCAAAGTGACACACAACTCCATCGACCTCACATCTACATCGACTCCAGCAATCCAATTATTGAAACCATTCTACCAACAGTTGATGAGCAAAAGCAAAACACATCATTTCAAAAAGAACCAACACAATACCAAACAGATGTAATGTTAGATGAAGAAGTATTCAAAAACCCGTTTGCTACGGAATCTGCTGAATCATCTTCAAGCTTACAAGAACCATCTAACTCGCATACGTTAAACCCACGGTATCCTTCTACACTCAAGTGAACAAAAGATCACCCAATTGAACAAATTATTGGTGAACCTTTAAGGCCAATTCAGACGAGACGCCAACTTGCCACAGACTGCGACTTGTGCATTTACATATGCTCAATAAACAATAAAGAACCAAAGAACATTAAGGAGGAAATGGCAGAAAATGCATGGATAGAAGCGATGCAAGAGGAACTTGTCCAATACCGTCTACATGACTTATGGGATCTAGTTCCAAGACCAATTGACATACGTGTCATTCATCTTAAATGGTTATAGACTAACAAAAAGGATGAAGAAATGACTGTACTTCAGAACAAAGCTTGTCTTGTGGCTAAAGGATAAAGACAGGAAGAAGGGATATATTTTGAAGAATCATTTGCTCCAATAGCCAGACTTGTAGTAGTTAGGATCTTCTTAGCCTATATAGCTCACAAAAATATCACAGTATATCAGATAGACATCAAGACTACGTTCTTGAATGAAACTCTGAAAGAAGAAGTGTATGTGAGTCAGCCAGAAGGCTTCATAGACATGGAACATCCAGACTACATCTACAAGCTCAAAATGGCAATCTATGGTTTAAAGCAAGCTTCGAGAGCGTGGTATGACCAACTGACTTTGTTTCTGATAAAAAACAATTTCACCAAAGGAACTGTTGATCCTACCTTATTTACTCGAAAATACAACAACGACATTTTGATTATTCATATTTATGTGGATGACATCATCTTTGGGTCCACTAATCCGAATCTTTCAAAACATCTTGAAAATCTCATGAAAAGCAAATTTGAAATATTCATGATGGGGGAACTAAAAATTTTTCTTGGTTTACAAATACATCAATCCTCTCCTGGTATTTCATTAATCAATCTAAATATACAATTGAGATTTTGAAAAAAACATGGAATGGACAATTGTGATCGGTTGGTACACCAATGGTAACTTCACCAAAAATTAGAGACGACTTATTTAGGAAACCTATCAATCCAAAGAAATATCGGAGCATGATTAGTTCTCTCATGTACCTTGCTGCTAGTCGACGATATTCAATTTGTTGTTTGCTTATTAGCACGGTTTCAGGAAAAGCCTACCGAAATATACCTCAAAGGGTTACTGATCTTTTGGTACCTGAGACATCTATTCACATGGGAATTTTGTATCCAAGGAATCCGTTTGATCTAATAGCCTTTTTAGATGTGGACCAGGTGATCAAGTTCAGCAAAAAGAAATGTACATCAAAGAGGCATAATTTTGTGTAAAAAGTTAGTAAGCTGGTCTTTAAAGAAACAAGATTGTCTGCACTTTCAACAGCTTAAAGCAGTATGTGTCTCTATCGTGTGTTGTGTGCTCAAGTTCTATGGATGAGGACACAACTCACAAATTATGGCTTTACTTTCGATAAAATACCTATATATTATGACTTATGACAGAAAGGTGCCATAGCCATCTCGTGCAATCCGGTACATCACTCAAAGACCAAACATATCAGAGTCCGCTACCACTTCATCAAAGAACACATAGAAGAGGGTACTGTTGAATTATTTTTTGTGAAGATTGATTACTAACTCGCCAATCTTTTTACTAAAGCCCTTCCAAAGAACAGTTTGTGATTTAGTTCGATGAATTGGAATGCGGCCTAACCCTGAGGAGTTAGAAAATATTCGAATCTTCTTGAAAATGATTTCAAAAGCTTCGCTGTAAATATTTTTTGAAAAACTAAATACAAAATTTGAAAACCAAAAAAGAAAAGATAAAAATATAAAACTTTCAAAATATAAAACCAAAATCCAAAATATTCTTCTCGTGACATGTCTCATATAATCGATGTTTTTGTATGTTATAGAAATGTCATTTAACAATAATACGGGACATGTGTGGTGCTTGAGCGAGAGTTCTTTAAATGTTTTTAAAACGTTTCTCAAATTTCTTTCACAATGACTTTCGTATACTTTGGTACAAAACCCGAACTTAAAATGATGACTTTTGATTATCTCTAATCAAAACTCGTGCTTTCTAAAAGAAATATCTAGTGTATGCTTTAGTGCACTACACTTAAAACTTGTGAGAAATCATAATCATCTTGAGAACCTTTACAAGATTGTTCAAAATATTTCAAAATTTACTGTGCTCAAGATAACTCCCTCAAAACCATTAATAGTTTATGCTTTCTTAAAGGGGGAGTATAAACTAAAATGTTCCAATTTCATGCAAAATCAAGTCCGTTTGTCTCCCCAAAAGTTTCTAAAACCATGTTGTTTAATCCGTTGATGTCAAAAATATCACAAATATGCTATTTTTGAGGGGGAGAAGACGTGATTAAAATTTGATCAAAAAATGTTTAAAGACCGTTGTTTGAATCCCAAAAGAGCTCGACTCTGTCGCAACCAATGAATTGACGATAAAAGAAAGTCGGTGTCGAAAAGACTTGTTCTGGGCCGGGTGCTAATTTCAATCTGGTTTAACCAGTAATGTAAGCGTGTCTCGAATAGGACTTGTCTAATTAGAATGTACCATTTCTTGAAACTTTATTTGGACTTGACCAAGCCGGGTAATAATTTCAAGCTAGTTCACTATTGATGTAAACGTTCTCGAATCGGTGTTCATTGAAATTCGATCAATTCAAAAGTGCGAACTCTACCCTCAATGTGCAGATTTAAGATAGAACATTATAAGCACATGTGAAGGGGGAGTATTTCTGAAAATAAAAAACTCTCAAGGTTGTTAATAAAAATAAGCCGTAAAAACGTTTATTTATATTTTACGATCTTCTAATGTATATATAGTAACATCATTTTAACGAAACAAATAAAAATCGTAAATGGTTTGAGCCAATAGTTCTTTAACACACTTACATTTTCACATAAAACACTAAAACAAGTACAAGTGATTTTATGTTTTAGTAATACATATGTACAACAACTAGTGTTTACATATTGGGTAAATATATACATAACTAGTATGTATTATAATGGGTAGAAACTACAACCCATGGTATTGACCCATACCCATTTGACTAGGTGCATTGCACCCATTAGGTACATTATATCTAATAAAATACCCATGGATCAACCCATAACCCGTGACCCATGACCCATAACCAAAATACCCATGGGCAAAGAGGAGCGTCCCACCGGATCGCTAGTTTTACACTAGATGAATCCCTTGTGGGAGGGATCCGTGGGATCATGGAACAAAGCATTTCTCCTCTATAAATAGTGAGCCATTTCTTCCTTTTGGGTTGCCACTCTCATACATACTTTCCCAAGTATTGTAACTCTCTAACCACTGATCCTAAGGGATCTTTCTATGTAGTTTGTCTTTTGTTTTCATGTGATTCTCTAGGTTCCTTTTAAAGGCGAGATCACCACTTCTGAAGTCGAGCAAGCGTAAGTCCATGAGTTGCCATGCTTCGTCATCATCAAGACTACTAAGGTTCTCTTGTTGATAGTTCTTTCTTCCTCCATAAAAGTGTTGTGTCGAAGGCATTAGTGAAGGATGCCGAAAGAGTCAAGAAGAAAGCATTAGTGAAAGATGCTTAACCTCCGTGTCAAGAGCATTAGTGAAGAATGCTAAAGGTGTCAAGATGAAGGCATTAGTGAAAGGTGCCAAGCGTTGTGTGTCAAGGGCATTAGTGATTCCTAGAAAAATCAAGTGGCATTTGGGAAGAATGCCTAGGTTGTATAATCGATGAGATGCATCGTTATACATATAGTGATTGTTTATTTTCAAGGATGTTGATATCCTTGATGGTTTTGTAATAAGGAGTAGGTCTCCTTTGGGATTAGGTGTTGTATAGTGTTGGGTAGTAGTTACTCCATTGTAATGGAACTCGGTACTTAGCCTAGTACCGGATAAAGGGTAGGCGACGTTGTGGTAGGTGTGGTTCACCTTGGTGCGAAAGAACCCGGTGGTTAGCCTAGTACCGGAAAAAGAGTAGGCGACGTTGTGAAGGCTTCTCCGCCATAAAGAGTTGGTGTTGTGTAGTGATTACGAACTCTCGATTAGGTGACTCGGGAGTGGAGTAGGGCAAGGAAGGTGTCCTTGTAGCCGAACCACTATAAATACTCGTGTCGTGGTTATGTGCTTCTTACTCTTTATCTTTCATTACACTTTTATATATCTATCTATCAACGTCCAACATACACATCTAAGTAGATTGACATAAGTCGATCTAAATATTTAAAAGGAAGTTTTAAATTGGTAAAACTATTCAACCCCCCCCCCTTCTAATTTTCCACAATTGGTATCAGAGCTTCGTTACCAAGTTTCTTAGAGTATGTTGTACTTTAAAAACTTGATACGATCCGTGTATGTTTTAAAACTACAAGGAAGGAAATATTTCAAAACATTTTTTTCTCTTTCATGTTGGACATTGATAGATCATTCTAACATATTTGTTTCAAGAAATCTTCATGCTAGGATCTCTTCAAAACCTTCATTTCTATTCAAAGAATAATGAAGTCAACCTTCAAGAAAGGATCTAAAAGTAATCACAACCTACTTACTCTAAGTACAAAGGATTACTTTAAAAGCTCATAAAGTATTTTTGGTATTATGTCTTCATAAGCCAAACCAAGAAGCATAAAGGTATGTTTACTTTTCATTAGCTAGCTTACATGATTATGTTAATATCATAGCTCTTGTTTGTTTAATAATTGCTAGTCTCTTAAAAGTCTCTCTTTCGTCACTTTCCCGACTTACTCATCGCCGAATAGTATTCCTCTTGATTTTCTTCTGAAACTAACTTGCTTAATGCGTCACAAATGGATCCTTGATAATTAACTTATCAAATCCCATCGACCAAAAACATCTTTTCATTTGAAACCTAAGAAACTATTTTTT